>JASVEL010008898.1:0-202713 GCA_032618575.1 Nicotiana noctiflora | reverse complement strand
GCAGCCGAACGAATTCTCCAAAACCGTTAGATAAAGAATCAGGGGTTTACCTGGTTCGGGCGGAACCAGTACGGGCGGGTTTGACAGATACCCTTTGATTTGGTCAAACGCTTCGTGACATTCTGTCGTCCATTCTATCGCAGCGTCTTTCTTCAACAGATGGAATATGGGTTCACAGGTTGTTGTAAGCTGAGCAATAAACCTACCGATGTAATTTAACCTTCCCAACAAACTCATTACCTCTGTTTTATTCTTTGGCGGGGGTAACTCCTGAATGGACTTGATTTTGGATGGGTCCAACTCAATGCCCCGTCGGCTGACGATGAATCCTAGCAACTTTCCTGACGGAACTCCAAATGCACATTTGGCCGGATTAAGCTTGATATCATATCTTCAAAGTCTTTGGAAAAACTTCCTGAGGTCGGCAATGTGATCTTCTTGATGTCTAGATTTTATGATCACATCATCCACGTACACTTCAATTTCTTTGGGTATCATGTCATGGAATACCGTAGTCATCGCCCTCATGTATGTTGCCCCTGCGTTCTTCAAGCCGAATGGCATTACCCGATAGCAATAAGTTCCCCACGGTGTGATAAAAGCCGTCTTTTCTGCGTCCTCTTCATCCATCAAGATTTGATGATATCCCGCGTAGCAGTCCACAAAGGATCCAATTTCGCGTCCGGCGCAATTATCAATCAGGATATGGATATTGGGAAGTGGGAAATTATCCTTAGGACTTGCCTTGTTGAGATTGCGATAGTCCACGCATACCTTGATCTTTCCGTCTTTCTTTGGCACCGGTACTACGTTAGCCAACCATTCAGGGTATCGAGTGACACGAATGACTTTCGCCTGCAACTGTTTGGTTACTTCCTCCTTGATCTTTACACTCATCTCTGTCTTAAATTTCCGCAGTTTTTGTTTGACGGGCGGGCATGCCGGGTCAGTAGGTAATTTGTGGACCACTAGGTCAGTGCTGAGTCCTGGCATGTCGTCGTACGACCATGCAAAAATGTCTTTAAACTCCATGAGTGTTTTGATCAACTCTTCTCTCAGGTTGGGTTCGATATGGACGCTTATTCTGGTTTCTTTGACGTCATCTGTGTCCCCCAGATTAACAGCCTCAGTATCATTTAAATTTGGTTTGGGTTTTTCCTCGAAGTTGACTTAATTCTTCACCGATTTCTTCTACGGCTTCATCATCGCCGTATTCCGATTCACTCTCGTCACTTCTTATTTCATGCGTCATTATTTCCAAACCAGATTGACTTTCTAGACTGGGTTGATTAATCTTTAAGCATGCCATATCATTAAGATCAGTTGAAAGAAAGCTGCTCAGAAAAGTAAAAAGAAAGAAAAATAAACAAAATTAGAAACAAAGGGAACAAAATTTCATTAAATGGGAACAGTACAATGAAAAACAAGCTTGCACACTCAAACGAACTAAAACAAATGGATTTTATTCCGGGGACAGCCCCAACACAAAATTTGAAAGAAAACAATCCAAAACAAACTACCAAGACTCCTTCCGGATAGGGAGAGGAGTAGCCTTCCAATTATTCAACTTTGCTTTCGATCCCACAAACTGTATCTCGGCATGGCTAGGTCCTTCGCCATCCTCTACCATGCATACATCAGAGAACAAGTCCTCGAACTTTCTCAAGAACTCTTCGTCTGGCCTGATCATAGGACTGGGAACCTTTGTCGTTGGATGTCTTCTTGTCCTGGACCTGACAAAAGATCGCGAAAGGCGCGGAACAGGCTTCGGGAGCACCCATGTCTTCTGCTTATTCCTCTTGGCTCGCTGGATGTCCTCTGGTGTTGGCTTGAATCCCAAGCCGAAGGTTCCCACATTTTCAACCACAGATACCGGTTGTATGATTCCTTGCAGAGATGCACCTAAACCTTTGCTGGGTACGAAACCATTTTCAACATTTCTTGAGCCACCATGATGTCTGCAGTAATTATTCTGTCATTAAGAATGCATTCCCCTTCTGGAACTCGGTTGACGGATACCGCATCACAGACCTGGTATACCCATGGCCCAACATCCTCTTCTGTATCGACAAAGGGGACGATGGTGCCTGGTTGTAGATCATTCTCTCCATGGACCACGATCTCCTGTCGATCCCATTCAAACTTGACTAGTTGGTGTAGGCTGGACGGAACCGCTTTTGCAGCATGGATCCACGGTCGCCCTATCAGAAGGTTGTATGAAACTACCATGTCCAACACCTGGAATTCCATGGTGAACTCCACAAGTCCGATTGTCAAGACTAACACTATGTCCCCGACCGATGCCTTGCCTCCTCCATCAAACCCTCGGACACATATACTGTTCTTGCGTACCCTGCCGATATCCACTTTCAACTTGTTTAGTGTAGAGAGAGGACAGATGTTAGCGCTGGATCCATTATCGACAAGGACTTTGGTAACCACCACCTCCTCACACTTTACCGTAAGATATAAAGCCTTGTTGTGCTCGGTGCCTTCCTCAGGCAACTCATCATCGGCGAAGGTGATCCGATTCGCTTCGAAGATCCTATTGGTGATCTTCTCCAAATGACTCATTGAGATTTTATCCGGTACATGTGCCTCATTCAGGACTTTCATCAAAGCTTGCCGATGTTCCTCAGAATGTATCAGCAAGGATAGCAATGATATTTGCGCCGGAGTCTTCTTCAACTGCTCTAAGACAGAATAGTCATGCAGCTTCATCTTTTTCAGGAATTCTTCTGCCTCTTCATCAGTTACCGGCTTTTTTAATGTTGCCGGAGTAGTCTTCCTTAATTCCGCAGGGGCAAAACATCTCCCAGAGCGGGTCAAACCTTGCGCTTCGCAAACTTCCTCTTTAACTTCTTTTCCTTTGTAAGTTGTCGTGACCCGATCATAATTCCATGGAATAGCTTTGCTATCAGCTATTGGCAACTGTATTGCTGGCTTGATGATGAAAGGATCCACTCGAACACCTGCTACAGTTAAGACGGGTCCGGTTGCTACCCCTGGTACAACTATTTTTACTCCCTCTGGCCTCATAGGCACTTTGTTCACACTTCCCTTTTCTGCTTCCAACCCCTCTTGTACGTCCTTCTTACAGATGAGTGACTCATCAAGGCTTGGCCCCTTTTTCATTCCTACCCCACTAGACTTGATCATCATTACAGTCTGGGAGGTCTTCTCCTTTCCCTCTTCTACCCATACCAACTCGATCACGTTGGTCTCATGATGAGTTGGAAGTGGATTTTGGTTGATGTTGGGCTCCGCTGGAGTCTGGACCTCAATTCGGCGAGTGTCGATGAGTTCTTGGATGGTTGTTTTCAACCGCCAACACTTTTCTGTGTCGTGCCCCGGACATCCTGAGCAGTATGCGCAATTTATTGAATGATCCAGATTCTTTGGAAGAGGGTTTGGTAGCTTTGCCTCGATCGGATTTAGCAATCCTACTTGCTTCAAACGCTGGAACAAACTGGTGTAAGACTCTCCCAAGAGAGTGAAGGTCTTCGTCCTTGGTGCTCTGTCGTTCTTGAAGGCTTGATTCGGACGAAAGCCCGCACCCGTGGGATTTCTATAGGCTCTTGGGGGTGGGTAATTATTCTGTGGATTTGGTGCACGCCATGGTGCCTGGACGGGAGGTGGAGCATATGATTGGGCATGATGGACGGTGAAGTGAGCATCTGGTGTTGGGTAATAGTGTTGTGGATGGCTATATGGATTGTGAGAGTAATTTTGTTGGTGGGGCTGTGGCGAATTATACTGGGGTGCGGGGCCTCTGTTCCTGAACCATGCTCCGGAATCAACTACCGCGACCTCTTCTTTCCTCTTTTTCCCAAGCACCACTCCGGTGCCACTTTGAATAGCTTGAGTGGTGGCTTTCAACGCCGCATAACTCATGATCTTGTTAGCTTTCAAGCCTTCCTCGATCATAGTCCCCATCTTTATCACCTCAGTGAATGACTTACCCACGGACGTCACCAGATGTCCGAAATAGGTTGGCTCCAGTGTCTGTAGGAATTAATCCACCATTTCATTCTCTCTCATCGGCGGATCTACCCTCGCTGCCTGTTCCCTCCAGCGGAAACCAAATTCTCTAAAACTTTCGACGGGTTTCTTCTCTAACTTTAGCAATGATAAGCGATCGGGGATTATTTCAAGATTATACTGGAACTGGCCGATGAATGCTTGAGCCAAGTCATCCCATGTAAACCATCTGCTGGGATCCTGCCTAGTGTACCACTCTAGTGCAGACCCTCCCAAACTCTGACCGAAGTAAGCTATCAGAATTTCATCTCGCCCTCCGGCTCCTCGCATTTTACTACAAAAACCTCGAAGATGGGCTACTGGGTCACCATGCCCTTCGTATAGGTCAAACTTGGGCGTTTTGAACCCGACTGGCAACTGGACATCTGGGAATGGACACAGATCTTTGTAAGCGACACTGACCTGGTTACCCAAACCATGCATATTCCTAAAGGACTGCTCCAGGCTTTTAACCTTTCGAATAACTTCCTCGTGCTCCGAACTTTTAACGTGCTTTTCCGATTCTGCCGGGTTATCCCAGTGAGGGGTGTGTGAATGCGGTTCAGGAGCCTTAAAGGTAGGCTCCGGAGAATAACAATGATTGTCGTGGATTTGAAAAAGCGGCTCACTGGACGATTTTTGTAAAGGAGCAGGTGGAGGTGCCACAAAAACAGGGGTAACCGGGGGAGGAGGATTTTGTCTGGCTGGTGAAACCGGGGGGATATATGGGTTTTCCCCTTGATAATAAGGATAGATTGGTGCACTGGTCGAGGTATCCATGGGCGGACGCTCTGGTGCTGGTGTAAGAGTAGGAAGGTTTGGCGATGATTGTCCCCTAGCCCAGGCTAGGTGCATCTCTGTCATTTGCTGTCTCAACCGGTCCACTTCTTCTTTCATGATTTGTATCTCTGTTTTCTCCCCATCGATACTTTTGCCGGAACTAGACATGCTTGCTGGAATTGGACCTTTTGATCTGGTATGGTAAGGGTGATCGGCCAGTATACTCTGTCAAGTCACTGCTAAACTTTTCTGAAAATGCAACAAACTTGTTAGCTCATTGAATTTAACAGGCATGTTATCGCACGTTGGGATACAATGCACCTAATCAATTAACCATTTCTACATGTATTCCTCGCATGCGTCATTCCAACTTTTCTTTTTCTTATCCTTAAAAACTTTATTGTTATTAACCTCCCCATTTTCTTTTCTCTTTTTAGCGGTGGTCGAATCTTATGTGGATTGCCTACGTATCACGTCCCCGCGTGAATCAGACCGAGCGTAGTTCTAATAACAAGATTGTGGCGAAATTCGGTAATTTTTTATATCAAAAACCCTTACAGTTACAAAACATGTCTTACAATAATCAACAAAAATAAGAGAAATGCTTGGCTCGAAAAAATAAAATAAAATGCCAACCAGCTTGACTCAATATTTCAAAATACATCTTTTAATCAATACTCTAATGCTCTTAAATTCCTAGGGGCCCGCGAGGCATCGTCCGGCCTTGCCGCGGGCCTTGGTGTGAGGTCCCTGTGTAGTCCCCTTAACTCTCTCATGATCCGATGAACATAGTCCATAACGGAAGCAAAAAGGGCGGCGCAGGGCATTTGTTCACAAGCTAAGCACTTCATGGTGACATAATGCCCGATCTCCTCAATTCTGTCTTTGATCCTGTCTCTTTCTCTGAGTAGCTGTTCTATCCGCTGGTTCTTTGCTCCTAATATATGAGCATTGTTGGTGACTCGGTCTAAGAGTCTGTCCACTTGTTCTTGTAGTCGTGCCATCAAATTGTAACAACGGTCGAGGTCTTCCCTGGCATCCCGGGCTTGTTTGAAAACCCGCTCCCTAAGGGTAGCATTTGCTTCTCTTAGATTAGTGATGATCTCAGTATAATCTTCTTCCACCTGTTGTAGATGAAGTGCTCGTTGATGTGCCTCCTTTCTCCAGCTAGCATGGATCCTCATTGTTTGGGTCTTCGACTCTTCCAATTCTCTTTGGACATCGGCGACTTGATTTTTTAGACCCTTTATCAATTTCTCGTCTGATCGACTCCTCAACTGTCTGTCAGCATCTATCTGCATTTGACGGATTTGAGATTTCAATAAGTCATTTTCTTGTGCTAACTTCTTTTTATCTCCTTTGCTGGCGGCAGCTTGCGTATCCTTTTCAAATTGGAGCTCTTGGGTTCGTTGCTCTATCTTGCTAATCTTTGTTCTATAAGCTTCTTCCTTGGCCAACCAGGCCCATTGTTCTTGTGACGCTTCAGCAAACTCCCTGAGGTGGGGCCTTTTTGTGGGCCTTTGATGCTCTAGATCTCTGCTATACCATGCAGGGTATTCCGACAATACTTCACCCCGGGCTCGATCTCGTACCCGAGTGTCTATCTTCAATGTTTGACATTCACTCCAAATCTTTCGGAACCAACGCTTCAGGGAACTGTCCTCCCGGTCCAATTTCAACCACATGTGGGCTGAGGTCTTTTTCTTTTGGGATTATTTGGCATCGTCCCAACTGTCTCAATACTCGACCTGGTGCGTAGGGCTGGATGCTGTTGAGGCCCATTAGTAATAAATATGATCCCGTGGCCGACACATATATGACTTCGTCCACGGGTAGCCAACCAAATGTCCATTCTATCTTGTTGGCTGGAATCGAACGCAAGAGTCGTATCCATCCGCTAGTCCCCTCTGGCAAATCGTATCCCTCGACCCTTGTAGGAAATTCTTCTATACAGGTTTTCTCCGATAAACTATACCTCATAAACTGCGAGCGACGACATAAGTGATCGATCATCCACATTTGGAGCAGTACATTGCAAGCTTCAAAGAAGACCCCTCCAGCTTTGCAAATAGTGAGTGCACGAGAGATATCTGATATTATCATGGGAGCCAAAGTACTATTGTCTTATTTCATCAAAGTGTTGACGACCCCTGCCACATGTATGTTGATATTCCCGTCCTTTCTGGGAAATATTAATGAACCCAGAAAAGCTATCATGAAGGCGATGCGTCTATGCTCTTCCCATTTTAACCGGTTTTCTCCACTGCAGATTTTGCTTTTGTATTTGTTGAAGCCCCCATAATGACCATATTTGTCATATAGAAATGCTAAAGTGCAGAACCCTTCTGATAAATCTAGGTTGTGTACAGTTCTGCGGATTTTCACGGTATCCAAAAATCTATGTACTGTCACGACCCTTGGTGCAATGAGATACTGTTCCCTCATAGGGACTTTTGGTCTTCCGATATATCCGGCCAATTCTTCCAATGTTGGCGTGAGTTCAAAGTCTGAAAAGTGGAACACATTGTGTGCTGGATCCCAGAATGAGATCAGGGCTCGTATGATGTCTCCTCTCGGGGGAATATTTAGTAGCCCCACTAAATTTCCCAGGTACAGCTTAACTGCGTCTTGTCCTTGCTCGCCCAAGTCGTTCCACCACATATGCAAACTTAAGGGGACCTTGTTTATGATAGCTTCGGTTGTATTATGACTCGTGCTCATTCTGCACATTTATCAAGGTAGTTTTTAGACGAAAGAAAAATCTTGATTTGACCCAAACAAAAACTATCTTTTTCTTTTAAAAAAAAAAACAGAACGGGCCTCAGGAATTGATTGGTCAAAATATTAAGACCGATGAAAAGGTGGTCTTTGAGGCAAAGTTAAACATCCTGGCATTCCGTCATTATTTCTTCTTTCATAATAAAAAACTTATTTTGAAACATAGGGAAGTTGGACCTATTAAAGGCTGCATACGTATCTCACATCCTGTGAGAATCAAACCGGCGTAGTTCAATTAATGGACGAGCTATTTTAAAACAACATTCTCTTGTTCTTTCAAAATTGAATTCGTAATAAGATAGTCCTTTCTACAAAACCCCTTTTTCAAAAAATGATTTTTTTTTTAATTTATTTATTATTTTTATTTTTATTTTTATTTTTAATTATTATTATTATTATTTTTAATTTTTTTTTTATTTTTACACCTTCTTTTCTCTTTCTTTTATTATATCCTTCGACGTTTAAAAGTTGGTCAGCATGCGAGTCCAGGACAAATAAATGCAACATGCGAAATGCTCATACGAGGTCATACTATATCTGGTTACCTGTCCTAGAGGGACCCAACCCCTGTGTTGAGTCCCCTAAGTCAAAACATGATGCAAATAATCGTCCTAATTTAGGCTCAATATCCTGATTTTTCTTTTTTTTTTGATGCTAGACTGTGTATCCGAGCGGACAACTCGGATTGAGGAGGGGGCTACGTACCGGGGACCCGCGGGATCGTCCGGCTTTGTAACTTATCCTGCCTCTTTTCTTATTTTTGGTATTGACACTAACAGAAAGGGGAGTCTCAACCAGTAAGCACATCCCCGGGGTAAGAAGAGAAGGGTTTTCGGCACAGTTTTATATATATACAGTTCACGCAATATCAAAGCGTAAACATGTAGCACATTAATCAAAACAATAATGAAATCGGATATAAGCAAAAACAGCAATTTAATTGAGCTCAAATTCTTAAACCCTGAACCGAAGTGTTTACTATTCCCCAGCAGAGTCGCCAGAGCTGTCACACCTCTTTTTTCACACACATACACGTAAACGTAATGTACCACTGTTTAATACTACACCCCGAGAAGGGATTTATTTATTTAATTCAGAGTCGCCACTTGGGAAAATAATGGTGTCCCAAGTCACCGGTTTTGATCCCGAACCGAGGAAATTTATGACTTTGTATTGCAGTCTGCGAAATTAGAAACCTGGATAAGGAATTCTGTTAACCCGTGAGAAGGTGTTAGGCACTCCCGGATTCCATGGTTTTAGCACGGTCGCTCAACTGCAATTTTTGTTTTTATCTGATTTCTTTATATATTTTTTATTTATGTGCTCTTATATTCCGCTTTTCAATTTTAGAAGAATTGCAACGTCACGAAAATACATTTCGAGTCACACCGCAACCAGTACGCCTGTGACTTTAATATATTTTAGTTTCGCCGAGAGTAAGATTTGGGTCACATAAATGCACACCCGTATTTAGGAAAGTAATTTTATTTATAAGTCGTGCCTAAAGTGTCTATCGTTTTTGTTAACTTTGGGAAAGACCGTGAAATTCACTAAACGGTCCTTCCGAGTCTAAACTTTTATAACAATTAATTTGAGGGCCCCGCAATTATGCATTTTTGTTTGACGAGGCTCGTCTCATTATTATGGGATTATGCCTAAAGTATACTATATATATATTTTACATGTTAACTTGTTACTAGCCTAAAGCAATAATCCATGTTTAAAATAAAGCTATGCCATGATTACGAACAAACTCAGTATACTGTGAGCGGTCACTTTAATTTGACAGCTGATTTCATTGTCTTCGACCATATGCTTAGTGTTTAACGCTTCTAGTTTACTCCCAATTTTATGACATGCCATCAGACGAGCTTAAGCATTCAACATTTCTCTTTTTTTATCATATTAGATTTCCTTAAATCAACTAGCACTAACAATTTTTTTTTTGATTACCAATAGGTAATTCTCGAATCACTACTGAGCATAGACTTAGAAACTAAATTTTCAAATCATTGCTAGACATAAAGGCAATTTTAACGATTGATATACATACTTTACTTGAGTAACTAGTCTCATTCATATATTGAAATGACATTTAAGCTATAAACTTATATTGTTGAACTACCCTTACATTTGAACTAACTTTACTGTTTAATCATCATTGGATTCCTACTGTGAACTCATTTCAAAAATTTTAACTAACAAATAATTACTAACAGTTACTTACTAATCAAATCAAATCAAATCAATATTTTCATACTAACTATAGAATTACTTGATAACTATAGAATTAGTGTAAAAAAAAAACCTTTAAATCAGTTGCCATTCAAATGGACAGAATTAAATCAATATTCACATATAGCAAAATCATCAATTAACTAGGCTTAACCACTTCACAACTAGTATACTCCTACTGTCCAGCAGCAATCACAGGATCACACAATCGTGCATCTCATTCCAGATTCAAAATCACAATTACATCAGGATCCGAATATGTACCTGGAATTTCAACAGCAAAATGTAGGGTCAAAAGATCAGCAGGCAGTTTGATAGCTATCAGCAAACAGCAAACAAATTCCCCAGAATTTGCTTTCAACAGTTGACTTAGATTCAACTGATAACCAGGCAGCAACAACCAACAAGTGATGGATGTAAATGAAGCTAGACTTAAAAACCAGAGATGAACCCACAATTAGCAAAATTTACTTCACACTCGAATGGAATTGCCAAGAAAACCCTAATGGGATAGTAGGACTCAATATATTCTATGTTTTTTCAGGGAGTCTTAGCGTGTTTTCCCTTATTGCAAATCTCTCTATATCTCTCCAGTATCTATCCAGTGTGTAAGTGAGGGAGTGTGAGTTTCTCTCAGTGTATTTTCTCTATCCAACTTGATGCTCTCAATTTTCAGAATGTATTCAAAGCTTAAGGCTTCTTTTTTAGACCTCTCTCTGTTAGTATTCTCTTCTTTCCAATATCCTTATGTCTGTTTTTACTTCTCTTTTTATAGACAAAACATATTTCTTTTAAAATTCCAGCAGTTCACTTTTCCAGCTTGTTCATTCATTCCCATGTGCACCCCTTAATCCTTTCATCATTAACCTCATGTCTAGTTATGGGTTTTGACAATTAAACAACTAACTAAAGGCAAAATCACTGGAATATACTGCTGTCCAGCAGTTCCAACAACTCACTCCATGTGCAAAGCACCCTAAAGCTTAGTTTCTGAACACTTATATAGACAAAACATCACAGGCAATTCAACTTCTGTCCAACAGTGATTATGGGTACAAATAGGGATCAATTTCTATCCCACAGTGATAACAAAAAACCTACGAAACTAAATCGACAAACATTCGATTAAACGATTACGGCATGTACATTTGATGACCGTACAATTGCAAAAGCAGTGAACTAAGGACTCTCGGCCAAGTGCCGGGGAATACGAAACTAATTGTTCGACGATGCTAATCAACGCGAACACGTATTTGACAACATTCGATTAGCCGATTACGATATGTAATCGATAACCAATAGCCGACAAGAAGTGACCTAAGGACTCTCGGCCAAGTGCCGGGGAATACGAAGCTAATTGTTCGACGACGCTAATCGACGCGAACACGTATTTGACAACATTCGATTAGCCGATTACGATATGTGTAATCAATAAACAATAGCCGACAAACAGTGACCACACAAATTTCGTACAGCACCTTGTGATTTCAACATCAAACAAATTGACGATATTAACAACGAAGTGAATTCGACTCACAATTACCCGTTGACAGCGAAGAATAACAAATAACAGATCGACCAAATAAAAGGTCCCAAAGAGATGAGGAGAAAAAAAAAATGGCAGCCGAATCACAACAAAAATCAACAATAATCAAAAACTAATAAAGCGACGAGTATAATTAAACAAAAACATAGAAGAAACAAGAAATACCTTCGAAGTAAATGAAAATGGAGATTCGGCCGCTTGGTTTTTTTGGCATTCGAGGTCGAAAGGACCTTAATTGAAATGTTTTCAAGTGAAAACAAATCAATTAAGGTCTATTAGACCTCAATTTCGTGAAACCCGACGAAGGAAATCCCCAAATCGATTTTTTAGGGTTCTTAGCTCGGTTTTGGGGCTCAATGGTTTCTGGTTAGATTTGAACCGAACCAAGTTTGGTATGGACATGGGGGAGGTGAGGTGAAGGTGTGGTATCAATTTGGGGTGGTTTGGCGTCGGTTTGGGTTTTGCTCGAATCTTCAAATGAAGATTCGAAACGATAGAGATTGATTCGAGCCAAATGGGTAAGGGATTCGTGTAGAGGGGGAGAAGGGGAAGCTATGGGGGTGATTGGAGGTTGTCCGCCGGCGGAGACGATTTCCGGCCGGCGGAGGGAGGCGGCGGCAGCGTTTAGTTTTTCTGGAGGAATATGAATGTAGGTAAATTTAGGGTTTGGGGGGTTTTGGCATAGTTAAGTTTTGGATTTAATCTTGGCCGTTGGATCAATGATGATCGACGGCCTAGATTAATTAGGGTGGGAGATGGGGCTGGACCGGGTTAATTGGGCGCAGGGTCCGGGTAAGCTGGGGTTTGGACTGGTTAAGGGTTTAATATTTGGGCCTGGTATTTAATTAAGAAATGGCCCAATTCGATTTTCTTCCTCTTCTTCTCATTATTTCCAATTTTTTTCTTCTCTTTTAAATTCCCAATTAAAACAAAAAATCCTAGATTACACTACAAAAAATCAAATTAAATTACACATATATAAAAAAAACTAATTAGGTTACCCTAACGATTAACGCACACAATTAAATATTTATTAAATATAAATCGCACAGACTAGGACTTAAATGCTAGAAATGCCAAAAATACATATTTTTGTTATTTTTTTGATTTTCGTAAAACAAACTTAATTACTATCAATTGCAAACTTTGAATTTTATATATGTAATACATTTTTTATATTTTTATTTTTTTTCTATTTATTTAAACAAAAGACACGGACACACAAACGCAAATAATAAGAGAACAATAACATATAATCCACAAAAATCACGCACAACACATATACTATTTTATTTTGAATTTTTTGGGAGTAATTCTCATGTAGGGCAAAAATCACGTGCTCGTACTGACGATATAACCACAAAGGATGAGATTTGCAGAAATTTCTAACCAATTGTAGAGTTATCCCAACATTAATTCTCTCTTTTTTTACTAAAATCATCACTTCATTACTACCCAAATGCTGGTAACTGCCTTGTAATATACCTCACATAATACCACTGTAATGGTCCCCGATACCAATAGTCTCGCCTCACCTAGTACAAGCTAATACAATATTATTCCTATTCGGGATGGACCAAATCACAATCTCCAGTCATAACCAATCTCGCACCTACCATGGGGTGCGAGTCATGCCCTAAATAGCGTCACAATGTGATAAGCCGAGGTTTCAAACCCTCATGCTATCATATACACTAACTACTCACCTCTAACCGGACGTAGACTCGTCCGCGAAGCCTTTTCCATTCGAATTTTCCACCTCGTGCGTTGAATCTAGTAAAAAACCACAACAAATACATAAATATGCGTCAAAAAATATAACCCACTCAAAATTACTCGAAAAATATAACAATTCACAAAGTTGGTAAAACCCGAGCCCCGGGTCCACTTCTCGAAAAATTAAGAAAATCATGCCAACGGATTTCTCGTCTCGCCATGATTCCGTGCATATAAACTTTATCAAAATCGGAGTCCGTTAGACCCCTCAAATTTCACTTTTCATCATCTAGATTTCCAAGCCCTAACCTCCATTTAGGAAGGAAATCACCCTGTCAGATACATAATCAGTCACGCCTCGCCACTCAATCCTCGGATTACCTGGAATAGCTAATGTAACCATCTTGGCATGATAGTGCAGAATCGCATGGTAAGGAGATAACCAATCCATGCCTAGAATCACGTCGAAATCCGCCACGCCCAATAATAATAAGTCAATTCGGGTCTCCAGACCCCCAATAGTAACAAGGCAAGATCGGTATACATGATCCATAATAACTGTATCACCCATCGGGGTAGACACGTGCAAGGGCAAGGCAAGAATACCACGGGTCGTACCCAAATGATGCGCAAAATATGAAGATACGTAGGAATAGGTAGATCCGGGATCAAATAAGACAGAAGCATCCCTATGACAGACTAAGATAATACCTCTGATGGTTGCATCTGATGCACTAGCGTCCCTCGTATCTGGACATAAAAATGAGCCTGACCTCCGCCAGCACGGTCCTTACCCCTGGGGTGACCTCTGGCTACCTGAGCACCACTCCTAGCCGACTAAGCGGGTGCCGAAGAAACAGGAGCAGATGATGAGGGATGATCCCTCTTCTGGGACCATTTACGGAGTAACTGGGGACACTACCTCCTTATGTGGCCAAATTTGCCACACTCAAAACAATTGTCCGGTGCTGGAGAAGGGGACGGAAGGGAACCCCTCGCCGCAGATGAACCCTAAGTTAAAGAAGAAGGTGCTGAACTGTGATCTAGGAGGGCGCTAAGTGAAGACTGGCCCTGTTGATAAACCTAACGACCATAGCCAAAATAAGCTCCACTAAGCTCTAGGCGACCTGACTAAGGAGTTCTAAATGAACGACCTCTGCCCTGATGATATTGGCAACGACCTGTGCTGTGCTGAAACTGGCCCCTAAGCGGAGCACCGCTGTAACTACCTGCACCACGAGGCCTCTTAGCCTCCCTCTCCTCATGCTCTCGACGGCGGTCTGTCTCAATCTGACGAGCCGCATCAACCACCTCCTCAAAAGTAACTGTTGTAGCCCTCTCTAGTCATCAATATGCGAATAGGATAATTGAGACCATCCACAAATTTCCTGATCCTCTCACGATCTGTCGGAATCATTCACGTGGCATGTCAAACTAGCGGTGTAAACCTCAACTCGTACTGATTCACTGTCATATCTCCTGCTTTAACCACTCGAACTGCCGATGCAGCTCCTCCCTTTGAGACTGGGGCACATACTTCTCCAGAAATACCATGGAAAACTGCTGCCAAGTGAGGGATGCTGCCCCAATAGGCCTACGCCTCTCGAAATTCTCCCACCAATGAACTAGATATAGGAACCAGTTCCAAATGTCTATCTTTTATTCTAGTTCAGTTGTAGTAGGTAATTTTACATTGTAACTTTCAGCTTATTTAGAAGCAACTGTATTAGGTACTTAGAATTTTTAAGTTAGAGTTAACTTGAAGTTGTCGCAACAGTTGAGGTTTTGTTCCACAACAGGATTGGAGTTAATCGTAGGTTTACAAAAGAGTTTTTGTAAATGTAATTTTTGGCTCAGTGATTTTAGTGGAGAGTTTGAGAAAATTCTACTGGAAGGCAGGTCATGGTTTTTTCACCTTTTGAGTCAGGTATTTTCCACGTAAATCTCGATGTTCTTTATTTTGTGTAGTTATTATTCCACGACAATAGTAGTTAGAACACATAGAAAAACCAAGTCCTTCTATAGTCAAGTTAAGCAAAAATTGGGTACCACACATATCATACACCCCTCTCCCCTTGTATGGTATTGACATATAAAATATCAACTGAAAATATGACTTTTAACATCACTATTTTTTATGAGATCATCCCTCTTCCTATATCTTTAGTAGTAAATCTACCTAATTCACAAATGTTATAGGTAAGTCATATGAGAAATGTGTGAATTCTTTCCAATTTAATCCTTTTGAATGTGCTTTTGATCCTAGATTTTAATTTCATTCTTTATTCAATTAAAGATTGTGACAACAATATAACTGTTTACCAATATTTTGTTCTACTCATTGCATTTTGTAGGCCCTTTTAGTGAAGAGGCCTTTAGTTCTTGGTGATTTACAGGGTGGTCTTTATCTACTTCAGCCTTTAAGAGCTTTGTCTAGGATCGTCTCTCAGAACAATGTTACTCTTTCAGTTTGTAATCAACACTTTAGTATTTTACCTTAGTCTAAGAAAAATGGCAGCAGTAAACTCTAAAGTTGATGTAATGTTATGGCACACTAGGTTTGACCATCTTCCTTTTTCGGCTTTGAGAAATATCAAGTCTATCTTTACAAATTCTCATTTTTGATATTAATGTTCCTTGTGAAGTTTTTCCTTTAGCAAGACAAGCCAAATTACCTTCCCCTTTTTGAATTAATTCACATTCACACTTAGGGGCTTTATAAAACCCTACCTACGATGGATATAAATATTTTTTTTATCATTACAAATGAGTATAGTAGGGGTACTTGGACCTATATTTTGAAAATAAAAAGTAATGCTTTCACCATACTTAAATCTTTCATAAGCATGGTTGAAAGAAAATAAAAGTCAAGTCCATCAGATCTGATAATGCTTAAGAATTGGGTATAGGTGATATTATTTCTGAATTTTTCAAGTCACAAGAAATTATCCATAAAATTACTTGTGTAAATACTCCACAACAAAATAGAATTATAGAGCGAAAACATAGGTATCTTCTTGAAATCTGTAGGGTATTGTTGCATCAATCTAAGGTTCCAATTTCTTTTTGGGGGGATTTCCTACTGACTGCTACTTTTTTAATCAACAGACTAAATTTTAGAGTGATAAAATTCAAAATACCTTATCACATCCTTCACAAGAAACCACCTTCTTATGAAAACATCAGAAATTTTAATTGTTTTTGTTATGTCTCTACTCATTGTGCACATAGAAAGAAGTTGGATCCTAGAGCAACAAAACGTATCTTCCTGGATATCCATATAACAAAAAGTTACAAGGTCATGAATCTACTATCCAGAAAAGTTTTTATGTTTAGGGATGTTTTTCATGAAAACATTTACGCTTTGTCTTGTGTAACCTTTACTGAACATATCTTTTCAAATTCAGTTATTCCTCATATGCCTTTTATTACCTATAGTGAGCATGTTGTCTCTAACTCCACAGCTGACAATTCTGCACCAACAGAAGGTCTCGTCCCTACTCCATTTATCAATTCTGCTACTTCCCCTGCCTCTACCCACTCACCTATCTTGCATGTTTCTACTCCATCACCTCTTTCTTTTATTTCTTCTTCCAGATCACATATTCACTCTATTTCTCCTATCCTCTTCATTCTCCTCATATGCCTCAATTGAGGAGATCAACCAGGGAGCACCAACAACCAGTTCATCTTATAGACTATGTGTGCAATGTATTATACCTCACTAATCTCACTTCATCTTGTTTCATTCCACTAGTTCATCCATCCATCTTTCCTTTTTCAGTACTTTTCCTCACCAACCAGCAATTATTAAATTCTATATCTCATATTTCAGAACCACTAATTTATATACAGGAAGCCCTGCATCCAGGATGGCAGTAGGCTATGACTAATGAGTTTGAAGCCTTTTCTCCAGTCAAACATGGGAAGTTGTTGAGCTTCCAGTTGGTAAGAAAGCTTTGCCATGTAAGTGGTTGTATAAAGTAAAGCATAAACCAGATGAGAGTGTGGGAAAGACTGAAAGCTAGACTTGTAGTTATAGGGAACGCTCAAAGGGAAGGTATGATTTCAATGAGACGTTTTCACCAGTAGTTAAAATTACTACAATTAGGTGTATTCTTGCAGTAGCAATAAAGAAGAACTAGTGAATTTACCAGTTAGATGTAGATAATACTTTCTTACATAGAGACCTATAAGAAGAGGTCTATATGAAGTTTCCTCCAAGGATGGTAGCCCCCTAATTCTAATCTAGTGTGCAGATTGCGCAAATCCTTATATGGTTTAAAGCAAGAATCACGTTAGTGGTATGCAAGATTATCTACAACCCTCAATTTCAAGGGATACACATCTTCCCAAAATGATTATTCTCTATTTTTCAAGAAGATAGATGATTCAGTTACTATTGTTGCGGTTTATGTTGATGATATCTTATTGACTAGGATTGACTCCACCGAACTCAATAATCTTAAAGTCGTTTGGACGCAGAGTTAAAATAAAGGGCCTTGGATATGTTCATTATTTTTTGGGGATGGAAGTTATTAGAGAATCACATGGAATTATATTAAGTCAGAGAAATGTTACCTTAGATTTGCTTGAGAATTTGATTGTACAGACTCTTTAGTTGTCTCCTCTCCCCTTGATCCATCCCAT
The DNA here is from genome assembly GCA_032618575.1 of Nicotiana noctiflora. Taxonomy (NCBI): domain Eukaryota; kingdom Viridiplantae; phylum Streptophyta; class Magnoliopsida; order Solanales; family Solanaceae; genus Nicotiana; species Nicotiana noctiflora. The sequence continues at coordinate 184,988 of JASVEL010008898.1, read as the reverse complement.
AAGATCCGAGTAGATGAAGGCAAATTGCTCTCCGATCCAACTATTTTTCGTCATTTAATGGGAAAACTAAAATTTCTCATCCATACTCGGCTAGACCTCTCTTTCCTAGTCCGGCATCTCAACCAGTATATGTAGACTCCACGACTTCCTCGTTTCCTTGCAAGGCTTCGTGTAGTAACACTATATGAGATCTGCTTTTGCAAAAGAAATCTTCTTCTCCTCTAGTCCTTCTTTCAAGCTTCTTGGTTTTTTTACTCCGATTAGGCTTCTTGCCCAAATAACTTTGTTTAGTAACTGGCCATTTCATTAGCCTAGGCAGATCTCCGATTTCTTGGAAATCCAATAAACTAACTTTAATTTCTTAGTCATCGGCCGAAAATGAATACAGATCAATGCGTTGTGTTGTAGTTGAACTCACTTTGATGGTTCGTCTTCTCGAAGACATCTCTGTAAGTCAAGCACTTCCTATCCCAGTCCATTCCGACAGTTAATCGGTGATTCACATAACTAAAAATTTCGTCTTTCATGAGCATATAAACATGTCGAGCTTGACTGCCTTTTGTACAGCAACATGGCATGATTTCCCTCTCTTTTGTTCCTTCTTCCTCCCAAAACACCACAAAAACCCTTTTCGGGCCTTCTCATTCTTTGAATCTTTGCAAGTTGGGCGTCTCTCCTCTCCCCGCCAAATTGACAGGGGGTGGGGGGAGTGTTGGTACAACTAATGGAGATAATTTGTATGAAACAAAATAATTTGAAGAAGACGACCGGAGAAGAAAGAAAATTCAGAGATGTTACAATATCGTCTTCTACATATATACAAAGTAAAGAAGTGAAGATATTAGTCTTTAGAGCTACACGTGGAGGCCTAATTAGCGTTGGATTAATTGTGTTGATTTCATGAGAGATATTTCTTTATTGTCTTGGCAATATGTGGACCATTGGATAAGCTTCTAGAATAACAAGAATTCTATACAGATTTTATTTATTCTTTATTTTTAGCTAATAAAAAATAGGACAGCTGGATAAATTAGTTACAATAGATTCTTTTACATTTTATATAAATATTATACTGAATGAAATACTAGCAGAAAATTTCATAATCTTCACCACTTTCTTCATGTTATGCTATTTAAGAAATTTTGGTTTAATAATTATTGTATCTGACTTTTGAAAAAAATTTTTCTCGATTCGAATAAGATATTACAGGGTTTGGAATAGACTTAATCAATTTCATATTAACTCATTTTTTCTAGGGGAAGATCAAACATGGAATCACTACTAGGGTCTTCATATGTGCGCACGGCAAAAAAAGAAGAAAAAAAGAGGTTTGGAGCAATTCTAATTTTTAGTATAAATATAAGGAAAATGATTTTTAGAGTAATTCTCTTAATTTCTTGTAACATCTACAAGACGCTCATTTCATGTGTTCTGTAAGCCCAAAGCGAATTGCATCATTGTACATTGTAGGTGGGAGAGAGCTCCGGGGCTGTTCTATACAAAGTAGAAAAGACAGTTTGAAATCCAATTTTGGGGCGAAATTTATGATGAAATTGTAAAATAGAATTGTTGGACGGCAGCTCCCGTCTTAAGCATCAGATAATTATCCAAAATCCAATACAATCTAGTACCAACTACAAACTATATGACAAAATTTTATTCTTTTCTGTCCTTTACACTAGTTTAATGGGACCAAAAGGACTGCTTTTGTCTCATATTTGATCTATTTTCTGCTACTATAAAACTTCCTCTTACACCTTAAGTTCAATACCCATCTCCGATTCCTTTGTAAAGTTTCAATCTTTTGCGCTATGGCTGCCTCCAACTCTTCTTTTGATCAAACTTCAGGTACTCTCTATCTAATTATGTTGGATTTTCTCTAACTAGTTTTGATGATTTTGAAACATAACTTGCTGTTTGGTGTTTGTGATATGGTTTTTCCCGAGAAGAAGCTATAGCAACAGAGACTAAGAATGTGGAAGATTTCAAAGTTCATGTGTTCTCGTCCTCTGACGAGGTGAAATTGTTAAATCCCTTTTTATCTTTAGCTTGATTAGATACTGTTCTATTTCCGTGATTGGCTTCTTCTTTTCTATTTTTTTTGGGGGCAATTTTGTATTTTCCAAAGAGTTATCTGTTCTGGAATCCCATAGATATTGGAAAATTTATGATAACAGGAAGTAAAAAAGAATATTACTAGTAATTATAAAATATTGAATAGTTGATAGATCGTAGTTTCATGATATAACATGTGACTAGAGTGCTCACCCGAAGGATAGAGGCTGTGACAGAGGCTGTTGCGGCTGCGGGATTTCACGGGGTTCCGAAAAAAAATCATGTGACTAGAGGGAAGGGAAATTAATTTGCTTGGAGGGACCCTCCTTGAGTTGCTAGTTCTTATGGTAAACGCCAGTATAATTGCTTTGTGCTCCAAAATAAGATTAATGTTTGAAACATATGCACTTCTCCTCTTTCAATTACTAGTAGTTCTTCTGCTACTAGTGAGTATTTAGTTGGTGGATATTATTCAGTTTTTTCTCATAGCTAGACCTTCAGTTTTAGGTCATAGCTATTATAATTTTTCTTGATATAGTAGTTTCAGTATTTTAATGGAGAAGGGTTGAGGGACGGGCCCATTATCCACTCGAGTTTCGAACCGTGCTTTCTTGGTTTTCAAAAAGAAAAGAGTTTTAGTATTTTGAGAAAATCAAAGTAATGCAGCATGTGATATAAGATGAATGAAGTCCAGCGAACTTGATTCTTGGCATCTTTTACTGGTGCTCTTTTTCTCAAATTTAAGCTAGGCGCAGATCATGTCTAATTGATAAAAGTTAATGATCTAAAGCAAAAAAAAATGAATCCAAGAAGTTCCCAGCATTTGCAATATTTTGACTATTAGCCATTGACAGTCGTCCACATTTTTAGTGCGTCGTGACTATAGTTAGCTGTTTTTGTTGAAACAGTTACTTGAAAAATTGCACGAGAAATGGAATTCAGTGAAGCAGCAACCTTATCCGGCAATGTATTCTAGCATATTTGGCGGAATCATTCTTGATCCAGCAATGATGGTTATTCCAATTGATGATCACATGGTTCATCGAGGTCATGGTGTCTTTGACACCGCTATTATTTTGGATGGGTATGAGTCTACTGTAGTTCCTGAAAACAATAGTATTATAATTTCTGAATTGATCTCTCAAAGTATCAACTTTATGTTGGGCTCCAGGATAAGTGGCAATATAATGGACGTGTATGCTAGCATAATTTTACACATCATGTATTCTTAGAATTACTAAAGTAACAGATGCTCTAATGGAGTTAAGATACTAAGCTGTAGTTCTGTGGTTGATTCAGCTTCTCTTTGGTCTTCTAATGCAGTTATTTGTACGAATTGGATGTCCATCTTAACCGCTTCCTTAGATCAGCATCCAAAGCCAGAGTCGCGTCTCCATTTACATTTTCAGAACTTAAAAGGATTCTAATTCAACTAGCTGCAGCATCAAAGATGAGGAAAGGCACTCTGAGATATTGGTTGAGCGCAGGGCCTGGGGACTTCTTACTCTCCCCAGCTGGATGCCCAACATCTGCATTCTATGCTGTGGTGATCGATGAGGATTTCTCACAATGCAAAGAAGGGGTAAAAGTGATAACTTCTGCAATCCCCATGAAATCACCTCTTTTTGCCACTATGAAAAATGTGAACTACTTGCCGAATGTCCTCTCCAAAATGGAAGCCGAGGATAAGGGAGCATTCGCTTCTATTTGGGTTGACGAAGAAGGTTATATCGCTGAGGGTCCAAATGTGAATGTTGCTTTCATAACTTCTGAGAAGGAGCTGATTTTGCCTAGCTTTGATAAGATCTTAAGTGGCTGTACTGCTATGAGGCTTCTTCAACTTGCACCCAAGTTGGTTGAGCAGGGACGTTTGAAAAGTGTGAAAACTACTGACATCACGGTCGAAGATGCCAAAAAGGCTACTGAAATGATGTATGTCGGAAGCACACTTCCTTTATTACCGATCCTTATGTGGGATGAGAAGCCTATTGGAAATGGTAAGTCCACTCAACCAGTTTTTTTGGTCACTTCCTTAAACAAGGTTGCTATGATAAATGCTTAATATGCTATATACTAAATGGAAACTGGAAATGTTGGCATGCTCTTCTAGTTTACGTCTGACCTATGTGTATTAAAGTTGGATGGATATCGATAATTTGCAACTTGCAAACATAGGAGAGAAGAATAACATTGTTTATTGTGACAGGGGAAGTTGGAGAATTGACAATGGCACTCTCGGATTTACTATGGGAAGATATGGCAGCCGGTCCAGAAACACAGAGAATTCCAGTTCCATATGCGTAGGAACTCAATCTCAAATCGAAGAATATGCTCTGATAGGACATGAACTCTTCTGTTTTGTGTTTGGTTGGCTGTCAGAAGTGAGTGAACAAAATAGTCTAGCAATGTATTGGTACGTGAACTTTTCTGTTTTATGTTTGGAATAGAATGCTTGAAAGAATGCAGAATATTGATCCAATCATTTTTGCCTCTACACAATACAGTGTTCTCAATTTCATTTGACATATGGTTCTGAGTTCACTACTACGAATCCATTTCTTAGCCAAATGGTTTCTCTTGATGCTTGAACTGAACTTATATCCAAGAAATTCATTTCTTTCAGGCATTCTGTGTTGCCTATATGACATAAATGTATAAGTACAACTGGATTTTCTTTATTTTCCTGTGGGGTTTTAACCTCTTCGACCTCCCAATATGGCGTACTAATCAGTTAGATGAAAATGGGTAATAGTTGCATTGATAATACTGTGCTTTTTCTCTTCTCGAATCCCTTGAAGTGATTTATAGTTATAGAATTTCACCACATATGCAGATTAGGTATGTATATAGGTCGGGTTGGTTTGTATTTTCAATTACCAAAACCAAATCAATAGTGTCAGGTTTTTAAATTTATAAACCAAACCAAATCAACAAAGTCGAGTTTTCCAATCTCGGTTTTCCTCAGGTTTTTCAATTTTTTTCGATTTTTCTGGTTTTTTTTCATGGTGAAGTCTTCATAGCACAAAATATATAACTTATTCTCTAAATATTATGTAGTCCTAGCAAGATACAAGCATATAATATATTTTTCAAGAAAATAACACAATAATATGAGAAGAGTCATAGCATTGTACTAAAATATTCAATAACAAAGATAATCACTACAACAAATGTGATATTTAGCTACTGAACTTTTGGTCATGACAAAATTCGTCACTAATTATTCACTTTTTGTGACGAAAATTATGTTTCTTATTTGAATACATAAGCCGCATACTTTTAGTAATGAAACATAAAATTTCGTAGCAAATTTTTTGTCCGCAAAAGTTTCCCACCAAAAAATAAGTTGGTGCAATTATTGAATAACATTTGCCATGAATTGTATATTATCAGTGACACATTATTTTGTCACTAATGATGTACCCAATTTGTGACAAATCATAGTTTGTCTTAAAATTGGTAAAAATTTGGACAGAAAAAGTTTCGTCACAAAAAATATGGTATTAAAATAATGACAAATTCAAATATGTAGGTAAACATTGTAAACTTTAGCTACCAAAGTTTATATTTAATTATGACCTTAGTTTTTGTCACTAATAATGCAAACAATTAGTGATAATTATTGGTCTCTGTTTAACCTACAATTTAGTCACAACAAAAATTTTGTCACAAAAAATATAATTTTAAATGACTACAGCTTAAATTTTGTAGTTGAACAGTACACTTATTGGAGACGAAAAAGATTCATAGTTAAAAACTAAAAGACATCTTTGTTCATGCATGATATATAAAATTACTTTAGAACTAATTAATTTTATGACTAAAGCACCCATATTGAGAAATTATCAAGTTCGAGAAACTTGAATCCCATTTTGTAAAGTTCTATTATAAAGTCTATATGGCCTACAAAATTGAAAAAAAAAAATCAGATTAAAACCATACTTTTTTGATTCAGTTGTCATTTCTAATTTTGGAAAACAGAGATCAAAAGGCCAAATTAAAATTTAATAAAACCGGACCAAGCAAGGAACGCGATCACTTGTTGCTACAAAATTTAGCTTCCACTTCACAATTTCTTGAGATTGGAAAGTTATTCCCATAAATGATCTTCCTTTATTTGCTAATTTAACTATAGCTCATCATTTTATTATAAATAAAAATAAATAGCACACCTCTTTAGCTCACTAATCACAATTAATAAGTCTATTATCACATGAATGCTTGTTAGGCTAACTAACTTGAGTCGCCCAAAACACATATATCAAAATACAATAAAAATTGGAGTTCTATCCTTCAATAAACATGCATAACACAAACTCAATTTACTCTGAACTATTAGACTATACTGCTGACATTTCATGTGATAAAATAAATAAAATGCCTAAAATCATCATGATACTCTAAATAAATAAAAAATACAAATTAAGTTACCAAAACCATCAAGACTCTCAACAAGTCTGCAAATACTTTGTCATACACATGACTAATAAAAGGCATCTGACTAGAAGGAGATTACAAGATCCGGTTAGAGCTAACAAGAGTCGTGTCACGACCCAAATCTCAAACCCGGTCGTAATGGCGCCTCTCGTGAAGACAGGACCAGCCTATTAACCCCATTTTCATTTTTCAAAATAGCCAACCAACGTAAGCAGTCTAAAACATGATTTAATGATACTAAGTAGCAGAAAATATCGATACAGAAGGAAATAGTGCAAAAATACAACCCAACACAACCCTAATCGGGGTGTCACAAGTCACAAGCATCTAACAATACTGAGTACCCAAATTTAATAACAGAGTTTAACACTGGTCAAACGACATAAAGGAAAGAGATAGGGAAGAGCTCCGGGCTGAGAACGCCAACACCTACCTAAAGACTCCTCGAAGAACTGCCTGAAGCTGGAATGACAAAGCACTCGGGAGCGGAACCAGCTATGCCTGAAATTGCACATAGGGTGCAGGAAGTAAAGTGAGTACTCCAACTTAGTGAGTAATTAATATAAATAATGCCTAAAAGTAAGAAACCATGCATACACAAGGTATTCCATGTAGAGCAGTTAAACAAGTAACTAACAAAATTTTAACCGATAAAAAAGTAGAATAACATACTTATACAACAATTAATGAGAAAGTCAACAGATAATTAATATAAGTAAACACATAGAAGTTTGCCCCTCCGGCTCAGTAACAACAATATCTGCCCCTAAGGTTCAATGTCACATCACAATGGGTACCCGCGCTCACTAGGGGTGTGCAGACCCCTGGAGGGGTCCCTTACGGCCCAAGTGCAATATCAAGCCGTCTCGTGGCATCATAAACAGACTCTCGGCTTCATATCAATATCAAGCCATCTCGTGACGTGTATGTCTCAGGCCCTCAGCCTCAAATCAGTATCAGTGTTCCTCACAATCTAGACCCTCATCATTACTCTATCAAAAATCATCACAAGTCCCTCGGGCATTAGTAAAACAATACTTTTCAGCCCAAAACATCAATCAGAAATATCATTTATGTTTCAAATGTGAATAAAAGTGGCTGAGTTTGTAAAACAGTAAATACCAACAGGACTAAGTCCAAGTAATAAATCAAACATTGAGGTATTAATGACAAAACATCCCCGAAGGGTCTAAATAGTTGGCGCTAGGCCCAATCATGGCATTCAGACAAATAATGATGACAACCAACGATTTATAACCAAATATGCAATAAATGCATTAATCGGAACGGACTAAGTCAAAGTCCCCAACGATGCTCTACCTCATGCTCGTTGTTCAGCGTGTAAGCCACCTCAACATAGTATTACGATGTGTAGTCCGGGGTTTCAAACCCTCAGGACATCATTTAACATCATTACTCACCTCGAACCAGCTAATTCTCTAGCTCGCGACGCCCTTTCGACTTGGCCTCCACGTGCGTCAAATCTATCCAAAAGTAAATTAGATATGCCATAATATGCTAAGGGAACACAGCCCAATAAAAAACAATTAAAAATATCAAAAGTCCGAAATTAGCAAAAACCTGAGCCCCGAGACCACGTCTCAGAATTTAGAAATTTTTACATCAACGAATTTCTCATCCCCTCGCGAGTTCATACATAAGAATATCAAAATCCATCCACAATTGACCCTTCAATTTTCAATTTAAAAATCTGAAAATTCCAAGCCCTATTCTCCCATTTTTAGCAATAATTCAATGATTTCCTAGATGGATTCCACAATAAAAATGAGTTTTGAATCCAAGAAACTTACCTCTAATCATTTCCCCTTGAATCCCTCGTTAATCGCTTTCAAGAATCTCAAAAAATGAGTAACTATAGGTGTAAAATGACCCCAAAATCGCGACTGGGGTGTTTTAAAATATTTTGCCTAGCCCAGGTCCACCCTTCTTCGCGTTCGCGCCCTGTAGCTCGGGTTCATGAAGGCCAGTTGACAAGACCTTTTGCGTTCGCGTACCAGGCCTCGCGTTCGCGTACCTGGCTTCGCGTTCGCGTAGGCCAAAGACCCCAGTCCTAGATTTTCGTTCTATGCATTCGCGATGCCTCCTCCGCGTTAGCGTAGAACCTTGGCCCCCTGCTTCGCGTTCGCAACTCCTTCTTCGTGTTTGCGAAGGCCAAATAACAGTATCCCATTTTTCCTCTTTGCGTTCGCGAAGAAGGAAATCAGATACCAGCAACTAGCGGTAGCTTTTCACCCAAATTCGATCCATTATGGAAACTCTCAACAACAAGGTATCACTAAGTACATGCCCGTCTATAAGTCTGGAAATAGTATCTATGAAAGACTAAAACTGAATACATAAATCAGAAAGATAGGGAAGGAGAGATAAGGTCTACGAATGTCGGGCAGCTACCTTGAAAATCTCCAAATGGTCAAGTTGCACAGAGAAATCAACACCCATCGTGTCCATAAACACCCAGATCTATACACGAAGTGCAAGGTGTAACGTAGGTACAATCAACTCAGTAAGTAACAAGGCTAAATAATGGACTGAAAGTAGTGACAAGCTTCATAGATATAGTTCAATTATAGAAATTTCACTATAGGAAGATAAACATGCTTTCAAGTTCGACAGTTGAGGACAAAACAATTAATTCAAGTCAAGTTCATTGGAACATGATATAATATCTCTTAGAAATTACATGACAAAGATATATGCCAGCTAAGGTACAATAGTATAGAAAATCAAGTGCATAATCTCAGAACAACAGTCACTCAGTCCTCCCATTCACTCCAACCTCACAATCACACATTCCTCACGTTCTCTCATTTCTCTCAGTCGTTCGGCACTTACACTAAGCACTCGTACTCAGTAGCTACATGCGCTCACTAGGGGTGTGTACAGACTTTGGAGGGGCTCTTTCAGAATAAGCACTATAACAAGTCAATCATGGCATAAATCAATAAAACATGTTGCGGCGTGCAGCTAGATCCATAAATATCCTCACCATAAGGTGCTCGCCCTAACTCAGTCATCAATCTCTCCAGTCTCTCGGGCTCTCAATAATCATGATAATCAGCCTAAACATCAATGATATAATGTATCAATAAAGAACAATAGAGACTAAGATATAATATGCAAGTAAAACTGTAATCGAGTACAAACAACAATTTAGCAGATAATTCAACATGTACACAGCCCCTTTGGGTTTCTATAATGCCAACACATAGTCTAAACATGATTCCTAACACGATTTGTAGTTTAATTATTTTTAACACATGGAAAATATACGGATAACAACAAAATTTTCAACTATACAGTTCCATGGAATTGATCAACTCATAATTCCTACGGTGCATGCACATCACCTAGCATATGTGTCACCTCAAAACCAATCACGTGACATATAATACGGGGTTTCATACCTTCAGAACCAAATTAGAACTGTTACATACCTCAAACCGTGCAAATCTCTACTCTGACACACATTTGTCTCCTGAAACAGCCTCCGAATGCCTCGAATCTAGCCACAAACAATTCGAAGTAATCAACACGAGCTAAAAGAATTAACCCCATAAGGAAATACTGAGCTCTTAATAAACAAAATTAACTCAAAAGTCGGCCCCCCAGTCCTACGTCTTGAAATCTAACAAACTCTCAAAATTCGAAAGCTCATTCAATCAGGAGCCCAACCACACTAAATTTACCAAAATCCGACACCAAATTGGCACTCAAATGCCCAAATCAAAATCTCCAAATCCCTAGCCTCATCCCCAAATTCCACCTTAAATACACACAAACTAGGAGGGAAATTCAATGAGGGAAACAAGTAAAAATGAGCACAAGTGAATTACCTCAAGAATCCCTATGAAATCCCTCTCAAAAATTGCCCAGTCCCGAGCTTGAAATGTTTAAAATGAAGAAAAATCGTAAAAATTTAAATATTCTGCCCATGGGTCTCGCACCTGTGCTCCACTTGAACACATCTTGGGATAATCATATGCTTATACGGAAATCAATAAGTCCCTAAGGCCCGTACCTACCCTCCAGGATCTGCACCTGCTGAAGTGCTTTTGCGGCCATAATTCGCTTCTACGGAACAACCAATGCCCCTCTTCTCCGTATCTGCGGAGCCTTGCTCATATCTGCAGGCTTGCAAATGTGGTTACCCCCCTCCCCCCTATCACACGCACCTGCATCCTACCCCAGGCTAACCCAGCTTCGCACTTGCGCAAATCCAGCCGCACCTGTGGTTAACCCCTTGCAACTGCGATCATAATAGAAAACTCCCAGCTTCAGCAATGCACTAATCAGCAATGCACTAAGTCTCACTTTTGATCCGATAACCATCCAAAATCAACCGAAGGCCCCCAAAACCTCAACCAAACATACCAACAAGTCCTAAAGTACGATACGCACTTAGTTGAACCCTAAAATTCCCTCAAACCACATCAAAAACATGAATCGCACCCCAATTCAAGCCTAATGAAACTAAGGAAATCCAACTTCTACGAACAATACCGAAACCTATAAAATCATGTCTAATTAACCTAAAATTTTACATACAATTCACAAATGATACCATGGATCTACTCCAACTCTTGGAACCCTAATCCGAGCTCGATAATCATAAAGTCCACTCCCGATAAAACTTTCAAATTTTCAACTTTTGCCATTTCAAGCCTAGTTCAACTACGGGGCTCCAAATCACTATCCGTACATGCACCTAAGTCCAAAATCACCTGACAGAGCTAACAAAACCATCAAAACTTCAATCCATAAATTTCTATATATAAGTCAACACCCCGTCAACATTTTCAACTTAAGCTTCCAACCTTGAGACTAAGTGTCTCAATTCATTCCGAAATCCTTCCGGACCCGAACCGACTACCCCAATAAGTCACATAATAGCTATAAAGCACAAAATGAGCAGTAAATGGGGGATCTAAAACTCTTAAAACAACCGACCAAATCGTTACAACAGAGAGGTTGTTAGACTGGATATATTTGTATGGGGCGAAGTGTTGGCCAATCAAGAACTCCCATGCCCAAAAGATGAAGGTGGTTGAAATGAGGATGTTGAGATGGATATGCAGGCATACTAGGATAGATAGAATTAGAAATGAAGTTATTCGAGACAAGGTGGGCATGATCCCTATAGAGGACAAGATACGAGAAATGAGACTTAGATGGTTCGGACATGTCATGAGGAGAGACATAGATTCTCCGGTGAGGTGGTGCGAGGGGTTGGCCCTACAAGGCCTGAGGAGAGGTAGAGGCAGGCTGAAGAAGTATTGAGAAGAGGTGATTAGGTAGGATAAAGCGTTGCTTCAGGTTACTGAGGACATGACCATAGATAGGAAGGTAAGGAGGTTGAGAATAAAGGTTAAGGGTTAGGATAGGTAGCCGAGTGTTGTTATGTATGTGTATTGTCATATCATTTGATTTCTGTTATTATTTGTTGGTGCTTTCATTTCGGCTTTCTCACTACAGTACTTAATCTTAGTTTTGTATTTTTGCTCTGGTTTTCAGATTGATATGCTTGTTGTTGTCCTTTTATCTTTTCGAGCCAAGGGTCTAATGGAAATAGCCTCTCTACCTTCTTGGAGGTAGGGGTAAGGTTTGCGTACACTCTACCCTTCCCAGACCCACTAGTGGTATTATACTGGGTTATTGTTGTTATCTACAAATAAATTACATATATATATATATATATATATATATATATATATATATATATATATATATATATATATATATATATATATATTTTGAAAATTGTATAAATGTAATATCGGGTTGCTTTAGCTTCAATTTGACATTTTTAGTTAAAATCAAACTAAATCAATTATAGTCGAGGTTTTTCTTTTCCAATACCAAATTATAATCGGACTTTTTTTCCGATTTGACTCAGATTACCGATTTGGTGCGGGTTATATGTTTTCTTACGCTGATAGCTAGAGGTAATGTGATTGTCAACGTTTCAAACTTAAGATTTAGGACGTTATCACATTTTATTACGCGGGTGGATTTCTTATGAATTTGGCTTTCTTTTTGTATTACGCCATACTCAAAAATGAAATTTCTCTTCTGTTATACTTATTACTAGTAGTCGTATCCGTACGATGCGCGATCAGTATTAAAAAATATTAATTAAATAAAATTATGGTCGGGCTTATTTGATCCTATTAGATTGTATTGCTTTAATAAATTCAGTTGTCATCTTACTTGTCAATACGATATATCCAATAATGAATCAAAGGTACTTATATAGTTAGTGAATAACTTTTTTGTTCTATATTTTTTTTATTATATTAAGAAATATTTAATATTCGCTTTCTTTTTGTCAAATATGAGAAGATCTCGTGATGCGCGGTCAGTATTAAAAAATATTAATTTATTTTAAATTTTATTCTATTGTTCGTAATAATATTATCTAAATTTTAATGAACAAAATCTCTGTTAAACTAACGGGACTTATACAGGGAGAGCATTGAATAACTTTTTTGTTATGTATTTTTATTTATTATATCATCTATAATATTTAATATTATTACATTGCTAATAGAAAGTTTTATTAGCGCGCGCGCGCGCGCACACACACATATATATATATGGTAGTTTTTTATTTATTTTATTATAATGGGACTTATACAGGGAGCGCATTGAATAACTTTTTTGTTATGCATTTTTCTATATTATACCATCTAATATTTAATATTATTACATTGCTAATAGAAATTTTTATTAGCATAGTACCTTATTAAATATTTTTCTCTGATATCTCGATTTGAAAGGGTAGTTTTTCTTCTTTTTCTTTCAATTTTTTATAGCTAATTCTTTTTTTGCTTTTTTATTTTAAGATAATTTATAAATCCAACTTGAAACTACTCCCACCCAATTTGAATTTGTAGTTATTATTTATATATTTATTTTTGATTTATTATATTATATATATATATATATTGTAATTTTTATTTTATTTTATTATTTTCATTTTTTAAATATATTTAAATTCAAAAATAATAACCAATAACTTTTATTCTATATTTTTCTCTATTATATTAGTCATTGTTTAGTATTCGCTTTATTTTTGTAATATATGAGAAGATATATAATTTATTACTCATAACATATTTTTTTGTTTTAAATTTTAAACTGTTGTTCTTAATAATATTATCTAAATTTTATGAGTACAATCTCTGTTAAACTGTCAGGACTTATACATGGAGCGCATTTAATAAACTTTTTATTATGTATTTTTCTTTGTTATATCGTCTAATATTTAATATTATTACATTTTAAATAGAAATATTTATTGGATTATTACTTTATATAATATTTTTCTCTGAAAGTTTTTTAATTTCTTTATATTTTTTTTATTTTAAAGTAATTTTTAAAACTCCAATTTTAAACTACTTCCAAAGTTGAATTGGTAATTTATTATTTTTTTAAATTTTATTTTTATTTTAAAATTATTTTAAAACTCCAACTTGAAACTACTCACAACCCAATTTGAATAGGTAGTTATATTTTTATATTTTTATTTTTATTATTATAACTAATTATGAGATATCTATATTTATTAATTAAAATAAAGTATATATATATATATATATATATATATATATATATATATATATATATATATATATATATATGGTGGAGTAGTTTTTTATTGTATTTTATTATTTTAGATTTTTAAATATATTTAAATTCAAAAATAATAACCAATAACTAATTATAAACTAAATAACTAACTATGCCATATAGCATTTCTTTAGCTTGCCACTTGGCTTAAGGAGAGGACTTTTTCCTCTTTTTTTATTAATATAAAGATAGAGATATAGATGGATATAGATTACCGGAAAAAAAGGAAAATGGAGGAGAGAAAATAAGTGTTGACAACTTTAAAGTCATTAAAAATAAGTAAATATTGAGATCTGTGACGGTATTTTTGGCATATTTGAAAAGCTAACGCTCGAAGTGATTCGTTGTATGCCCAGTTAAAGGGGAAAACTGCTCACATAATTTTATCCAAAAAACAGTTAAACCATCATAATACAACCTCTGTTGAACTCTGTCTTCCTCCGATTGTCGTCCCTCAGCCTCAATCCTTTTCTACTTTTTATAGTTTTATCGTCATTTCTGGGGGAGCTTTTCCTTTCCTCTATTAAAGGCTATTTGGTGCAAAAAGTGGAAGAAAATAAAAAAAAGGAAACAGAATGATAGAATATTGCAGGCCATTGGCATTCTTGTTACCCCGATTTGTCATGATGTGATCACCATAACGTAAGTGATAGAGATGACCGAAATATCCCGTCGGTATAGTTCTTCAAGCATTTAATGTTTGTCACAATCAACGGTCGGTCACCACTGTCACTGAACTGTCGTCTTCAACCTATAAATGCATCTTTCTTCATCCTTCAAACTTTACCTTCAACTCTATCTCATTCTAACTTTATCAGTTTGTCACCTTCCTCAGATCTTGTGTTTCTAATTCATGGTATATCTTTACTTGTCTCATTGCAAAATACTAAGTATTCCTCCTCCCTCGTTTCATTTTTCTCTTCATATAAGAATTCCTGAAACTTCAAGAATCGTTCTGCACAAGGAAGCAGCTTCTTCATCCAAGTCCGCCAGCGTCGCAGCCCCGGCGGAACATCCCCTCGGTGACTTTGTTCCCACGAAGCGTGCCACCGTTGCTGATTTCAAAGTGGAGAATACACCCCCAACACTGGGTTGATGTGAACCAATGTCGAGGTACTTGTACGATTATAGAAAGACTCCTCGAGAGGTGATAAAAAAGAACTGCAACTAGGTAGGTAAAAACATAGTAGTGCCTAGCCCCGAGGAATCCATCACAACTTACGTGGAGGGGTATTTGAGCATCTATACCTACCCTTTCATGATAAGCCCTTTGGACCCTATTACCGTTGCCCTTTACAAGAGGTACAATGTCTCCCTAGGTCAAATCTATCCGTCGTTCTGGAGCATCGTGATCCTCCTCCGATTATTTGTAACCAAGATCGAGGGGCATCTTTTACCCTCGATCACCTCATGCATCTCTATGCCCCCCAGCTTTATCATGGAGGCATGATCAAGCTCCACCGCCGAGCAACCAAGCCCCCATTCTCGAGCATAGACGAAACTAAAGACCGAGGTTGGATGGGCAGATTTGCCCGAATAAAGACTTCGGATCTAATTCCTGCCGAAGACATGCCATACCCTAAAAGGTGGAACATGAAATGTAAGTACTACTCTACCTTTGAATATTCATTCTTGCCTTTTTATTTTGTGTTTTCCCCTCATCTAAATTTTTGTGTTGCAGTTGTGTCAGTTGTGCTGGAAGTGATCCCCAACCTGAGGCAATGGGTTTAACGATTTGTATCACAAAAAACTTATTCTAAGCATGCTTGGATGAAGTTGTCTAAGGGCCAATGGGAGGCCCGTAACTATAGTAATTTTCTTTCCTTGGAAAGGTTTTTAGTTGGTCTTTGTTATTGTACTTATCTTTTTTATTTTGCAGGCCTTGGGAACGTGCTAATGAGACCCCCCTCCCGTGGAAGACGAGGCACTCATTTACCTATTCGCCCCGAAGTAGAGCAAATAGAAGAAAAGAACGGAGGCTTTGAGTTCCCCAAGCCTGGAAAAGAAAAGGCCAGCCAAGAGGCCCCGTAAGACTAAGGGGAATATCATTCATGTATCTGTGGAGTCCGTGCAACAGATGATGGATGAGACTGAAGACGAAGATGAAAAAGAAGAAAACTCTGGATTGGTGCCTAGTATGCGATCTAGAACCGAGGTTCAAAGAACTATTATACAGGCAGGAGCCGAAGCTACTTTCCCCCAAATTGATGAACTTGAGCTAGAAAGAGTCAAAAATTCCTCACCTCGAGGTGGGGAGGCTACCAAGGAGGCGATCGAGGCTGGTGTAGAAACTATACCTGATGCTTCTCGTGACAAAGGTGAATCCCCAAAAGATTCACTTGGGGTAGTGGATATTGGAGATTTCTCCTCATTGCTATTATTCTCTGATACAATACACTCAGGCGATGGAGGTTCACCCCGGTGAAGAAGTCCATATAGCAGAAGGCCTTTTCGGTGGCTCTTTTGCTGAAGTGGAAAATGTCACCGACCTGGGTGACTTGGACACACCAAGGAAGAGCTCGGATGAGGCTTCCTCGAGCTATAAACTGACCAACCAATTCTCGAAAGTGTCAATCCTGAGCGTAAGTGGCCTCTTATCATCTCGATCCCGGAGGATGCTCAAGTTTTCTCTACCCCCTAGGGGTAGCTAGCTATATTCGATACTTGGTCACAGAGGAGGATCAAGAAAAAATGGATGCAGTGAAAGTTGCCTACTTGTTAAACGAGGCCTAGCATGCTCTAAATCTGGTAAGTTAAAGGGCCACTATCTTTTTATGACTTTGAATTTGTAGATATATCTAACATTTCTTCATTTGCATAGGCTTCGGTGTGGCATCATGAGGCCTTTCTTCGAACTCGAGAGGAGCGCAAGGCCGAGGTCCAGGGCTTTACTGAGAAATGCAATACATTCAAGCTTCTTAGTGAGAAACTTCAGGTGGACCTAGTGGAGGCTCGAGATGCGCATACTGAGATGGCCGAGTAGGTATTCTGAGTTCTTCATGTTAGTGAGGACAAGTCGGAGATAACAGCTAACAATCCCATTTTGTTGGTTCGATAAAGGCTCGAACAATTCAAGGGCCTCCAAGGGAAAATAGATAAAGAACGAGTCGAAGTCGAACATTTCAAAGGGTGTATGGATATCTTGGTTGAAGAAAAGGAAAGCGTTAAAGCGGATATGGATTTGGCCAAGTCACAGCTTCGATATGCAAGATAGAATGCCTCGATTCAAGCAAAGAATTTCGAAGAGCTCGAGTCCAATTTAGCAAGTTTGATTAAAGACTTTGAGGTTGTCAGATCTGAAGCGGTCGCGAGAAATACTAAGGCCCAGGCTACTGCAGCTCAATGCAAAGTCGATGTCAAAGCCACCATCGAGTAGGACAAGGGCATGGTGGATCATTCAAAGTAGCAGACCTAAAGGAAGGCACTCGAGGGGTCATTTCCCAAGGTTTTGACATATCTACCGAACTCGAGATTGCCAAGGCTGAGGAAGAAAAGGCTCGGAAGCTAGCATTTCCCGACAAGGATTCCAAGAATGTGAGCGGATCTGGTGGAGAATAATTAGAGGGTGAAGAAGCTTCCTCTGATAAAGACTGTGCTGCTTAGGCCCTAGTAATTTTTGTTTTTGCTTTTGAGGACGGTCGACCTTTGTAAAGAATTTTTTATCGGGCTATGTGGCCCTTGTAAGAAAAACTTTGATATATAAAAACTTTTTCCTTTCCATGGTTTCGTAATATGTTGTCCTTTAGTTATTTTATGCAAGTTTCAAAGTACCTTAGTACAAAGTTATATGGTTGTATTCAACGGCCCCAGATCAAAAATTTGAACTTGTCCTGAGGTAATTTCTAATAAATCAGAGCTGAGTGAGATCATTTATCTGGACTCGGAATAAGGTAATCTTTGAGTTTGATGTTCGAGTGAGAATGTTACCTCGAACTCAAAATCAGGTGGCCCTTAGGCCCGTAGAGCAGTCCCCGAGTGAGAATTTATTCGAACTCGAGTTGCAGTAGCTCTTAAGCTTAGTAGTTGAGTAAGAGTGATATTTTGAATTGGAATTGAGAATAGCAGTTAGGATTTTGTATTTGGCCGATCTAGGTTTTGTACAAAGATTATATATATATATATATATATATATATATATATATATATATATATATATATATATATATATATATATATATATATATATATATATATATATATATCAAAAATGTCGATATATATAAGGCTTTCTACCCTTTTTTGGCTTTCAAAATTATTTTCCTTTGATTTGTCATTCATGTTCGCAAATGTTGTAATGCCTTAGCATGAAATAATAAGGTCGTGTTTGTGGGTTTGAACAAAAATTTTCTTTTACTACCTTTCTGATTAAGGTGTTATTGGAGTTCGATATTCATCGACATTTTTGAAAATATCTTAAGTATTAGGATTCTCCCGAGGGTAGCCTTTTAGAACGGTTGTGAAAGATCGATGATTTCGAGTGGGATGGCCATGGCCTATAAAAATTGATGGTTTCCTTTTTAAGGTCTTACGATCTCGAGGTTTTAGTAATTCGATCTCGTCTATCCCCGAGTATGGGGTTAATTGTTCGAACTTCAGTTGTGATCATCCCTTAAACCTATTTATAAAATAGATTAGGAGTGTGAAATTATAAAGTAGAAAATATTTCTAAGGCATGCGATATCAGCAAGGAAAAACACTTCTTTCAATAGACGATTATACATGCGTACATATTTGATGTTAGGTCTCGAATAACCTATATGGGCATGGTTAATTCGACCGTTTGGCACTTACAAAATTTACCTATCGAAACCCCGATGCTACGAGTATATTCCTTGCAAAACAGTTGACATTCGAGGGTAATGTCCTCTAGTATTCGAGGTTGATTGTAAAGAATCCTCGGATACTGTTGAATTTTTCTAAGTTAGCACGATCAATGGTTTGCTCGTTAAAAACCTTGTCGGCAAACCATTTGGGACCAAAACCAGCCTACGGGAAAAAAATAATGCGGGCTTTCAAACCTAAAAACTTTGTATTGAAGAATACATCACCATCCTTGATCGATCACCTGTGATTGGTTAGTTTAAAATATAAATGAAAATAGAGAAGGTCATACCTTAGCAGTAGTATCGCTTAAAGAGTGATACATTCCAATTGTTTGGCAATTGCTCGTCGTTCATCGTACTGAGCTTGTAGGTCTCTTTTCGATGATATCGAGGACCTGATATGGTCCCTCCCAATTTGGACCCAGTTTTCCTTTATTCGGATTTCGAGTGTTCAAGTTGACTTTTCTTTGCACCAAGTCCCCAATTTTAAAGTGTTGAAGATTGGCTCTTTGTTTGTAGTACCTTTTGATCCATTGTTTTTGTGCAGCCAGTCAAACATGGCCTGCCCCGTGTCTTTTATCCAACAATTCTAGGCTTGTATTCATGGCCTCGTTATTCGATTCTTTAATTGCATAGAAAAATCTGAGGCTAGGTTCTACAACCTCGATAGGGATACGAGCTTAGGCACCATAGACCAAAGTGAATAGTGTTACCCCCATGCTAGATTTTGATGTCGTGCGGTATGCCCAAAGAACCTCGGGCAATATCTCTCTCCATTTTCCCTTAGCGTCAGTCAATCTTTTCTTAAGATTTTGAATGATGGTTTTATTAGTCGATTCGGCTTGTCCGTTCCCGCTAGGATGGTATGGCATTGATAAAATCATTTCAATCTTGTGATCCTTGAGAAATTTAGTCACTTTGCTACCGATGAATCTCTTTCCGTTATCGCATAAAATCTCGGCGGGCATCTCAAATTGGCATATAATGTGGTCCCAAATGAGGTCTATGACTTATTTTTTGTCTAACTTTCTCAAAATCCTGTGCTTCAGCCCATTTAGAAAAATATTCAGTTATAAATAAAATAAACTAAGCTTTACCTAGGGCCAATGGTAAAGGGTCAACGGTGCCCATTATCAATTTCATGAACAACCATGGGGATAAGACCGAGTGTAGCTGCTCCCTAGGCTGGTGAACTATTGGCGTATACCTTTGACATTTGTCAAACTTTCGAACGAACTCTTTTGTGTCCCTTTCCATATTATCTCAGTAGTACCCTGCTATGATAACTTTGTAAACCAGTGATTCGGCACCAGAGTGGTTCCCACAAGTGTGCCGCCTTTATCCGTAGAGTCCTTGAATCCTTTGGATCTAATGGGAGCTTCTCATTCTTTAGGTATTCAATATACTTGTTTCTCTAATCCCAAGTCAAACTTGTAGAGTTTATTTTGACATGGCCTTCTCCGATTACTGGTCTCGATAGTTGTACGACGGTCTGCAAGTTAAGTTCGTCGTCTTCAACAGATGACCCCAAGTTTGCAAGGGCATCGACCTCGCTACTCTATTCTCGAGGTATGTGTTGTAAGGTTCATTCTTTAAATCGATGTAAAGTTACATGTATTTTCTCCAAGTTTCTCTGCATTCGATCTTCTTGGACTTCGAAAGTTCTGTTGACTTGGTTTACCATAAGTACGGAATCACATTTGGCCTCGATGACCTCTGCTCCCAAACTTTTAGCCAGTTCGAGACCTAGAATCATGGCCTCATACTCAGCTTCATTGTTAGTTAACTTTAAAGGTTTGATAGATTATCTAATTATGTTACCCGTGGGCAGCCTCAAAATGATGCACAAACCGGACCCTCTCACGTTCGAAGCACCATCTGTGAAGAGGGTCCACACCCCTGGTGGTGTGCTCGATTTTAGTAATAGTTCATTTTTTACCTCGGGTACGTGGCCAGGCGTGAAGTCGGCCAAGATTTTGGACTTGATGGATGTTCGGAGTTGATACTCGATATCATACCTATTGATCTCGAAGGCCATTTGGCTAGTCGACCCGAGAGTTCAGGTTTGTGCAAACTATTTTGAAGGGGATAAGTAGTTACGACAAAAATTGGGTGATATTGGAAATATAGTATTAATTTCCTAGAGGCATTTACTAAAGCAAGCACTAATTTTCTAAGTGTGGGCATCGGGTCTCGGCTTCACCTAAGGGCTGACTAACATAGTAAACAGGGAGTTGCGTACCTTGCTCTTCTCGAACTAGTACCCCACTTATCGCTATTTCTTAGACCGCCAAGTATAAGTAGAGTTGCTCATCTACTTTCGAGAAGTGAAGTAGTGGCGGGCTTGACAGGTATTAGTTTAGTTCTTCTAAGGTTTGTTGGCATTCTGGGGTCCATGCAAAATTGCTATTCTTCTTAAGAAGTGAGAAGAAGCGGTGACTTCTATCTGATAACCTTGAGATAAATCGCCCTAGGGCGGCTATGCGGCCAGTCAGCCTCTGCACGGTCTTTACATTATCTACAACTTTGATATCCTCGATGGCTTTGATTTTATATGGGTTGATATCGATCCCTCGATTGGACATTATGAAGCCGAGAAACTTGCCCGAGCCAACCCCAAATGCACATTTTTTTGGGTTGAATTTCATATTGTACTTCCTTAGTATATCAAAAGTCTCCTGCAAATGTTTCAAATGGTCCTCTACTCGAAGGGACTTAACTAGCATGTCATCAATATAAATTTCTATTGATTTCCCTATTTGTTTTTCGAACATTCAATTTACTACGTTGATAAGTTGCACCAGCATTTTTAGTCTGAACGACATTACGTTATAACAATAAGTGCCGTATTTAGTGATATATGGTGTCTTTTCCTGATCCTCTAGGTTCATTTGTATTTGATTGTATCCGTAGCAGGCACCGAGAAAATTGAGAATCTCGTGGTCGACCATGGCATCGATCATGCGATCGATATTTGGCAAAGGAAAAGAATCATTTGGGCAGGCCTTGTTCAAGTCCTTATAGTCTGTGAATATTCTAAGTTTATTTCCCTTCTTAGGGACTAACACTATGTTTTCTAACCATGGGTATTTTACTTCCCTAATGGATCATATTTTGAGAAGTTTTGTTACCTCGTCCTTGGTGAATGCATGCTTAACCTCAAATTTGGGCCTTCTCTTTTGCTTTACTAGACGAAACTTCAGTTCCAAGTTTAATTAATGGGAAGTAATCTTTGGTAGGATCCCTGTCATATCGAGATGGGACCAAGCAAAATAATCCATGTTATCGAAAAGGAATTGAATAAGTTTTTCCTAAGCTCGGGAGTTTACCCATGTGCGCAGGTATACCTTTCGATCGGACAGATGCTCGTTCAGTATGATTTGTTCTAGCTTTCCAACCAACGACTTTGTTGTACTAGAATCATTAGGAATTATGAAGGACCGGGGTTTCATGTAGTCATCCCCCTCAAAAGTTTCCTCCTCCTCCGATTGAGCCGAGGCCGGTGACAGTAATTGCTATTAGACTTCATGTTTTCCCTTCGACTCTGATCCTTTTGTTGATGAAAGTGCCGATATCAGTATCACTTTATTGGTTGCAAACATTTCTTTGGTGGCGCGTTGCTTGTCGTACACCATTTTGACTCTTTTCGATGTTCAGAACTTCAGGACTTGAAGAAGTGTCAAGGGCACTATCCTCTTATTATGGATCCAAGGATTTCCAAGCAGTGAGTTGTACCGCATGTTACCCTCGATCAAATGGAATTTTGTTTCTTCGATGGTCCTGGCCACATTTACTAGTAAAATAACTTCTCCTTTGGTGGTATCACTTGCCATGTTGAAGTCGTTAAGTATTCGAGCTGTGGGCATAATTTGACCTTGTAGGCTGAGTTTCTCTACGATTCTTGATCGAATAATATTGGCTGAGCTACCTGGATCAATCAACACACCTTTAACGTGAATTTTATTCATAAGGATAGATATTACCAGTGTATCGTTTTGAGGTTGCTCGATCCCTTCTGCATCCTCGGCGTTGAAATACAAAGTCTCTTCCGGTAAGTAGTCTCGAGTCCATTTTTCTCTTATGATTGTCACCTTGGTGCTTTTGATTACCGGTACTTGAAGAATATCGACCCCTCCAACAATTATGTAAATCACATGCTATGTCTCTTCATGCTCATTTTGCCTGTTTGAATATCTATTTTTGAAGTGGTTCTTGTCCCGATCACTTAAGACTTCTCGAAGGTTCCCCTTATTGAACAACCAGGCTTTCTCCTCCCTTAGTTGTTGGCAATCTTCTATTTTATGGCCATGGGTGCCATGATACATGCATATTTGGTTTGTGTTTATCTGGGACAGATCAGTCTGCACAGGCCGAGGCCACTTGGTATCTTTGATAGGCCCAATGGCCGATATTATGGCAGAAGCATCTATGCTGAAGTTACATTCTGGCAGACGAGATGCTTCTTTAGACCCGACATCCCTATTAACACCACTCTTGCTCATGAGCCCTCGGGAGCTTTGTCCCTGATCAGTCCTTCTATCATTCCGAACGGGGTTGTGCTCAGACATGTTATTTCTACGATCTCTCCCATATGGCTAATATCGGTCTCTGTTCGATGTGGTTCCTAATCGGCATCCTTTTTAACTCTGTCCATGAGCCTGTTGGTATAAATCAAACCAACTGGAGCCCCTAGTTGATCGACTGATATCGATTATCTACATCGGACCAAATGACAGATGGATATTAGATCAAATTCTGCTTTAACTGTTGCGAAGCTATGGAACTTCATTTATTGATACCTTGAGTAAAGGCTTGAATAGCCCAATCGTCAGTGATGGTGGTAAATCCATCTGTTTCATTTGAATCAAAATACGAATTCCTTAAGCATCTCGTTGTCTTTTTGCCTTACATTGAATAGGTTTGAATTTCTAGTTGCAACCTGAATAGCTCCAGCGTACGCCTTTACAAAGGAATCTGCAAGTATAGAAAATAAATCAATAGAATTAGGTGGTAAATTATGGTACCATGTCATGGCACCCTCCGATAGAGTTTTTCCAAATTGCTTCAACAACACGGATTCAATCTCATCATCGTCCAAGTTATTTCCCTTAATGGCACACGTATATGAGGTGACATGTTCATTTGGATCCATCGTCCCATTATATTTTGGAATTTTGGGCATACGGAACTTCTTTGGGGACGGTTTCAGAGCTGCACTCGGGGGGAAAGGTTTTTGGACTTTTTTTTGGAAATAAGTCCTTTCAATACTGGTTGTGCCCTCAGGATTTGCTTGACCCTATTGTTATAAGTTTCCACCTTCTTATTATTTTCCTCGATCTTCTTTTCCCCTGTTTCGATTCGCTCGTCAGTTCCTCAAGCATTTTTACGATAGCGGGATTAGTTTCTGATTCTCTTCCATTTGACCTCTTTGGCACCAATTCAGCTCTGTGAACAATGTCTTACAATAGCTCAAACTCAATCCTGCTTGGTGCACGATTCTGATTTTGGAGTTTTGCTATTGCAGCTTGCTGAGTCTGGAATGTTTTGAATATCATTCGAAGACTAATTCCGCCTTTTTTACCGCTCTGTGCGTTTCGGTCGGTTGTTAGGACCATCTCTGCTGATGCTATTTTGTAGGATCCACGCCCTATTTCCATTAATGGTGATATGGGAGCTGGCTTCGATTGGGTCCATAGCCGAAGCTCCATCGGGGTTGACTGGAGGTACTCAGTTTCCTAGGGCAGCTATGTTTTTATTCTCGTCATGAAGATCGAGGTCATTTTCTGTGTGTGTGGGAGCTACTTAAGGTTTGACATGTTGATCCCGAAATCAAAGACACTTCAAAGAACAAACGTAAATTTATGTGTGTTACAAAAATTGTACCAGGTAACCACTATTATTCTTAGCCCTACGGTGGGCGCCAAACTGTTTACCCTTAAATTCGGATAACAACTAAACTTATAAGTGGCTTTAAGGATACGTAATTTCACCTAGTACCAGTTGATAAATATGATGATTAATATTAGAAATTTACAGTAAAGTAAAGCAAACCAGTATTGAAATGAAATTTTGCCCTCGAGGTATGGTCGCCCTCGAACCGATTGAGTGAGAATAGAGTTATGAAATAAACTGATGAACAAGAGATTATAAGAGAAACGAGTATTGTATTGCTTTGATATGCGAGAATGTGGTCCTTAAAAATGACTAGAACCTCCTTTATATAGTAAAGGGATTCTACTTATTGTACAATTCTAATTACATAAGGTAATCCTATGATTAGCTAAACAATCGTTCTTGATTTGATTCGTTCTGTGATTTTCGCCATAATTCTCGACCAGTCACGAATATCTCGCATTTTTGTTATTATGCTACCCTCGGTCTCGATGTCTATCCCGTTTGGTCTCGATCATTTCTGGTCTCGATTTTAATAGGTACTTCGAATCCCGAAGCCAGTACCTTATCCTCATGTTTCGGATATACTGCGGGGCCGATGCTCGATCCATCTCCCTGATCCTGGTTAATTAGTGAAATCAGGTGGGGCTGATTTTAACCGTATACAAGTTTATTGTTTCATTCTCTTAGTAATTGTTACTTGATGTTGTAAGTCGGCTAAACATGATTGTGTAAAAATTTATACATTGCTAATATGTATAATTTAAATTCTTTCGAGGTGGTATGCAATGCCTTGGCTTGTGCATTGATATATAATTTTCCTTTATCATCCTTAACCGTTTCCCTTTTTTTGTAATTGTTGGAAGGTTGATTGGGTATCTCTTTCTTCATTTACCTGAGTATCTCGATCTTATTATGACGTTGTCTTATTCTTCCTGCATGAGTTTAGAAGGGAACGGTGGTACAATCAACTGACCAAGATGCTTTGATACTTTAAGGAAAATATGTATGCTACGTACATACTGAAATTACTGAAAAGCGAGTGAATTTGGAGTTTTATAATTAATCCAACACTACGATAACAAATTATCAGAATTCATTACTCAAATGGTCACTGAACTATCTTAAATTATATCCTAAAGTCTCTTATCTTTTGTTTGTAACAACAAAGTCACTGAACTATATCTATTGCACGCAGAAAGTCACTCAACTAGATTTTTCAAATTTTGGAGTGCCAAATACCTATTTTACGCTCTAAATTATAAGCATTTATCTTCTTTTTATTGTTTTTAGACTTTTTAATATTATAATATTTTTCTTTTAATTTATATTGTGGACTTACGTATAGAATAAATAAATATTATTTACAAATTAAAAATAAAAAGTTTTTAAGAATATATAATGCTGGAATAATAAAATAGTGAGCATAGAAAGAATATTAATTAGAATAATTTGTTAGTAATAGAATTTTAGTATTAACAATAAAAATTCAAAAGTTTATTTACATAATTCAGAATGAAAGAAAATAAAGGTTGTAAAATATATATTCCATGCAAGTAATATAAAAATAATTATTAAATAAAGGTATGTTATAATATACATTATATATTCTTGAAAAATTATGCTCAATTATGTTATATATATTCCGTGCATGACTTAACATAGCATATTTTACCATATACCAATGGCGGATGCACATATGGAGTTGTGGGTGCGTAAGCCCCATTATCTTTGACCATATTAATAAGTTTATATAGAAAATTGTACAAATATTTAGATAAATATTGAGCGAGCAACTACAAATAAATTTATTTTTCCTCTTCTTTTGAAGTTTTTATCGGCGAGCACCCATAACTTTAAAATCATGAATCCGCCACTGTCTTATACATATAGTCTCCCTACTTTCCAGCGACATAACTTTGTGTCATCGAAAAGTTGGTAGAAACATAATAATATAATTGAGTATAATTTTCAAGAATATATAATGTATATTGTAAATTAAAATACCCTTATTTGAATAATTATTTTTAATTGCGTGTGTGGAATATATATTGTACAACCTTTATTTCATTCATTATAAATTTTGTAAATACGTTTTTGAATTTTTGTTGTTAATACTATAATTATTATTACTAACAAATTATTCTAATTAATTTTTCTACCATGCCCAGCATTATATATACTTAAATACTTTAATATATTAATAATATTTATTTATTATATAGTTAACTCTATAGGTAACTCTATAATATAAATTTAAAAAAGTAAAAAATTAGAGTATTAAAAAGTTTTTTTAAAAAAAAAGATAAATGTTTATAATCTAAAGGGTATAATAGGTATTAGGCAATCTAAAATTGGAAAAATCTAGTTGAGTGACCTTATGAATGCAATAGGCAGAGTTTAGTGACGTTATTGTTACAAACGAAAGATAAATAACTTTATGAAATAATTTGATATATTTCAATAATCATTTAAATAATGAACTCCAAATTTTCTTAGTCTTCTTTTCTTCTGTGAAACGGGTCAAGCACTTTCCCCTATTCAACCGTCTTTCCTCAACTTGAGATGTTAAGGTTCGTCTTATTAATTAGAGCCATGGTTTGCTTAACTTTAATTTTTTTATATCTAGAAACTGGATTTAGGTACCAATATTAGACATTTATTTTATTATTTGAAAAAGAAATACTATATAATCGCTCTCGACGTAGTAATATATATATATATATATATATATACTTATTTTTACGACTATTGAATATAAATAATTTCGCGGGCATGCTAAAAGTGATCTTTGCCCATATTATTTTACCAAAAATGACATTGTTTCACGAAGTTGAAGAAGCCCGTGGAACCTAGCAGACATCTTAACAAGTCATGTGACGGATAAGTTTGTTTAATGTTCTATCATAGATGATTGATTTTATTCCTCCGCCAACCCTAATCCAATATTAATTCCCTTTCCCACCCCCCACCCCCAACCCCAAAAAAAAAAAAAAGAATCATAAAAGATTAACTCAATCTATGGGAACTTTGCAAAGTACTTTAATTTTTTGTTAATTATAAAATAAATACAAAGAGTTTGATCTCTATAAATTTTATAAATCTTTGTAAAATAAATACAAAGAGCTTCTTCTTGTGCATACATGCTGGTAGGGGCTGGTGAGTAAAAAGGGGGCCAGGGCCAGATTTTGATCAAGATCCCGAATTTATATCAAAAGGAAATCCGTAGTCATATCCATATACGTACAACATATAGCCGCAGGTGCATGAACAAAGATTTCAACCACAGCACCTTACGTAATCATTGGGGAATTAAAAAGGTGTCCTTCCAACAGCTTTCATTTTTGACAACTATTACAGAGGAAGATGGTCGAATGTCACTCCTTACAAGTGAGATAAGTTCAAAATTTTAGCATTTAATTAGAATATATATCACCTAGGGTGGCAAATAGTCGGGTCGAAAATGGATAATGCAAACACAGATAAATATTTGGTCTGACATATATTTAATATGGATAAAAAATGGGTTAAACAGGGGATAATATGAATATTTATATTATTCATGTTTTGTTATATGATCATTTTTTGGAGAATTCCTAGTCTCCCAACCTCGAGGAATCTCAATTTGAATTTTTGCAAATATAAAAGTTAAATCCATTGTTAAGTGGATAATATGGATCTTATCCAGATTCGGCCTACATTTTTTTTAAAATTTATTATCCAAATTATATTTTATAGATAATATGAATAGATAATTACTTTTTAATCTATTTTGCCACCACTAATATCACCGAACCATGATAAATGATAATACGATTACGTATATGTGAGAAGCATATACCTTATGTTTGTATCTTTTGCTTTGGTATAATACCAGACACACTTTTACCAAGTATTACACTTGCCATTTCGTCGTAATAGCGGGAACTTAGATGTTTTATACATCCACCTATATATAGTGTGTGACCAGAATGTACATTTTGCTGCAGGGCAGCAAAAAGAATTTTAAAATGTAAAATCAATGTATTCATATTATATTAGTTTGGTATATTGGGTAATGTAACTCTCTTTTTCTTTTGCTTTTGAGCAAAATTAATACTAGGTGAGATTACGATCACAAAGATTGGATCAAGTCTAACCTGCATTTATAGCCCTTAGTTTGCATCAAACATCCTTGCTTAGGATTAATTTTTGTTTACTAACGATGTTTTTTCTTAAATAACTGTCAATTACTATTAACTCCAAAAAAATTGTACAAATAAAGGGCTCCCTCCTTTGCCATGCAAAAGGAAGGTCTCCAATAAACTCAGCTATCTAATAACAAAGCAGTTGTTGCACTAGTATTCTACATTTACTAGCTCTTTTCGTATTTCTAGTAATATATATTCTACCTGTAATCTCCTTCCTAATATGTACTATTGCCTCCTTTATATGTAAATTTGTGCCGCTAAACAATTTCCAGTTTCTTACTCGCCAAGTGTGATATATTAGAGCTCCATAGAATGCAGTTGTCAGCTCCTTCTTATACTTCTTCTAATGCTTCCTTTGTATGTTTTCCAGAACTTGTTTGATGTCTCCTTCTAGTAATTTGATGACTGCCCATAAGTTTATCTCATGTCTTATGGTCTGAAACCAGTTGCAAGTGCTAAATAGATGGGAATTAGTTTCTGTAGCTTGAGCTTCACATAGACAACATCTTATGTCAACCACTGGTATTTGAATCTTGAGTAATCTTTCTTTAGTGAGTTGCCTTCCTTGCATTGCCACCCAAAGTGTGATTCTCCACTTTGGCATTGCCAGAGAGATCCATATTAAGTATGTTATCTCCAGCATTGGTTTGTCACCTAAGAGTACACTATAACTGCTCGTAACGAAATTGTCACGATCTAAAATTCACTAGTCGTGATGGCACTTAACCCAACCCGCTAGGTAAGCCAACTAATAATCATCCAATTCTAACAATATTAATAAGACAATTGAGCAAAAAAATTGTTTGAATCTAAAATATTTTCCAAGGACTTGTAATACAAATCATGAATTTCAAAGAATAGAGTCTACAAAGCTGGTATGAAGTAAATACATCATCTATTGAAAAGTACAAACAGAGTTTTATAAATCTAAGGCTACCATGAACAAGATGCAGCTACAACTGGAATGCAGGTACATCTTCAAATCTAGCTCCTATCGAACTCATCAACATCAACAACCAATATCTGCACGCAAGGTGCAGAAGTGTAGTATGATTACAACCGACCGCATGTACTCAATAAGTAACAAACCTAACCTTAGGTTGAAAGTAGTGATGAGCTGGAACAATGGTCAGGTCTAACACCAATAGCCAACAATAGTTCATAACAACGTAAAGCAAGTAATGAAAGAAGTAATTCAGAGATAAAATGCTCAACTTTTACATAGTTTCCCAAAAAATAGTTCTGCTTTTCAAGTATATTACTGAAAAACTCAAATTCTTTACTGAAATCATCGAAAATAAAAGTTTTGAAAATTGTAATTTCTTTCCCCAAAAATATCCTTTCAACAATGAATAAGATGTTTCGTTTTTCTTTCTAGAAGCAAGTGTAAAATACCTCTTTGCCCATATATCAATATGTGTGAGAAGTCATGAATGACGTGATATTGTACATCATTAGGAAAATACATCTTTATGCCTGTATGTCATGCGTGCATGTCAATGCCATGTATTTCAGAGATGGATCGTGTACTCACACTCTTAAAGTATTCAATCTCACTATCTTACACTTTCTGCTCATCATGATGAATCACTCAATATTTTATATGGCCAGTCCGACCCATGAAGATCCATCCCGAAATATATACATCAACTGATCAATAGTCGCTCAGTACTGAGTAGGGCTAAATCCAACCTACGGGGAAGATCCATCCCTAGGTACATAAATGTTTCGGACAAGATCCATATCGAGGGAAGATCCATCCCTTAATATAATCAATTGCGCTAATTGGGGGTGTGTGCAGACTTCGGGGGGGGATCCTTCAGCCCAAGCGCTATTAGAAATCAGTATAACCGATGCGGCGTGCAGCTCGATATCATAAATGTCACTCATAGTCAGGCCCTCGGCCTCACTCAATCATCAATATCTAGTCTCTCGGGCTCACAATGCCATGAAACTAGCCCAAAATAATAATATGATATGCCAATAAAAGGTAACAAAGATTGAGATATGATATGCATATGAATGCGTATGACTAAGTATATAAAGCAATGAAAGCAGATAGCTCAACAACATAAATGACGCACACTAGTATGATTCATGAAATAAGATTAAAACCAAGTGTAGAACACTTACCCCAATCGTTGTGATAAATATTGCTCCAAAAATCATCTAAATGCGAGTCCCCAATCTCACAATACGATAAAAGAACCAAAACCTCGATTTTTATAGCTTCTGCCCAGCGTTTTCTGCATTTGCGAACAATTTATTGCATCGCGACCACCGTTTTTGTGGTAAAACTTCACTTCTGCAAAAATAGCCTGACTTAGCAATCCCTCGCACCTGTGGTCATTAAGTTTCTTCTATGATCGCACTTCTACGCACTTGAATCACATTTGCAGTTGCGTAGGTGCATCCAAGCCTGTGATCCTCACGTCTAGTTCCCCTTCACACTTTTGCGATGACACTTCTAAGAATAAAGTTTACAAAGCTGGTATGAAATAAAATACATCATCTGTTTGAAAAGTACATAAAGAGAATTTTATGAATCTAATAAGGCCACCATGAGCAAAAGGCAACTACAGCCGGAACGTAGGTACATCTTCTAATCCAGCTCCCATCGAACTCAGCAACATCATCAGCCAACATATGTACGCAAGGTGCAAAAGTATAGTATGAGTACAACCGACCCCATGTACTCAATAAGTAAAAAACCTAATGTTAGGTTGAAAGAAATGACGAGATGGAACAAAGGTAAGATCTAACACCAATAGTAGTAACATTTCATAACAACGTAAAGCAAGTGTCACACCTCCCTTTTTACTACCCCACAACACTTAAAAGCGTATAAATACACTCGTAGGGTATACCCCGACGCTCAATTACCCAAGACGGATAAAATAACGTAAGGGAAGGAGTTTTTCCAATTAAAGGACAATCGGTTCGGGATTTTATTAGAGATTAATCAGAGTCGCCACTTGGGAATGACAATGGTGTCCCAAGTCACCGGTTAATCCCGAATCCGAGAAATTTTGACTCTTATAAATGTCTGCGAAGCAGAGATCCGGATAAGGAACTCTGTTAACCCGGGAGAAGGTGTTAGGCACTCCCGGATTCCGTGGTTTTAGCACGGTCGCTCCACTGTCGTTCTTGACTTTTGTTTGACTCAATTATAGGTTTTAACAACATAATGTGCTTTTTACATAAATATTACTTTTTAAGAATTTGCGACATTGCGGAAACACACCTCGAGTCATACCGCAACCAGTACGCCTATGACTTTCGGTATATTTCGGCTTTGCCGAGATTTGGATTTGAGTCGCACCAAGTGCACACTCGTTCAATGGAAAATATATTAAATCATGCCCTAAATGATGTCTATCGGCTTTTAATTGTTTTGGGTAAGACTATGGAATTAGCTATACCCGAGTCTAGTTATGTTAAACTATTACTTAATGGGGGCCCCGCTTATTATTCGGGCGAGGCTCGTCCCAATTTAATTTTAAAGTCCGATCCTATTTTGGTTCAACTACATTTGCTACATATTGTTTTTGCCTTAGCCGATTTTAAACATTCCAGACCCGTCGAATTTTGTTATTGGGCCTGGGTCTTCAGCTTAGTACCAGATGTGTCCAGGCAGTCTTCAGATTCATATTTGGGCAGCCCAGTCGAATAATATCATAGTTCAAGCCCACGTTATGTTTTGGACCCAAACCAAATGAATTAGCAAGACAGAAACACCATTTCACAGTATGATAAATACACATAATTATGAGGTAAAACTTGAACATTTTATTAATCAGAAAAAGGAGATTCAATACACAAAGTTCTAACTTTAAGTTCAATATCTATATACTGGGAGTTGAATTAACAGACTAATCAATGAGGGAATTAAACTAACCGACTACTTTTGCCCTTGTTTTTTGAGAATTAACAAATATTAACGATGAAGTTATAAACTAAGAAATGAACGGTTTAGCTGTATGATCTATAGTCTAATTACTTACTATGATTACCGGATTACTACACTAAATGACTAAGAGGTTTGTTTTAGATCTTAACACTGGAT
The DNA here is from genome assembly GCA_032618575.1 of Nicotiana noctiflora. Classification (NCBI taxonomy): domain Eukaryota; kingdom Viridiplantae; phylum Streptophyta; class Magnoliopsida; order Solanales; family Solanaceae; genus Nicotiana; species Nicotiana noctiflora. The sequence goes on along the minus strand of JASVEL010008898.1, from coordinate 151,875 downwards.
TTTATTAATCACTTCCATCTTTAGTACTGTATTACCCAGTTGCCGGTGATCAATTACTAATACTGATATGAGCCAGATTTATTTGATGTTCCTAAAACCAATTTTACATTAACGTTACTTCAATGGTTATTTCCTATTCTAACTCATTTTTGAATTTGGGACATCAACAAGATAAGCTAATTTCGCCAGCATACTGTTCAACTCCTATATGAGCTTCGGTTATTGTAGACCTATGTGATAGTTATTTAACTCCATTTTAAGGATTTTACCTAATTAGCTAGGTGAGGTACTAATTACCACTACTACTATACTACCACTACTACTAAATTATTACATCATTAGTGTTTGGTTTTCTACTCTTCAGCTACTACATACTACTACAATAATCAATTTATAAGTCCAAACAATACTATTAAATTACAATCCACACAACAGCACATAATCAAATTGGATCTTCATTTATCTATCAACAAATCGATTACAGCTTCAATTGATCAGAGGAGTACCTGGATCAACAAGTAGAAAAGCCAATGAGTCTAGGGGGATAAGCAATAAGCAACAGCAACGACTCAATCAACAATGCAACAGTGATGATTTGAAAATCAGCCAAATAGAAGACCACAGCAACAGCAATATGAAATCCCAAGCAAATAACCCAACAATCCGAGAGAGAAGCCCAGAAATTCTACTATTCTATTGCTATTTTCAACTCTGAAACTTTTATCTTCAAAAGCCAGCTTCAAGTGAATTCAGATTACTCAAAAATTGGAACCAGGTGTATTTCAGATTACTCTAATCAGAAGACCCCCCCTTCAGCCCTTTTTCTAGAGGTATTTATAGCTATCTTTAGGGCTAAAGACTTGGGGAGGAAGTATGGGATTAATCCCACTTCTCCCCCTCCTAAATTTATGAATTATACACTTAAGTCCCCAAAATCAGTTATCAAAACCCTTCCAACATGTGCTGGAAGGTTCTAAAGATTCCCTTTTATGGGTTTTTACTAGTGTATCCCTAAGGGTTTGAGATTTTTACAGATTTCCCTTTTTAGGGAGACCATTATACCCTTAAATCTCTGCAAAATTGCAGAAATCAGGGGTACAAAGGACTTCCTTACCCTCTTAGGTTCTAAACTATTTACTGTTTTACCTTTTTAACTCCCAATTGTGCCCCTAAGGGCACTGCTGATTTACTAGCCTACCTAGGTCAGATTTCAGCTTGTTTTGAACTTATTTAACTAATAGCCAGCCCTTGCATTGGTATTTAAGGGTTGGCCAATTCTATTTTAAGAAACTATTTCAATTTTAGCCTATTTAAACTAATTCCAATCAATTAAGACCAATTTATTCCAATTTAAAGCTAATTGCAGGACTAGCCTGTTTTATTATTGAGATTAACTATTTAAGAACTAGCCGGTCTCAAGTTGAGACTTAGCTTGGGCTATCAAAGCCAAATACTGAACAGCTGGGCCCAAAACCCTTACAGGTTTGGCCACTTTGCTGTTCAGGGCTCTAAAGAGAGCCTGGGCTAGTCTGCATTTGCAGACATAGCCATTTTGCACAACCAGCCACTTTTAAAGTGGGCTGTGTGTTAGGGCCTTATAGAATAGGTCAACCCTTTGCAAGGTTAACCATTCTTAGGCCAATTATTTAACTAATAACCTATCTTTGTTCATTTTCAATTTTAACTATTTAAAAACTAGTCACTCTAAGGATCCTAATACTAGCAGCTATAACCAATTCGCCTAAGGTTCAAATGATCAATCAGACATTCATAAGAAGCCAAATCTAGCAAAACTTAAGCATTCTTAACATGAATTACATACAGAAGCACATATGATCCAAGAAACATGCATTAATCAACCCAAATTCAGAGAAAACAATAGATATGGTTGAATCTTAGTCAACTAACTCATTCCATCAGATTGTATGTGATGCAGTGTGAATTCATGTTAATTCAGACCTAGTTATTACCAATTCAGGTCATATGAAAGTTTGATCAATTTCAGAACCTTTAGAATTCATGGCACAATTACACACATAAGCACAAGCTTTCATAAACAGTCATCACAGCCTAGATTAACAGAGATGACAATTAAGATCCAATTTCAAACTCTAAACCTAGAATCATGATAACCCAATGAAACAGGGAAAGCATGAGACTAAAGCCAAACATGTGAAGAATCCTAGTCATGCTTTCAATATGAATCAGGAACTAACAGTCAATAGGTCAAAGAAAGATGAGATGTTTGAACTTAGAGTAAAGAACCATGGGATCAACATGACAAATAACAGGATCTCAACATAACAGGCTAAAGATGAGCCAGCTAAGAAGCCTTAAGACTAATTATCAGAGCAACTTGCACAAAGATATGAGATAAACTATAGAATCATGGCAACATAATCAACCAGAGCCAAATCATGGACAAATCGTTAATCAGAAAAGGAGATGAAACAGATACAAAAATCCTATAACTAACATATTGAGAAGAACTAGTTGAGATTTAGAAGGAAAACAGATTAACATATGAGGATATACAAGACCAATTGTAGCAATAGAAGACAAGCAGAAAGAAAAGAAATATAGAATCAAACCGAACAAACCCTAAACTAACATGCTAGACACAAACTAAGAATCTACAGGATAGAAAAAAGACATACTGAGACATCCAAGGCAAGAAAAATACTGATGAAAACAAAGCAAACAAAGCAAAGCCCTAGAACTAACATGAAGAACAAAAACAAAAATAGACATTCATAGGCATGCAAATACACAAGAATTAAACAAAAAATACGCAAAATAAAGAAAATAGGGGTCGGGGAACTTAGCTTGCAGGGCCTGTCCCCTGAGCCTCCTATCCCACTTCTTCTATTCACTCACAGACTCTACTCTAACCCTTGTTTTCTTTTCCTTTACTTCTTTCAGATCTCTTCTCTTTTTTCTTTTTTTTTTCTTTTATCTTCTTTTTCCTTCTCTGATTTTCTTTTAAGGCTTCAAGGCGAAGCCTTTTGGGGTTTTGATTAACATAGGGGTGTTTGGGGATGGTAAAGGTCGTGTCTTGGAAGGGGTTTGGTTTTGGGGGTCGCCGGAGTTAGGGTTCCGACGACCTTATTTTGGATATTCGAGGAAATCTGGTGAGATTCGAAGGGAACCAGTGGTATAGATGGATAGGCCGGACGAAGGCGGTCCGATCGGCGTTGGTTGGAGGCGGTGGTTCATACTTTGGTGGTCACCGTTGGCAGATTCCGGTGACCGGAGTTCTAAAGAAAGGGGGTTTTCTGGGTTATGGATGTGTGATGAGACGAAGAAGAAGGAGAAGAAGAGAGTAGGAGAAGAAGGGGGAAGCCGGCGACCACCGTAGGGAGTGGTGGCCGCCATGGCCATTCAACGTCTGAAGACGAGGATGATGAAGATGAAGAAGGGAGAAAAGGGCGGCCGTCTCTAGGGTTAGAGACTTTGTAAAGAATGGCCAACCGTTCAGACACAAGCCTTATATAGGCAAGGTGTCTGAGGTTATCTCAACCGTCCGTTTGATGGAGATCAACGGTCTGAGAGGGGCGTTACTTATACGACGCCGTTTGATTGCTTATGAGACCAAGGTATCCAGTCGTTGGATCAATCTTAGACGGACGGCTGAGATCAAGTCCCAGCATAATTTATTAATCAATAATACGCCCAATTACCTGAGCCGTTTGATCATTTCTCACGAACGGCCTGGATTGATTGTTACACGGATCCGACGGGCCGCCTCTTGGGCCAATGTACTGGGCCAAACAAATGGGTTTCAAATGGCCCAGTCATATTAAACCTATATATATATTTGTAATTTTCTGCTTTTATTATTTTTTATGTATTTTCTTTTATACTTTTTTTTTCTTTTTTTTTATGAAAAATTATAAAACCCAATTTCCTATTTACTCTAATTTTCTAGTATTTTTTACAATTTTCCTGCTATTTTTCCTTATTGTTACTACTTAAACTATTTTTAATATTCCTTAAAATCTAACTAATTATACTAACCACGAATTTCCTAGCCTATATTTTTGATTTTCTTCTAATTTCTACTTATTCAAACACAAAAGTATAGCTAATTCTAAACAAAGCAAGTAATTGCACTCAAGAACATTTTATTTTAATTTTGGAATTAAATGCTTAGTGCAAAAATCATGTGCTCACAGCAAGTAATGAAAGAAGAAACTCAGATATAAAATTCTCAACTTTCTCATAGTTTCCCAAAAAAATAGTTTGGCTTTTCAAAGTGAAAAACCCAAATCCTTTACCGAAATCGTCAAAAATACAAGTAAGTTTTGAAAATTGTAAATTTTCCCCCCAAAAGATCATTTTCAACGATGAATAACTTGTTTCATTTTTCTTTCCAAATAGCAATTGTAAACTACCTCTCTATGCACATATATCAATATGTACGAGAAGTCATGAATGAAGTGATACCATACAACATGAGAAACATGCATCTCTATGCATGTATGCCATATGTGCATGTCAATGCCATGTATCTCAGAGATGAATCATGTACTTACACTCTTAGAGTACTCAATCTCACTATATCACACTTTTTGCTCATCATGCTCAATCACTCAATACTGTATATGATTAATCCGACCAAGGAAAGATCCAACATGGAATATATACATCAACTTACCAACATTCGCTCAGTACGAGTAGCGCCAAAGCCAACCAGTGGGAAAGATCCATCCCTCAATATAATCAATACCAAGCAAGCCAAGCAATGCTCCAAAAATTTCATTTCGCGCGTATCGAACTTCGAACGACTCAAAACTAGCCAAAAGCAACTCAAATGCATCAAATAAAGACCAAGGAAACAATTTCATATGATAAAGATCGAATCCTTAACCAAAAACCCAAAACTGTCCAAGTTACACCCTGGACCGCACCTCGAAAACTAACAAAACACACAAATCCAGTAACCAATCCAATTACGAGTTCAACCATACTAGTTTCACTCAAATACGACCCCGAATCGATGTTCAAAATTCAAAATTTTATATTATGAAACTTTAGGCTGAACCCCCCAATTTCTCTTTAGAATTCATCAAGCAATTGCCAAAAATGAAGATAGATTCATCAAATAAGATCAAAACCAAGTATAGAACACTTACCCCAATCCTTGTGATAAATATTTGTCACGACCCTAGTTCACCAATTGTGAACATGTCGTGATGGCACCTAGTCCCCACGACTAGGTAAGCCTAACACGTTGTGGAATATACCAGTTTATGAATATTTAATAAGAATTAGCGAAAAATAAGATGAAAGGAATGCAATCCGTGCCGCTTGGCACATACACCAGTCAAATACACTGTTTGAAAACACTACCAAGACCCGGAATCCCACGGGTAACACAGACTAAAAGAGATTATACAATTGTAGCTCTATGTAAAAGGAGTATCTAACAACGGAATGGAGGAAAGACATCTACTAGCACTAGAATAAGAAGGAAGGCCTCCGGATCCGCGGACGTAGCAGATCATACCTCGAGGTCTCCCAAAGCGCTGCCGAATCACCTGGTGTGAGCCTGTCCTGATGTACCTGGATCTGCACAACAAAAGTGTGCAGAAGAGTAGCATGAGTACACCACGGCGGTACTCAGTAAGTGCCAAGCCTAACCTCGATGGAGTAGTGACGAGGAAGGTCAGGGCCCTACTGAGAAATAATAATATAATGATAATAACAATAATAAGCAGTTTAAATGATAATAATTTCCGAAATTAACAACAATAAATGATTACCGCAATCGTCTACAATTAAGCTAACAACAAATAGTCAACTCAATAAAACCAGTCCAGGACCTGTGGGAATCGAACCCACAGTCCCATTGACAGTACCTCTGGGTCTCCGGGAATCGAACCCGCAGCCCATGTCTCAATAAATAATCAATAACTCAGGATCTCCGGGAATCGCACCCGTAGTCCCTACCAATAACTCAGGATTTCGGGAATCGAACCCGTAGTCCCTACCAATAACTCAAGATCTCGGGAATCGAACCAGTAGTCCCTACCAATAACACACCGGGTCTCTGGGAATCGAACCCACAGCCCTGGGTCTCCGGGAATCGAACCCGCAGTCCACAAGCACAACAAATAAAGGAATACACAGAGAGAGTAAATTATGCTTAACTATAACTTCACCGAAAAATAGTACCAATAATTATCAAAAATAAGACAATTAGGCAACTAGAAAGTCAGGTACTACCTAATCATGCTTTTCTAACTACTACCGGTAAAATATCAAATTAACAGCTAAAGACAGAAATATCACTCATCGAACATTTTTAAATAAAGTATGTGTTCAATGACCAGCGCATGTACACGTCCGTCACCTCGTGTACAAGGCATTTAAATTATCACATAATATCCTAGGGGTGAAAATTCCCCCACACGAGGTTAGACAAGCCACTTACCTCGACTCCGGTACAAAACCGCTATGAAACAACTCTCTTGCCGCGAATATCGGCCTCCACAAGTGTAGAATCTGATAAAAATCAATAGAATCACATCAAAATAGGTCAATTGGGCATTACCCGATCAAAACAACTCAAAATACGCCAAAAACCCACAAGTTGCCAAAACCCGACTTTCGGTACGCTTATCGAAAAATCACGAAAATTATATATTCGGGTTCCTTATCTCAATACGAGTCTAGGCATATAAAATTTACCAAAATCGGACTCCATTTGCCCGCTCAAATCGGGGATTTTCTAACATTTAGGCCTAGGGCTCAAACCCACCTTTAATCTTCCAATTTCGGTGAAATAATCACGGATTTCATGATAAACCAACGAATTAAGGTCAAGAAACTTACCCCCGATGATTTCCCGATGATATCCCAGCGTTTCCCCTTCAAAATCCTCTCTTGGAGCTCAACAATGGCGGTTTTGGTGTGTTAGGCCGCGATTGAAATGTTCTGGACTTAAAGTCACTGCCAGGCCATTTTACTCTACGCGATCGCAGCACTGGGCTTGCGATCGCGATGCACAAAATATGGGCGGCCTAATTTTCCTCTACGCGATCGCGTGACCCTGGACGCGATCGCAGTGAACAACTCAGCAACACTACGCGATCGCAAACGTACTAACGCGATCGCGAAGAACAAACTCGTCCGGCTCCCCAACTACCCTACGCGATCGCATACTCCCTCACGCAATCGCACTGCTTCCGACCAATACCCTACGCGATCGCATACTCCCTCACGCGATCGCACTGATTCAACCTCCAGACTTACGCGATCGCAGGCTTTACTTCGCGATCGCAGAGCTCAGGATTTCTCCCTTATGCGATCGCATGGTCATCTCCGCGATCGCGGAGAGCAAAATTGCTCTGCAATTATTGCAGCAGAACAGCAGTGCCTTTTGGCACAAATTGGTCCGTTTGGACCCCCGAATTCATCCCGAGGCTCCCGAGACCCCAACGAAAACCACCAACATATTCCAAAACACGATATGAACTCGTTCAAATCATAAAAACACGTCTAACAACATCAAAACCCATAATTCACATCGAATTCAAGCCTAAATTTCTTAAAACTTTCCGAATTGCACATTTGATCTAAAACCCGACCAAACGACGTCCGAATGACCTGAAACTTTGCGGACATATTCAAATTCACATAACGAAGCTACAGAAATTGTCGGAATTCCATTCCGACCCACGGATCAAAATCTCACCTATCGTTCGGATTCGCCAAAATTTCAACCTTCGGCATTTCAAGCCTAATTGAGCTACGGACCTCCAAAATACATTCCGAACGCGCTCCCAACCCCGAAATCACCTAACGGAACTAATGGAACCATCGGATTTCCGTTCCGAGATTATCTTAACACTGTTCCGGCTACGGACCGTTTTCTAGCTTCAAAGCTCTTATTTAGGGACTAAGTGTCCCAAAATGCTCAAATTTTCGAAACCGACTCTCCCGGCAACCCACAATAGCAGAAATGAACTTAGGGGAACAGTTAAATTAGGGATTGAGGCGAAATTTTCTACAACGACCGGTCGGGTCGTTACAATAATATAGTTGGGAATTAGAATTTTAAGTTTAAATACTTGTTGTCTTGTAACTATTTCATAATTCAGGTCCTAGAAAATTTTTAATGCTTTATTCTTTGACCTTAGCTTTCTGACTTGCCTGTCTAGAATGGCTACCGGCTCCTCAACATAAGACGGATCCTTGTCTAGCTGAACATATGTGAAATCCAACACATGCGACGGGTCACCATGGTATCTCCGGAGCATGGAGACATGAAATGCGGGGTGAACTCCGGCTAGGGCCGGGAGGTAAGGCCAACTCATAAGCAACCTCCCCAACACGCCTCAAAATCTCAAAAGGGCCAATAAATCTAGGACTCGGCTTTCCTTTCTTCCCAAACCTCATAACACCCTTCATGGGCGAGACTCGAAGTAGAACCCGCTCGCCAACCATAAAAGCCACATCACGAACCTTCTTGTCCGCATAACTCTTCTGTCTAGACTGGGCTGCACGAAGTCTGTCCTGAATCACCTTGACCTTGTTCATAGCATCCTAAACCATATCAGTACCTAGCAGCCTGGCCTCGCCCGGCTCGAACCAACCCATGGGAGACCTGCACCTCCTACCATATAGGGCCTCATACGGTGCCATCTGAATACTAGACTGGTAGCTGTTGTTATAAGCAAACTCCGCCAGTGGCAAGAAGTGATCCCATGAACCTCCAAACTCAATCACGCACGCACGGAGCATATCCTCCAAAATCTGAATAGTGCGCTCGGACTGCCCATCAGTCTGGGGGTGAAATGTTGTGCTCAGCTCCACCCGAGTACCTAACTCTTGCTGTACAGCTCTCCAGAACCGTGAAGTGAACTGAGTGCCTCTATCTGAAATGATGGAAACTGGAATACCATGCAGCCGAACTATCTCCCTGATATAGATCTCCGCCAGTCGCTCCGATGAATATGTAGTGCTCACCGGTATAAAATGGGCGGACTTGGTCAGCCGATCCACAATGACCCAAATAGAATCAAACTTCCTAACCTTCCGTGGAAGTCCAGATACAAAGTCTATGGTAATGCGCTCCCATTTCCACTCGGGAATCTCAATCTGCTGCATCAATCCACCCGGACGCTGATGCTCATACTTCACTTGCTGGCAGTTGAGGCATCTGGAAACATAATCAACTATATCCCTTTTCATCCGCCTCCACCAGTAATGCTGTTTCAAGTCCTGATACATCTTCGCGGCACCCGGATGGATGGAATACCGCGAACTATGGGCCTCTGCTAGAATCAGCTCTCGAAGATCATCCACATTAGGCACACAGATACGCCCCTGCATCCACATTAGGCACACAGACCTAGTTATTACCAATTCAGGTCATATGAAAGTTTGATCAATTTCAGAACCTTTAGAATTCATGGCACAATTACACACATAAGCACATGCTTTCATAAACAGTCATCACAGCCTAGATTAACAGAGATGACAATTAAGATCCAATTTCAAACTCTAAACCTAGAATCATGATAACCCAATGAAACAGGGAAAGCATGAGACTAAAGCCAAACATGTGAAGAATCCTAGTCATGCTTTCAATATGAATCAGGAACTAACAGTCAATAGGTCAAAGAAAGATGAGATGTTTGAACTTAGAGTAAAGAACCATGGGATCAACATGACAAATAACAGGATCTCAACATAACAGGCTAAAGATGAGCCAGCTAAGAAGCCTTAAGACTAATTATCAGAGCAACTTGCACAAAGATATGAGATAAACTATAGAATCATGGCAACATAATCAACCAGAGCCAAATCATGGACAAATCGTTAATCAGAAAAGGAGATGAAACAGATACAAAAATCCTATAACTAACATATTGAGAAGAACTAGTTGAGATTTAGAAGGAAAACAGATTAACATATGAGGATATACAAGACCGAACTAAATGGGGGCCCCGCTTATTATTCGGGCGAGGCTCGTCCCAATTTAATTTTAAAGTCCGATCCTATTTTGGTTCAACTACATTTGCTACATATTGTTTTTGCCTTAGCCGATTTTAAACATTCCAGACCCATCGAATTTTGTTATTGGGCCTGGGTCTTCAGCTTAGTACCAGATGTGTCCAGACAGTCTTCAGATTCATATTTGGGCAGCCCAGTCGAATAATATCATAGTTCAAGCCCACGTTATGTTTTGGACCCAAACCAAATGAATTAGCAAGACAGAAACACCATTTCACAGTATGATAAATACACATAATTAAGAGGTAAAACTTGAACATTTTATTAATCAGAAAAAGGAGATTCAATACACAAAGTTCTAACTTTAAGTTCAATATCTATATACTGGGAGTTGAATTAACAGACTAATCAATGAGGGAATTAAACTAACCGACTACTTTTGCCCTTGTTTTTTGAGAATTAACAAATATTAACGATGAAGTTATAAACTAAGAAATGAACAGTTTAGCTGTATGATCTATAGTCTAATTACTTACTATGATTACCAGATTACTACACTAAATGACTAAGAGGTTTGTTTTAGATCTTAACACTGGATTTTATTAATCACTTCCATCTTTAGTACTGTATTACCCAGTTGCCGGTGATCAATTACTAATACTGATATGAGCCAGATTTATTTGATGTTCCTAAAACCAATTTTACATTAACGTTACTTCAATGGTTATTTCCTATTCTAACTCATTTTTGAATTTGGGACATCAACAAGATAAGCTAATTTCGCCAGCATACTGTTCAACTCCTATATGAGCTTCGGTTATTGTAGACCTATGTGATAGTTATTTAACTCCATTTTAAGGATTTTACCTAATTAGCTAGGTGAGGTACTAATTACCACTACTACTATACTACCACTACTACTAAATTATTACATCATTAGTGTTTGGTTTTCTACTCTTCAGCTACTACATACTACTACAATAATCAATTTATAAGTCCAAACAATACTATTAAATTACAATCCACACAACAGCACATAATCAAATTGGATCTTCATTTATCTATCAACAAATCGATTACAGCTTCAATTGATCAGAGGAGTACCTGGATCAACAAGTAGAAAAGCCAATGAGTCTAGGGGGATAAGCAATAAGCAACAGCAACGACTCAATCAACAATGCAACAGTGATGATTTGAAAATCAGCCAAATAGAAGACCACAGCAACAGCAATATGAAATCCCAAGCAAATAACCCAACAATCCGAGAGAGAAGCCCAGAAATTCTACTATTCTATTGCTATTTTCAACTCTGAAACTTTTATCTTCAAAAGCCAGCTTCAAGTGAATTCAGATTACTCAAAAATTGGAACCAGGTGTATTTCAGATTACTCTAATCAGAAGACCCCCCCTTCAGCCCTTTTTCTAGAGGTATTTATAGCTATCTTTAGGGCTAAAGACTTGGGGAGGAAGTATGGGATTAATCCCACTTCTCCCCCTCCTAAATTTATGAATTATACACTTAAGTCCCCAAAATCAGTTATCAAAACCCTTCCAGCATGTGCTGGAAGGTTCTAAAGATTCCCTTTTATGGGTTTTTACTAGTGTATCCCTAAGGGTTTGAGATTTTTACAGATTTCCCTTTTTAGGGAGACCATTATACCCTTAAATCTCTGCAAAATTGCAGAAATCAGGGGTACAAAGGACTTCCTTACCCTCTTAGGTTCTAAACTATTTACTGTTTTACCTTTTTAACTCCCAATTGTGCCCCTAAGGGCACTGCCGATTTACTAGCCTACCTAGGTCAGATTTCAGCTTGTTTTGAACTTATTTAACTAATAGCCAGCCCTTGCATTGGTATTTAAGGGCTGGCCAATTCTATTTTAAGAAACTATTTCAATTTTAGCCTATTTAAACTAATTCCAGTCAATTAAGACCAATTTATTCCAAATTAAAGCTAATTGCAGGACTAGCCTGTTTTATTATTGAGATTAACTATTTAAGAACTAGCCAGGTCTCAAGTTGAGACTTAGCTTGGGCTATTAAAGCTAAATACTGAACAGCTGGGCCCAAAACCTTTACAGGTTTGGCCACTTTGCTGTTCAGGGCTCTAAAGAGAGCCTGGGCTAGTCTGCATTTGCAGACATAGCCATTTTGCACAACCAGCCACTTTTAAAGTGGGCTGTGTGTTAGGGCCTTATAGAATAGGTCAACCCTTTGCAAGGTTAACCATTCTTAGGCCAATTATTTAACTAATAACCTATCTTTGTTCATTTTCAATTTTAACTATTTAAAAACTAGTCACTCTAAGGATCCTAATACTAGCAGCTATAACCAATTCGCCTAAGGTTCAAATGATCAATCAGACATTCATAAGAAGCCAAATCTAGCAAAACTTAAGCATTCTTAACATGAATTACATACAGAAGCACATATGATCCAAGAAACATGCATTAATCAACCCAAATTCAGAGAAAACAATAGATATGGTTGAATCTTAGTCAACTAACTCATTCCATCAGATTGTATGTGATGCAGTGTGAATTCATGTTAATTCAGACCTAGTTATTACCAATTCAGGTCATATGAAAGTTTGATCAATTTCAGAACCTTTAGTATTCATGGCACAATTACACACATAAGCACAAGCTTTCATAAACAGTCATCACAGCCTAGATTAACAGAGATGACAATTAAGATCCAATTTCAAACTCTAAACCTAGAATCATGATAACCCAATGAAACAGGGAAAGCATGAGACTAAAGCCAAACATGTGAAGAATCCTAGTCATGCTTTCAATATGAATCAGGAACTAACAGTCAATAGGTCAAAGAAAGATGAGATGTTTGAACTTAGAGTAAAGAACCATGGGATCAACATGACAAATAACAGTATCTCAACATAACAGGCTAAAGATGAGCCAGCTAAGAAGCCTTAAGACTAATTATCAGAGCAACTTGCACAAAGATATGAGATAAACTATAGAATCATGGCAACATAATCAACCAGAGCCAAATCATGGACAAATCGTTAATCAGAAAAGGAGATGAAACAGATACAAAAATCCTATAACTAACATATTGAGAAGAACTAGTTGAGATTTAGAAGGAAAACAGATTAACATATGAGGATATGCAAGACCAATTGTAGCAATAGAAGACAAGCAGAAAGAAAAGAAATATAGAATCAAACCGAACAAACCCTAAACTAACATGCTAGACACAAACTAAGAATCTACAGGATAGAAAAAAGACATACTGAGACATCCAAGGCAAGAAAAATACTGATGAAAACAAAGCAAACAAAGCAAAGCCCTAGAACTAACATGAAGAACAAAAACAAAAACAGACATTCATAGGCATGCAAATACACAAGAATTAAACAAAAAATACGCAAAATAAAGAAAATAGGGGTCGGGGAACTTAGCTTGCAGGGCCTGTCCCCTGAGCCTCCTATCCCACTTCTTCTATTCACTCACAGACTCTACTCTAACCCTTGTTTTCTTTTCCTTTACTTCTTTCAGATCTCTTCTCTTTTTTCTTTTTTTTTTCTTTTATCTTCTTTTTCCTTCTCTGATTTTCTTTTAAGGCTTCAAGGCGAAGCCTTTTGGGGTTTTGATTAACATAGGGGTGTTTGGGGATGGTAAAGGTCGTGTCTTGGAAGGGGTTTGGTTTTGGGGGTCGCCGGAGTTAGGGTTCCGACGACCTTATTTTGGATATTCGAGGAAATCTGGTGAGATTCGAAGGGAACCAGTGGTATAGATGGATAGGCCGGACGAAGGCGGTCCGATCGGCGTTGGTTGGAGGCGGTGGTTCATACTTTGGTGGTCACCGTTGGCAGATTCCGGTGACCGGAGTTCTAAAGAAAGGGGGTTTTCTGGGTTATGGATGTGTGATGAGACGAAGAAGAAGGAGAAGAAGAGAGTAGGAGAAGAAGGGGGAAGCCGGCGACCACCGTAGGGAGTGGTGGCCGCCATGGCCGTTCAACGTCTGAAGACGAGGATGATGAAGATGAAGAAGGGAGAAAAGGGCGGCCGTCTCTAGGGTTAGAGACTTTGTAAAGAATGGCCAACCGTTCAGACACAAGCCTTATATAGGCAAGGTGTCTGAGGTTATCTCAACCGTCCGTTTGATGGAGATCAACGGTCTGAGAGGGGCGTTACTTATACGACGCCGTTTGATTGCTTATGAGACCAAGGTATCCAGTCGTTGGATCAATCTTAGACGGACGGCTGAGATCAAGTCCCAGCATAATTTATTAATCAATAATACGCCCAATTACCTGAGCCGTTTGATCATTTCTCACGAACGGCCTGGATTGATTGTTACACGGATCCGACGGGCCGCCTCTTGGGCCAATGTACTGGGCCAAACAAATGGGTTTCAAATGGCCCAGTCATATTAAACCTATATATATATTTGTAATTTTCTGCTTTTATTATTTTTTATGTATTTTCTTTTATACTTTTTTTCTTTTTTTTTTATGAAAAATTATAAAACCCAATTTCCTATTTACTCTAATTTTCTAGTATTTTTTACAATTTTCCTGCTATTTTTCCTTATTGTTACTACTTAAACTATTTTTAATATTCCTTAAAATCTAACTAATTATACTAACCACGAATTTCCTAGCCTATATTTTTGATTTTCTTCTAATTTCTACTTATTCAAACACAAAAGTATAGCTAATTCTAAACAAAGCAAGTAATTGCACTCAAGAACATTTTATTTTAATTTTGGAATTAAATGCTTAGTGCAAAAATCATGTGCTCACAGCAAGTAATGAAAGAAGAAACTCAGATATAAAATTCTCAACTTTCTCATAGTTTCCCAAAAAAATAGTTTGGCTTTTCAAAGTGAAAAACCCAAATCCTTTACCGAAATCGTCAAAAATACAAGTAAGTTTTGAAAATTGTAAATTTTCCCCCCAAAAGATCATTTTCAACGATGAATAACTTGTTTCATTTTTCTTTCCAAATAGCAATTGTAAACTACCTCTCTATGCACATATATCAATATGTACGAGAAGTCATGAATGAAGTGATACCATACAACATGAGAAACATGCATCTCTATGCATGTATGTCATATGTGCATGTCAATGCCATGTATCTCAGAGATGAATCATGTACTTACACTCTTAGAGTACTCAATCTCACTATATCACACTTTTTGCTCATCATGCTCAATCACTCAGTACTGTATATGATTAATCCGACCAAGGAAAGATCCAACATGGAATATATACATCAACTTACCAACATTCGCTCAGTACGAGTAGCGCCAAAGCCAACCAGTGGGAAAGATCCATCCCTCAATATAATCAATACCAAGCAAGCCAAGCAATGCTCCAAAAATTTCATTTCGCGCGTATCGAACTTCGAACGACTCAAAACTAGCCAAAAGCAACTCAAATGCATCAAATAAAGACCAAGGAAACAATTTCATATGATAAAGATCGAATCCTTAACCAAAAACCCAAAACTGTCCAAGTTACACCCTGGACCGCACCTCGAAAACTAACAAAACACACAAATCCAGTAACCAATCCAATTACGAGTTCAACCATACTAGTTTCACTCAAATACGACCCCGAATCGATGTTCAAAATTCAAAATTTTATATTATGAAACTTTAGGCTGAACCCCCCAATTTCTCTTTAGAATTCATCAAGCAATTGCCAAAAATGAAGATAGATTCATCAAATAAGATCAAAACCAAGTATAGAACACTTACCCCAATCCTTGTGATAAATATTTGTCACGACCCTAGTTCACCAATTGTGAACATGTCGTGATGGCACCTAGTCCCCACGACTAGGTAAGCCTAACACGTTGTGGAATATACCAGTTTATGAATATTTAATAAGAATTAGCGAAAAATAAGATGAAAGGAATGCAATCCGTGCCGCTTGGCACATACACCAGTCAAATACACTGTTTGAAAACACTACCAAGACCCGGAATCCCACGGGTAACACAGACTAAAAGAGATTATACAATTGTAGCTCTATGTAAAAGGAGTATCTAACAACGGAATGGAGGAAAGACATCTACTAGCACTAGAATAGAAGGAAGGCCTCCAGATCCGCGGACGTAGCAGATCATACCTCGAGGTCTCCCAAAGCGCCGCTGAATCACCTGGTGTGAGCCTGTCCTGATGTACCTGGATCTGCACAACAAAAGTGTGCAGAAGAGTAGCATGAGTACACCACGGCGGTACTCGGTAAGTGCCAAGCCTAACCTCGATGGAGTAGTGACGAGGAAGGTCAGGGCCCTACCGAGAGAACAATAACATAATGATCAATAACAATAATAAGCAGTTTAAATGATAATAATTTCCGAAATTAACAACAATAAATGATTACCGCAATCGTCTACAATTAAGCTAACAACAAATAGTCAACTCAATAAAACCAGTCCAGGACCTGTGGGAATCGAACCCACAGTCCCATTGACAGTACCTCTGGGTCTCCGGGAATCGAACCCGCAGCCCATGTCTCAATAAATAATCAATAACTCAGGATCTCGGGAATCGAACCCGTAGTCCCTACCAATAACTCAGGATCTCGGGAATCGAACCCGTAGTCCCTACCAATAACTCAAGATCTCGGGAATCGAACCCGTAGTCCCTACCAATATCACTCCGGGTCTCTGGGAATCGAACCCACAGCCCTGGGTCTCCGGGAATCGAACCCGCAGTCCACAAGCACAGCAAATAAAGGAATACACAGAGAGAGTAAATTATGCTTAACTATAACTTCACCGAAAAATAGTACCAATAATTATCAAAAATAAGACAATTAGGCAACTAGAAAGTCAGGTACTACCTAATCATGCTTTTCTAACTACTACCGGTAAAATATCAAATTAACAGCTAAAGACAGAAATATCACTCATCGAACATTTTTAAATAAAGTATGTGTTCAATGACCAGCGCATGTACACGTCCGTCACCTCGTGTACAAGGCATTTAAATTATCACATAATATCCTAGGGGTGAAAATTCCCCCACACGAGGTTAGACAAGCCACTTACCTCGACTCCGGTACAAAACCGCTATGAAACAACTCTCTTGCCGCGAATATCGGCCTCCACAAGTGTAGAATCTGATAAAAATCAATAGAATCACATCAAAATAGGTCAATTGGGCATTACCCGATCAAAACAACTCAAAATACGCCAAAAACCCACAAGTTGCCAAAACCCGACTTTCGGTACGCTTATCGAAAAATCACGAAAATTATATATTCGGGTTCCTTATCTCAATACGAGTCTAGGCATATAAAATTTACCAAAATCGGACTCCATTTGCCCGCTCAAATCAGGGATTTTCTAACATTTAGGCCTAGGGCTCAAACCCACCTTTAATCTTCCAATTTCAGTGAAATAATCACGGATTTCATGATAAACCAACGAATTAAGGTCAAGAAACTTACCCCCGATGATTTCCCGATGATATCCCAGCGTTTCCCCTTCAAAATCCTCTCTTGGGAGCTCAACAATGGCGGTTTTGGTGTGTTAGGCCGCGACTGAAATGTTCTGGACTTAAAGTCACTGCCAGGCCATTTTACTCTACGCGATCGCAGCACCGGGCTTGCGATCGCGATGCACAAAATATGGGCGGCCTAATTTTCCTCTAAGCGATCGCGTGACCCTGGACGCGATCGCAGTGAACAACTCAGCAACACTACGCGATCGCAAACGTACTAACGCGATCGCGAAGAACAAACTCGTCCGGCTCCCCAACTACCCTACGCGATCGCATACTCCCTCACGCAATCGCACTGCTTCCGACCAATACCCTACGCGATCGCATACTCCCTCACGCGATCGCACTGGTTCAACCTCCAGACTTACGCGATCGCAGGCTTTACTTCGCGATCGCAGAGCTCAGGATTTCTCCCTTATGCGATCGCATGGTCATCTCCGCGATCGCAGAGAGCAAAATTGTTCTGCAGTTATTGCAGCAGAACAGCAGTGCCTTTTGGCACAAATTGGTCCGTTTGGACCCCCGAATTCATCCCGAGGCTCCCGAGACCCCAACGAAAACCACCAACATATTCCAAAACACGATATGAACTCGTTCAAATCATAAAAACACGTCTAACAACATCAAAACCCATAATTCACATCGAATTCAAGCCTAAATTTCTTAAAACTTTCCGAATTGCACATTTGATCTAAAACCCGACCAAACGACGTCCGAATGACCTGAAACTTTGCGAACATATCCAAATTCACATAACGAAGCTACAGAAATTGTCGGAATTCCATTCCGACCCCCGGATCAAAATCTCACCTATCGTTCGGATTCGCCAAAATTTCAACCTTCGCATTTCAAGCCTAATTGAGCTAAGGACCTCCAAAATACATTCCGAACGCGCTCCCAACCCCGAAATCACCCAACGGAGCTAATGGAACCATCGAATTTCCGTTTCGAGATTGTCTTAACACTGTTCCGACTACGGACCATTTTCCAACTTTAAAGCTCCCATTTAGGGACTAAGTGTCCCAAAATGTTCCAAATTTCAGAACCGACTCTCCCGGCAAACCACAATAGCAGAAATGAACTTAGGGAAATAGCTAAATTGAGGATTGGGGCGTAATTTTCTAAAACGACCGGCCGGGTCGTTACATCTTCCCACACTTAAAGATTCGTTCGTCCTCGAACGAGCATAGAAAACACACCTGGAGTGGTGAAAAGATGGGGTACTGGCTGCGCATATCCTGATCGGTCTCCCAAGTTGCCCCCTCGACCGGCTGACCCCGCCACTGAACCTTTACCGAAGCGATGTTCTTTGACCTTAGCTTTCTGACCTGCCTGTCTAGAATGGCTATTGGCTCCTCAACATAAGACAGATCCTCGTCTAGCTGAACAGAAGTGAAATCCAACCTATGTGACGGGTCACCATGGTATCTCCGAACAATAGAGACATGAAATACGGAATGGACTCCGGCTAGGCTGGGAGGTAAGGCCAACTCATAAGCAACCTCCCCAACATGCCTCAAAATCTCAAAAGGGCCAATAAATCTAGGACTCAGATTTCCTTTCTTCCCAAACCTCATAACACCCTTCATGGGCGAGACTCGAAGCAGAACTCGCTCACCAACCATAAAAGCCACATCACGAACCTTCTTGTCCGCATAACTCTTCTGTCTAGACTGGGCCGCACGAAGTCTGTCCTGAATCACCTTGACCTTGTCCATAGCCTCCTGAACCATATCAGTACCTAGCAACCTGGCCTCGCCCGGCTCAAACCAACCCACGGGAGACCTGCACCTCCTACCATATAGGGCCTCGTACGGTGCCATCTGAATACTAGACTGGTAGCTGTTATTATAAGCAAACTCCGCCAGCGGCAAGAAGTGATCCCATGAACCTCCAAACTCAATCACGCACGCACGGAGCATATCCTCCAAAATCCGAATAGTGCGCTCGGACTGACCATCAGTCTGGGGATGAAACGCTGTGCTCAGCTCCACCCGAGTACCTAACTCCTGCTGTACGGCTCTCCAGAACCGTGAAGTGAACTGAGTGCCTCTATCTGAAATGATGGAAACTGGAATACCATGCAGCCGAACTATCTCCTTGATATAGATCTCCGCCAGTCGCTCCGATGAATATGTAGTGCTCACCGGTATAAAATGGGCGGACTTGGTCAGCCGATCCACAATGACCCAAATAGAATCAAACTTCCTAACCGTCCGTGGAAGTCCAGATACAAAGTCTATGGTAATGCGCTCCCATTTCCACTCGGGAATCTCAATCTGCTGCATCAATCCACCCGGACGCTGATGCTCATACTTCACCTGCTGGCAGTTGAGGCATCTAGAAACATAATCAACTATATCCCTCTTCATCCGCCTCCACCAGTAATGCTGTTTCAAGTCCTGATACATCTTCGCGGCACCCGGATGGATGGAATACCGCGAGCTATGGGCCTCTGCTAGAATTAGCTCTCGAAGATCATCCACATTAGGCACACAGATACGCCCCTGCATCCACATTAGGCACACAGACCTAGTTATTACCAATTCAGGTCATATGAAAGTTTGATCAATTTCAGAACCTTTAGAATTCATGGCACAATTACACACATAAGCACAAGCTTTCATAAACAGTCATCACAGCCTAGATTAACAGAGATGACAATTAAGATCCAATTTCAAACTCTAAACCTAGAATCATGATAACCCAATGAAACAGGGAAAGCATGAGACTAAAGCCAAACATGTGAAGAATCCTAGTCATGCTTTCAATATGAATCAGGAACTAACAGTCAATAGGTCAAAGAAAGATGAGATGTTTGAACTTAGAGTAAAGAACCATGGGATCAACATGACAAATAACAGGATCTCAACATAACAGGCTAAAGATGAGCCAGCTAAGAAGCCTTAAGACTAATTATCAGAGCAACTTGCACAAAGATATGAGATAAACTATAGAATCATGGCAACATAATCAACCAGAGCCAAATCATGGACAAATCGTTAATCAGAAAAGGAGATGAAACAGATACAAAAATCCTATAACTAACATATTGAGAAGAACTAGTTGAGATTTAGAAGGAAAACAGATTAACATATGAGGATATACAAGACCGAACTAAATGGGGGCCCCGCTTATTATTCGGGCGAGGCTCGTCCCAATTTAATTTTAAAGTCCGATCCTATTTTGGTTCAACTACATTTGCTACATATTGTTTTTGCCTTAGCCGATTTTAAACATTCCAGACCCATCGAATTTTGTTATTGGGCCTGGGTCTTCAGCTTAGTACCAGATGTGTCCAGACAGTCTTCAGATTCATATTTGGGCAGCCCAGTCGAATAATATCATAGTTCAAGCCCACGTTATGTTTTGGACCCAAACCAAATGAATTAGCAAGACAGAAACACCATTTCACAGTATGATAAATACACATAATTAAGAGGTAAAACTTGAACATTTTATTAATCAGAAAAAGGAGATTCAATACACAAAGTTCTAACTTTAAGTTCAATATCTATATACTGGGAGTTGAATTAACAGACTAATCAATGAGGGAATTAAACTAACCGACTACTTTTGCCCTTGTTTTTTGAGAATTAACAAATATTAACGATGAAGTTATAAACTAAGAAATGAACAGTTTAGCTGTATGATCTATAGTCTAATTACTTACTATGATTACCGGATTACTACACTAAATGACTAAGAGGTTTGTTTTAGATCTTAACACTGGATTTTATTAATCACTTCCATCTTTAGTACTGTATTACCCAGTTGCCGGTGATCAATTACTAATACTGATATGAGCCAGATTTATTTGATGTTCCTAAAACCAATTTTACATTAACGTTACTTCAATGGTTATTTCCTATTCTAACTCATTTTTGAATTTGGGACATCAACAAGATAAGCTAATTTCGCCAGCATACTGATCAACTCCTATATGAGCTTCGGTTATTGTAGACCTATGTGATAGTTATTTAACTCCATTTTAAGGATTTTACCTAATTAGCTAGGTGAGGTACTAATTACCACTACTACTATACTACCACTACTACTAAATTATTACATCATTAGTGTTTGGTTTTCTACTCTTCAGCTACTACATACTACTACAATAATCAATTTATAAGTCCAAACAATACTATTAAATTACAATCCACACAACAGCACATAATCAAATTGGATCTTCATTTATCTATCAACAAATCGATTACAGCTTCAATTGATCAGAGGAGTACCTGGATCAACAAGTAGAAAAGCCAATGAGTCTAGGGGGATAAGCAATAAGCAACAGCAACGACTCAATCAACAATGCAACAGTGATGATTTGAAAATCAGCCAAATAGAAGACCACAGCAACAGCAATATGAAATCCCAAGCAAATAACCCAACAATCCGAGAGAGAAGCCCAGAAATTCTACTATTCTATTGCTATTTTCAACTCTGAAACTTTTATCTTCAAAAGCCAGCTTCAAGTGAATTCAGATTACTCAAAAATTGGAACCAGGTGTATTTCAGATTACTCTAATCAGAAGACCCCCCCTTCAGCCCTTTTTCTAGAGGTATTTATAGCTATCTTTAGGGCTAAAGACTTGGGGAGGAAGTATGGGATTAATCCCACTTCTCCCCCTCCTAAATTTATGAATTATACACTTAAGTCCCCAAAATCAGTTATCAAAACCCTTCCAGCATGTGCTGGAAGGTTCTAAAGATTCTCTTTTATGGGTTTTTACTAGTGTATCCCTAAGGGTTTGAGATTTTTACAGATTTCCCTTTTTAGGGAGACCATTATACCCTTAAATCTCTGCAAAATTGCAGAAATCAGGGGTACAAAGGACTTCCTTACCCTCTTAGGTTCTAAACTATTTACTGTTTTACCTTTTTAACTCCCAATTGTGCCCCTAAGGGCACTGCTGATTTACTAGCCTACCTAGGTCAGATTTCAGCTTGTTTTGAACTTATTTAACTAATAGCCAGCCCTTGCATTGGTATTTAAGGGTTGGCCAATTCTATTTTAAGAAACTATTTCAATTTTAGCCTATTTAAACTAATTCCAATCAATTAAGACCAATTTATTCCAATTTAAAGCTAATTGCAGGACTAGCCTGCTTTATTATTGAGATTAACTATTTAAGAACTAGCCAGTCTCAAGTTGAGACTTAGCTTGGGCTATCAAAGCCATATACTGAACAGCTGGGCCCAAAACCTTTACAGGTTTGGCCACTTTGCTGTTCAGGGCTCAATATAGAGCCTGGGCCAGTCTGCATTTGCAAACATAGCCCTTTTGCACAACCAGCCACTTTTAAAGTGGGCTGTGTGTTAGGGCCTTATAGAATAGGTCAACCCTTTGCAAGGTTAACCATTCTTAGGCCAATTATTTAACTAATAACCTATCTTTGTTCATTTTCAATTTTAACTATTTAAAAACTAGTCACTCTAAGGATCCTAATACTAGCAGCTATAACCAATTCGCCTAAGGTTCAAATGATCAATCAGACATTCATAAGAAGCCAAATCTAGCAAAACTTAAGCATTCTTAACATGAATTACATACAGAAGCACATATGATCCAAGAAACATGCATTAATCAACCCAAATTCAGAGAAAACAATAGATATGGTTGAATCTTAGTCAACTAACTCATTCCATCAGATTGTATGTGATGCAGTGTGAATTCATGTTAATTCAGACCTAGTTATTACCAATTCAGGTCATATGAAAGTTTGATCAATTTCAGAACCTTTAGAATTCATGGCACAATTACACACATAAGCACAAGCTTTCATAAACAGTCATCACAGCCTAGATTAACAGAGATGACAATTAAGATCCAATTTCAAACTCTAAACCTAGAATCATGATAACCCAATGAAACAGGGAAAGCATGAGACTAAAGCCAAACATGTGAAGAATCCTAGTCATGCTTTCAATATGAATCAGGAACTAACAGTCAATAGGTCAAAGAAAGATGAGATGTTTGAACTTAGAGTAAAGAACCATGGGATCAACATGACAAATAACAGGATCTCAACATAACAGGCTAAAGATGAGCCAGCTAAGAAGCCTTAAGACTAATTATCAGAGCAACTTGCACAAAGATATGAGATAAACTATAGAATCATGGCAACATAATCAACCAGAGCCAAATCATGGACAAATCGTTAATCAGAAAAGGAGATGAAACAGATACAAAAATCCTATAACTAACATATTGAGAAGAACTAGTTGAGATTTAGAAGGAAAACAGATTAACATATGAGGATATACAAGACCAATTGTAGCAATAGAAGACAAGCAGAAAGAAAAGAAATATAGAATCAAACCGAACAAACCCTAAACTAACATGCTAGACACAAACTAAGAATCTACAGGATAGAAAAAAGACATACTGAGACATCCAAGGCAAGAAAAATACTGATGAAAACAAAGCAAACAAAGCAAAGCCCTAGAACTAACATGAAGAACAAAAACAAAAACAGACATTCATAGGCATGCAAATACACAAGAATTAAACAAAAAATACGCAAAATAAAGAAAATAGGGGTCGGGGAACTTAGCTTGCAGGGCCTGTCCCCTGAGCCTCCTATCCCACTTCTTCTATTCACTCACAGACTCTACTCTAACCCTTGTTTTCTTTTCCTTTACTTCTTTCAGATCTCTTCTCTTTTTTCTTTTTTTTTTCTTTTATCTTCTTTTTCCTTCTCTGGTTTTCTTTTAAGGCTTCAAGGCGAAGCCTTTTGGGGTTTTGATTAACATAGGGGTGTTTGGGGATGGTAAAGGTCGTGTCTTGGAAGGGGTTTGGTTTTGGGGGTCGCCGGAGTTAGGGTTCCGACGACCTTATTTTGGATATTCGAGGAAATCTGGTGAGATTCGAAGGGAACCAGTGGTATAGATGGATAGGCCGGACGAAGGCGGTCCGATCGGCGTTGGTTGGAGGCGGTGGTTCATACTTTGGTGGTCACCGTTGGCAGATTCCGGTGACCGGAGTTCTAAAGAAAGGGGGTTTTCTGGGTTATGGATGTGTGATGAGACGAAGAAGAAGGAGAAGAAGAGAGTAGGAGAAGAAGGGGGAAGCCGGCGACCACCGTAGGGAGTGGTGGCCGCCATGGCCGTTCAACGTCTGAAGACGAGGATGATGAAGATGAAGAAGGGAGAAAAGGGCGGCCGTCTCTAGGGTTAGTGACTTTGTAAAGAATGGCCAACCGTTCAGACACAAGCCTTATATAGGCAAGGTGTCTGAGGTTATCTCAACCGTCCGTTTGATGGAGATCAACGGTCTGAGAGGGGCGTTACTTATACGACGCCGTTTGATTGCTTATGAGACCAAGGTATCCAGTCGTTGGATCAATCTTAGACGGACGGCTGAGATCAAGTCCCAACATAATTTATTAATCAATAATACGCCCAATTACCTGAGCCGTTTGATCACTTCTCACGAACGGCCTGGATTGATTGTTACACGGATCCGACGGGCCGCCTCTTGGGCCAATGTACTGGGCCAAACAAATGGGTTTCAAATGGCCCAGTCATATTAAACCTATATATATATATTTGTAATTTTCTGCTTTTATTATTTTTTATGTATTTTCTTTTATACTTTTTTTTTTTCTTTTTTTTATGGAAAATTATAAAACCCAATTTCCTATTTACTCTAATTTTCTAGTATTTTTTACAATTTTCCTGCTATTTTTCCTTATTGTTACTACTTAAACTATTTTTAATATTCCTTAAAATCTAACTAATTATACTAACCACGAATTTCCTAGCCTATATTTTTGATTTTCTTCTAATTTCTACTTATTCAAACACAAAAGTATAGCTAATTCTAAACAAAGCAAGTAATTGCACTCAAAAATATTTTATTTTAATTTTGGAATTAAATGCTTAGTGCAAAAATCATGTGCTCACAGCTGCCCCTCTTTGCTCGGGAACACGAAGAGTTTCAGTGCAAAGACAAGTGAGCAGTAATGAGAGATTTTTGCACATCGGCACATTCCGTGAAAGCATTTTGAAAACCTTTTGACCGCACCCTGCTTTAGAGGTTGCCTACATATCCTGGGCTAAACAGGAATCAGGTCAGTGTAGTTCGGGAAGGTCTGGCAGTTTAAAAACTACCAGACTCACTGTTGCATTGACACTGTTGAGACTTGCCGACTTATTCCTTATTACACCGGGGGGAAATGTAAAATGAAGAAGCTATTCTAAGCTATGATCCTACAATTACAATTGTTCTTAATCTAGCTTTTGCTCTTCTTCCCTTTCCGGTGATGCAGAATCTTCTTTTTTTTTGTTGATTTTCTTTGATGTTGACTCTTTTTTTTTTTTGTTGATTTTTCTTTTCTTGTTGACTCTCTTTTTGTTGATTTTCTTGTTTTTCTTGATCTCGAGTTGAACCTGCTCAAAACAAAACAACAAACTACCCTTTTTTTTTCTTTTTCTGCCCAGTATGGGCTTTTAACTATATAAACCATGATGTGCGGAAAAATATTCCCGTATTTGAAGGTGGGCGCCTAACGAATTTAAACGTGCAATGCGATGCGTAAAATATTCCCGTATTGAAGGTGGGCGCCTAACGTAAATTAAACGTGCAATGCGATGCGTAAAATATTCCCGTATTAGAAGGTGGGCACCTAACGGAATTTAAACGTGCAATGCGATGCGAAAAATATTCCCGTATTAGAAGGTGGGCACCTAACGGAAATTAAACGTGCAATGCGATGTAGAAAATATTCTCGTATTAGAAGGTGGGCACCTAACGGAATTTAAACGTGCAATGCGATGCAGAAAAATATTCCCGTATTAGAAGGTGGGCGCCTAAACGAATTTAAACGTGCAATGCGATGCAGAAAATATTCCCGTATTAGAAGGTGGGCGCCTAACATAAATTAAACGTGCAATGCGATGCGGAAAATATTCCCGTATTAGAAGGTGGGCACCTAACGTAATTTAAACGTGCAATGCGATGCGTAAAATATTCCCGTATTAGAGGTGGGCACCTAACGTAATTTAAACGTGCAATGCGATGCGTAAAATATTCCCGTATTAGAAGCGGGCGCCTAACGTAAATTAAACGTGCAATGCGATGCAGTAAAATATTCCCGTATTAGAAGGCGGGCACCTAACAGTAATTTAAACGTGCAATGCGATGCGAAAATATTCCCGTATTAGAAGGTGGGCACCTAACAGAATTTAAACGTGCAATGCGATGCGGAAAATATTCCCGTATTAGAAGGTGGGCACCTAACAGAATTTAAACGTGCAATGCGATGCAGAAAAATATTCCCGTATTAGAAGGTGGGCACCTAACTGAATTTAAACGTGCAATGCGAATGCAGAAAATATTCCCGAGTTTGAAGGTGGGCGCCTAACAGAAATTTAAACGTGTAATGCAAAATGCAGAAAATATTCCCGAATTTGAAGGTGGGCGCCTAACAGCAATTTAAACGTGTAATGCGATGCAGAAAATATTCCCGTATTTGAAGGTGGGCGCCTAACAGAATTTAAACGTGCAATGCGAAATGCATAAAATATTCCCGTATTAGAAGGTGGGCGCCTAACAGAAATTAAACGTGCAATGCGATGCAGAAAAGTATTCCCGTATTCGAAGGTGGGCACCTAACAAAAATTAAACGTGCAATGCAAATGCAGAAAATATTCCCGTATTAGAAGGTGGGCACCTAACGTAATTTAAACGTGCAATGCAAACGCAGAAAAATATTCCCGTATTAGAAGGTGGGCACCTAACAGAAATTAAACGTGCAATGTGATACAGAAAATATTCCCGTATTAGAAGGTGGGCACCTAACAGAAATTAAACGTGCAATGCGATGCAGAAAATATTCCCGTATTAGAAGGTGGGCACCTAACAGAAATTAAACGTGCAATGTGAATGCTTTTACCATCTTATCTCTTGCCTCGTGAATTTCTCCACTTATTCGTCGGACTTTCTCTTTTTTTGGTATTTTTAATTTTCCACATTGGTCACATTCACTTTAAAGTGATTAGTGACAATTTGTTCCTGCATGAAACAAAATTTATTAGATATAAACTGCTGGCAACTGGCATCTGCCGTCCCCACTTCTTATTGCTTCATTTGTTTTGCTTTCTCATGTTGCATGACTTTCGACTTCTTGTCCCTTGCAGACTCTTTTGTATTTTTCTCATTTCTCCATTTTTGTTTTGTTTTCTTTTTCTTTGGCCATGTTTGCCAAGCTTCTTTATTCCTTTCCCCAATCTTCTATCCTTTCTGATCCAGTGTTGTTTCAGCTTCCGTTATCAGGAGCCGGTAGTTAGCTCTCAAAAAGGTAAACAATGAAATGCAGAAAAAATGAAAGAAAGGTAAGGGTATTTTGGAGAGATGGCTGAACTTATCTGGGTATTTGCTGGCTGATTCCGCTGACCATGCCATGTATTTAAACTCTGACCCAGTTCGTTCCAATCATTATTCTGACTCTGAATTGCCTTCGACCCAAACCGATACTCTTTTTTGTTGCCTTTTCTCTTTTTGATAGTCCTCACGATCGCCCTAAGGTGCCTCGAAAGGTTTTCACCAATAGAACTCTCTCATTTATTCTCTCAACCTCACAATCATCTCACAGCGCCGATTAAGGTTTTCACTGATGAGACTCTCTCATTTTATTTCTCTCAACCTCACAATCGCCTCACAGTGCCGGCTAAGGTTTTCACTGATGAGACTCTCTCATCATTTTTTCATTTTTTTTATTTTTTTATTTTTTCCATTTTTCCTTTTTGTATTTTGTTTTCTGTACCACGGGGATTATCCGATGCTTTGCTCCTCCTTCATTGTATTTGTTATCATTTCAAAATTGATCAGAAGGTCTTTCTTTGGACTGTAACGTGGCTTTTGGACGGGTTAAGAAAGAAAGATATAAAGGCTCAAAATTTCAACGAGGGTTAAAAATATTTACAACTCTCGAAATTATTAAACATAACTTCTGCCCCAGTTTCAATATGTGGAGAATTTTTGGATTTTTCTTTATTGTGACCGAACCTCAGAGAGGCTGCCTACGTACCCTTTCGGGATCAAGTCAGACGTAGTTCATCCAACTTCATAAGTTAGATGGATTTCTTTTGACTTTTTCCCGATTTTTGTCTTTTTCTTTTTTTTTCATCATTTTTTCATTTTCATTTTTTTTTTCATTTTTCCATCATTTCATTTTTCATTCTGGCAATTTCGATCTTATTGCATTAGAGCGATTCCGAGAGAGGGATATGAAAGAATTCATTCATTAAGGCTCAAAGGGGTTATCAATGGATAAAGTGTTTGGATAGAGAATAAAATGCCTTCGTCATTTCAATTCCAAAATCACAACAAAATACAAAACATATAATTGAAAAGGAATCATACATAGTATCTTTTGACCGCATCTGAATTGATAGCAGTCTCTACGCACCTTCCTTCAACATCTGTTAAATATAATGCTCCATTGGACAACACCCGTGATACCACGAACGGTCCCCGCCAATTTGGCGCAAATTTGCCCTTTGCCTCGGCCCAATGTGGTAAGATACGCCTCAAAACAAGCTGTCCGACTTCAAACTTTCGAGGTCGTACCTTCTTATTATATGCTTTGGCCATTCTTTGTTGATACAACTGCCCATGGCAGACCGCGGCCAACCTCTTCTCATCAATCAAATTCAACTGTTCTAACCGGGCCTTTACCCATTCATCGTCATCTATCTCGGATTCGGCTATAATTCGCAATGACGGTATTTCTATTTCTGCGGGTATAACAGCCTCCGTTCCGTACACCAGTGTATAAGGCGTGGTTCCGATAGAAGTACGTACCGTCGTGCGGTAACCCATGAGAGCAAAGGGTAACTTTTCATGCCATTGCCTGGATCCCTCCACCATTTTTCGGAGAATCTTCTTGATGTTCTTGTTCGCCGCTTCTACTGCACCATTCGCCTTTGGCCTGTAAGGTGTGGAATTGCGGTGTGTAATCTTAAATCTTTCACAAACTTCCGCCATGAGATGACTGTTTAAATTGGCTCCATTGTCTGTGATAATCACCTTGGGGATTCCAAATCGGCATATAATATTCTCGTGCACAAAATCCACCACCGCTTTCTTCGTCACCGCCTTGAATGTCTTAGCTTCAACCCACTTGGTGAAATAATCAATTGCAACTAGAATGAACCTGTGCCCATTAGAAGCGGCTGGATCTATTGGGCCGATGACATCCATGCCCCAAGCAACAAAGGGCCAAGGTGCTGACATTGTGTGCAACTCGTAAGGCGGGAAGTGGATCAGATCCCCATGTACCTGGCATTGATGGCATTTCTTTACATACCTGATACAATCACGCTCCATAGTGAGCCAGTAGTACCCCGCTCTCAAAATCTTCTTTGTTAAAACATATCCGCTCATGTGGGGTCCGCATACTCCAGCATGTACTTCAATCATGATTTCATCTGCTTGTTGTGCGTCCACACACCGCAATAAACCCAGATCTGGTGTTCTTTTGTATACCACTCCTCCACTGAGGAAAAATCCATTGGCTAGACGCCCGATGGCTCTCTTCTGGTCTCCAGTGGCTTGCTCCGGGTATTTGCCAGCTTTCAAGTATTCTCTAATATCATGATACCACGGCTCTCCATCCGACTCTTCTTCCACAGCGAAGCAATAAGCATTCTGATCTCGGACTTGGATCTGGAGCGGATCTATATATGTCTTGTCCGGATGATGCAACATAGAGGACAACGTGGCCAAAGCATCCGCAATCTCATTGTGCATTCTTGGGATGTGCTTGAACTCTATAGACTGGAATCTTTGAGACAACTCGTGCAAACAATACCGATATGGTATCAATTTCAAATCTCGTGTCTCCCATTCCCCCTGAATTTGGTGTACCAAGAGATCCGAGTCACCCATGACCAAAATCTCTTGAATACCCATGTCAATTGCCATCCTTAATCCCAATATGCACGCCTCATATTTGGCCATATTGTTGGTACAGAAAAATCGAAGCTGAGCTGTGACGGGATAGTGTTGACCCGTTACTTGAAATGAGTACCGCTCCGATACCAACGCCCCTGCTGTTGACAGCTCCGTCAAAGTACATTTTCCATCCCGGCCTCTCCTCTTGCTCCGTCTCCTCGACAAGCATTGCCTCTTCATCCGGGAAATATGTTTTCAATGGTTCATATTCATCATCGACCGGATTCTCGGCTAAGTGGTCCGCAATAGCTTGTGCCTTTATTGCCGTACGAGTTACATAGACAATGTCAAATTCTGTGAGCAGAATCTGCCATTTGGCCAGCCTTCCCGTAGGCATAGGCTTCTGAAATATATACTTGAGAGGGTCCAATCGTGATATCAAGTACGTGGTGTATGCCGACAAATAATGCTTTAGCTTCTGAGCTACCCAAATCAACGCACAACAAGTTCTTTCCAGTTGGGTATACTTCACCTCGTAGGATGTGAACTTTTTGCTGAGATAATAGATGGCTTGTTCTTTCTTGCCTGTCTCGTCATGTTGACCCAGTACACAACCGAAAGAGTTATCTAGCACCGTCAGATACAAAATCAAAGGTCGCCCTGGTTCTGGAGGTACTAACACCGGAGGATTGGCCAAATATTCCTTGATCTTGTCAAAGGCTTCTTGACATTCGTCGGTCCACTTCACTGCTGCATCTTTCTTCAACAACTTGAAGATCGGCTCGCATGTTGATGTCAATTGAGCAACGAACCGACTAATGTAATTCAACCTTCCTAATAAGCTCATGACCTCCTTCTTGTTCTTCGGCGGAGGTAGACTTTGAATAGCCTTGATCTTTGATGGATCCAGTTCAATACCTCACCGACTCACAATAAACCCCAGTAGTTTCCCTGAAGGTACTCCAAAAGCACACTTCGCCGGATTGAGCTTTAGATTGTACCTCCGGAGTCTTTGGAAAAACTTCCTCAAATCTTTCACATGATCAGTTTGTTTTCTGGACTTTATAATGACATCGTCCACATATACTTCAATTTCTCGATGCATCATATCGTGAAACATTGTGGTCATTGCCCTCATGTAAGTTGCCCCGGCATTCTTCAATCCAAACGGCATTACTCTGTAACAATATGTTCCCCAAGGTGTAATGAAGGCAGTTTTCTCAGCATCTTCTTCGTCCATAAGGATCTGGTGATAACCTGCATAACAGTCCACAAACGAACCGATCTCATGCTTGGCGCAATTGTCGATCAATATGTGAATGTTCGGCAATGGGAAGTCATCCTTCGGACTGGCTTTGTTGAGGTCTCTGTAATCTACGCACACTCTGGTTTTTCCGTCTTTCTTCGGGACCGGCACCACATTTGCCAACCAGGTGGGGTATTTGGTAACTCTTATGACCTTTGCTTCAAACTGCTTATTCACCTCTTCTTTTATCTTCACGCTAATGTCCGTTTTGAATTTCCTCAGCTTTTGTTTTACCGGCCGGCATTCAGAGTAGATAGGCAACTTGTGTACCACTAAATCTGTGCTAAGCCCGGGCATGTCATCATAGGACCAAGCAAAGATGTCCTTAAATTCATGTAACAACCTTATCAATTCATCCCCGAGGGGTGCCTCCAAATGCACACTAATCTTTGTTTTTCGGACATCATCTTCGCTCCCCAAATTTACAGATTCTGTATCACTCAAATTCGGTTTGGGTTTTTCTTCGTATTGTTTCATGTCCTTACTTATTTCCTCCAGGGCTTCCTCATCCTCACATTCTATTTCACTATCTTCCTCGATTTCTTGTATAGTAACGTGATTGTCGGAACTGGGTCTAGAATCCTTCACGCATGACATGGCATCAGAATCAACACATGCAAAAATGTACAAAAGGAAAAATAAAGAAAAATAAGGCAAAAGTGAAGAAAAGGAAAACTGCATTTCATTGATAAAAGAGTGAACAATGTTCGGGATACATGGTGATTTTCTTCTCATGAAGGGAATGGGAAAACTATAAAAATAACAACTTTCGGGAAAGCAATGATGAAATTTTGAGCTAACTACCAAGACTCCTTCCTGATAGGGAAAGGAGTAGCTTCCCAATTGTTCAATGTGATTCCAGGTCCTACAAATTGCACGTCCATTCTGCTCGTGCCTTCCCCTGCTTCAATCGTATTCACCTCCCAAAACATTTTCTCAAAACCAAGCATTTCTTTATCAAGTTGGGCCTCAATGCACTTTGTTGCAGCAGATGGTTGATATTTTGTACTAGGCCTAATGAAGGTGTCGGATAATTTGGGTATGGGTTTGGGCAAGGTCCAGTTCTTTTTGGCTTTAGAGGCTCTTTGGATGTCGGCAAAGGTGGGTTTAAACCCTAAGCCGAATGTACCTTTGTTTTCCGGAAGCTGAACTGGTTGAATGACTCCCTGCAGTGTTTTGCCTAATCCCCTCCCCGGTGCAAATCCGTTTCTCAGCATTTCTCTGGCCACCATCACAGCAGTTGGTGCCATCATAGGGGTTGGTAACGTTTCCCCTTCAGCAACTCTATTCACCACAACAGCATCCGTCATTTGGTAGACCCAAGGACCTCTATCCCCATTAGTATCATCAAAAGGTGCTACCACATTACAAGCATTTTCCTCCCCGTGTACGACAATCTCTTGCTGTTCCCACTCAAACTTGACCATCTGGTGTAGAGAAGATGGTACCGCCTTGGCCGCATGAATCCAGGGTCGGCCTAACAACAAGTTATACGACACGGCAATGTCGAGCACCTGGAACTCCATAGTAAAATCAACGGGACCGATGGTCACTTCCAAAATAATGTCTCCCAACGTGTTTTTACCTCTGCCGTCAAACCCTCTCACATTGATACTGTTCCTCCGGATTCTGTCCGGGCTAATGTTCAGCTTCCCTAAAGTTGACAGCGGGCAAATATTAGCGCTCGATCCGTTGTCAATCAATACCCTGGTCACTACTGATTCTTCACTTTTTACTGTAAGGTACAATGCTTTATTGTGTTCAGTTCCCTCAACCGGCAGCTCCTTATCAGAGAAGGCGATCCTATTAGACTCGAAAATTTTGCCGGTAATCTTCTCCAAGTGACACACCGAAATTTTTTCCGGAACATGAGCCTCATTTAGAATCTTCATAAGAGCCTTCCGGTGTTCTTCTGAATGTATCAGCAAGGATAGCAAAGAAATCTGGGCCGGGGTCTTTCTTAACTGCTCAACCACTGAGTATTCTTGTGACTTCATTTTCTTAAGGAATTCTTCTGCTTCCTCCTCCGCCACTGGCTTCTTCAGTTGACTTTCTTTTACCGTCTTCATCTTTCTCAGTTCCTCTGGAGCAAAACACCTTCCAGATCGTGTGAGTCCATGCGTTTCGTTAATTTCACCATAAATCTCTTTTCCCTTGTAAACTACTGCTACCTTGTTATAGTTCCAAGGTACAGTTTTTGTACTTACCACTGGCATTTGCACTACTGGTTTTATGATTACTGGCTCTGCACTTGCGCCTTTCACAGCCACGATCGTCTTTGCGCCTGGCACTACCACTTTTAAACCTCCCACCACTACTGGCTTTGGTTTCTCAACAATCGCTTTCTCCTTCACAACTTCCTTTTCTAACTTGTCACTCGACTTTATCATCATTACGGCCTGAGATGGTTTTTGATTGCCATCACCCTGCACCAATTCTATCATATGCGTTTCGTGGTGATTTGGCAGCGGATTCTGGGTAATGTTTGGGGCTTCGGGAGCCTGTACTTCAATTCTCCTCTCATCGATAAGATCTTGAATGGCATTCTTTAATTGCCAACACTTTTCAGTATCGTGGCCCAATGTTCCCGAACAATATTCACATCTGACAGAAGAATCAAGATTTTTCGGGGGTGGGTTTGGAACTTTTGGTGCAACTGGTCTTAACATCCCCAACTCTTTCAACCTGTGGTAAAGACTGGTATATGATTCTCCGAGCGGGGTGAATGTTTTTCTTGCTTTGTTTCTCCAATCAGCGTCCGGCCTGGGTCTATTCTGGTTTCGGTAAGGTTTAGGGGTTGGGTATGTATTCTGGGTGTGGTACACATTGTGTGGAGCTTGAGCTCTCCACACATGGGGTGGTGGTGGTGGGTAAGCTTGTGCTTGTGGGTGGTGGTAATGTGGGACTGTTGGTGGGTATGGTGGTGGTGGTGGGTTATATGGGCTTGGCGTGTTGTATGGGTTTGGCGGATAAGATGGTGGTGGTGGATTATATGGAGTTGCTGGGCTTGGTAGGTGTTGGCGGTAGGGTCTTGGTGGGTTATAATGTGGGTTGCGACTCCATGGCCTACTTTCTACGGTTTCTACTTCTTCTTTCTTCTTCTTTCCCATCACTCCCCCGTTTCCACTCAGTATAGCTTGATTGGTGGCCTTGATAGCCGAAAAACTCATAATTTTGTTTGTCTTCAATCCTTCCTCTACGAAACTCCCCATTTTCACAACTTCATTAAAACTCTTTCCAATTGCTGACACTAGATGGCCGTAGTATGTTGGCTCCAGAGCCTGTAGAAAACAATCCACCATCTCCCCTTCTTTCATGGGTGGATCCACTCTAGCGGCCTGTTCCCTCCATCTAAAACCGTATTCCCTAAAGCTCTCTCCTGGCTTTTTCTCCATCTTGGTAAGGGACAACCTGTCGGGTATGATCTCCAAATTGTACTGAAAGTGACTAGCGAAAGCTTGTGCTAAGTCATCCCAAATGAACCATCTTGTATGGTCCTGTCGGGTATACCATTCCAGAGCTGATCCACTCAGACTTTGGCTGAAGTACGCCATCAACAATTCATCTCTACCTCACGCGCCTCTCATCTTGCTGCAGTATCCTCTGAGATGAGCTACCGGATCCCCGTGTCCGTTATACATGTCGAACTTGGGCAACTTGAATCCCACGGGAAGCTGCACCTCGGGGAACAGACACAGGTCTTTGTAGGCTACACTTACCTGCCCTCCCAGTCCTTGCATATTGCGGAAAGCGTTCTCAAGACTTTTCACTTTCCGAGCCATCTCTTCCTGCCCGGCACTTGCTTCCATCATCGGAGCACGAGACTCGTGTTGTCTGAAAGTCGGCTCCGGAGGGTAGTAGTGAGGATCCTGGATATGAAACATCGGTTCACTAGAGGATTTGTGGATAACAGCGGGCGGAGGTGCCACATATACAAGAGCAACTTGTGGTATATGAGGTGGTGCTTGCTTGGCTGGAGGTGGTGGTATCTGGGAGGTGGAAGCATAGTAGGGAGGGTAATCGGGATAGGTGGAGGATGAGTTCATTGTTGGTGGCTCAGGGTTAGGATTGGCTGGAGGGACATATGCAGGGTTAGCAGGGTAGGCTGGTAGTGGTTGACCTCTAGACCAAGCCTGGTACATTTCAGCCATCTGCTGTCTTAACTTGTACATTTCTTCTTTCATCCCTGCCACATCCACGATCTCTTCTTCGTGAGCAGGGTCCACAATAGTTGCCTCGATCTCCTGGGACACAGCCTTTGTCATCTTTTTGTATCTGGTGTTGTACGGGTGGGTAGCCAGAATGCTAGTTGCCTAGAAAATCTGGACTCACAAACATCAATACTCGTTAGTTGTTAGCGCATGAATAAGATGCAACGACTTTAAAAACAAACACATTTGCTCGAGTCGTTATGCATCATCCCGGCCGCTGCTCACTTGGACCAATCATCTTTTTCTTTTCCCGCTCTTTTGTTTTCTTTCTTTCTCTTCTTATTTTCTTTTCTTTTCTCTATTGCTTTTTCTCTTTTCTTGTTTTTTTTTTCTTTTTTTTTCCTTTTTTTTTCTTGCTTTTTCTTTTCCCTCTTTTTCCTTGTCGTTTTCATAATAACGTTCCTATTTATTTGCCTAGCGGATTCAAAGGAAATGACATAAAGCAAAAGAATTGGTAACAACACTTGTTTTCTCATTGATAATTCAAAATATTGATTACAAAGTGATGTTTTTTTAAAAAGAAAAATAAAAGATGATGCATGACCTAAGAGTACATTAATGCACCTAGTGCCCGCGAGGCATCGTTCGGCCTTGCCGCGGGCCTATATGCTAATCCCCTTTGAAGCCTATCTAGGTCGGCCATGACTTGTTGTACAAAAAACTTCACTGCAGATACAAAAGTCCTCCGAGACATATCTTCACAAAGCTGAGTCTTCCGGGTGATGTATTGGGCGATGCGAACAATCTTTTCTCTGATGACCCCTTTTTCTTGCAATAGCCGGCTTATTTGTTGAGTGCGAGCATCCAAGGTGTGTTGGTTGTCCTTTTGCACTTGTTGCAGCTCCAATTCTAATCTAGCCATAGTCGTGTAGCAATGCTCTCTTTCTTCTTCAAGATCTTTGATAATCTTGTTACTCTTGACTGTGGTCGAGATTATTTTCTTTCTAAGCTGAGCTATTTCAACATCGTGCTTGTCTTGTAGCTGCCGAACCAACTTGGCTCTCTCATCGGCGTCTCTGCCCATTTGCTTCCGAGCCTTGACTAACTCTCTTTCAGCTACGTCCAAATCAAAGCTGTAGTCATTTACTTTTCGCCGGAGAATCTCAATTAACTTTTCATCCCGGGTTGAACGAACTGGGGTCTCGGATGCAACTTTCATTTGAGCTATTTGAGCCTTCAACATATCATTTTCTTTCTTCACCTGTTTCTTTTCCACTTCATCGGATGCTGCTTGCAAGCCACTCTCGAAATGAAGATTTCTCAGTTTATCCTCCAACAGACTGATTTTGGCCTTGTATTCCTTTTCCTTGGCCGCCCATTTCAGATTTTCCTCGGATTGCTCTATCAGGTCTTGCAAGTAAGGTCTCTTTGAAAGACGTTCGTGTTCAATCCCTCGTCGGTACCATGTGGAGTATCCAGGTGATATCTCCCCCTTTGCCCTATTCGGCACACAAGTATCAATCTTCAAATTTTGGCACTCGTTCCAGATTTGCCGGATTTTTGCTTCCGGGAATTGCCCGTCTGGACCAATCTCCACAGCTTGCACACTGAGATCCCCATCTCTCGGAATAATCTGACACCGGCCCAACTGTCGCAGGGCTCTGTATGGTGCATAAGGTTGTATACTCTTCAAACCCATGATCAAAAATGGCGATCCCTCTGTTGGCATGTATATCACCTCGTCAAGAGGTAACCAGTCATACGTCCAATCAATTTGACCGTCAGTTAGTGATCGAAGATACACAATCCAACCTTGGACTCCTTCAGGCAATTTTACTTCCTTTGTCCTCGCCTTGAACTCTTCCAAACATGTCCGTTCGGTCGAACCATAGCTTGAGTACGAAGGATGGTGGCATAGATGCTCGATTAGCCAGATTTGCAAGATCAAGTTACACCCCTCGAAGAAACTAGCCCCCGCTTTGCACGCAGTCAGAGCACGATAGATATCCGCCACAATCATCGGGGCCAGAGTACAGTTTTCTTGTACTATCAGTGTGGTAGCTACCCCGGCGACTTTTATATTGATATGTCCATCTTTCCTCGGGAATACAACAACTCCAAGAAATGCCACCAAAAATGCGAACCTCCGGTGTTCTTCCCATTTCGCCCGGTTGGACTTGCAACATAGCTTGTTGGTGAGGTCATTGAAACCCCCAACGTGTCCAAACCTGTTGTAGATGAAGCTTAAAGAACAAAACCCGTCATCCAGATCTTCATTATGAACATTCCGGGCAATTTTCAAAGAGTCGAGGAAGCGATGTACTGTCACCGTCCTCAGAGACACCGGGTATTTTCCTTTCAGCGGAACCTCGGTCTTCCCAATGTAAAAGGAAATCTCCTCCAAAGTTGGGGTAAGTTCAAAATCTGGGAAATGAAATACGTTGTGTGCCGAATCCCAAAACGTGACCAACGCTCTGACCACATCACCTCGAGGAACCATGTCTAGTAACCCCGTAAGGCCTTTCAAGTACTTTTTGACCCAGTCTTGACCATCGGATCCCATGTCCTGCCACCATAATCTCAGCTCCAAGGGAATTTTATTTAGGGAAAATTGTTCATTCATCATCGTGCTCGTCCTGCACATTTATTAAGGTG
This sequence comes from Nicotiana noctiflora, assembly GCA_032618575.1. NCBI lineage: Eukaryota > Viridiplantae > Streptophyta > Magnoliopsida > Solanales > Solanaceae > Nicotiana > Nicotiana noctiflora. Next base: position 113,408 of record JASVEL010008898.1, on the reverse strand, counting down.
ATTTTATTTAGAAGAAAGAAAAATCTTTTTCAATGCAAGTTTTCAATTTTTGAAGGAAAAATGAAAATGACTTTCGAAGTGGCCATTTTGCAAAAACAGCCTTCCGTCGTCCTTTCGGAACATTCGGCAATTGCCAATCGAGGAGGGGGCTACGTACCGGTGACCCGCGGAGTCAATCGGCTTTGTAACTTATCCGGCCTCTGTTTTCTTAGTTTAAGGTGACTTTAACGGAAAGGGGAATCTCAACCAGTAAGCACATCCCCGAGGGAGAAGAGAGAAGGATTTTCGGCACAATTTTATATACAGTTCACATAATATCAAAGCGATAAAGCACATAGCATGTTGTTCAAATCACATAATGAAGTCAAATAAAAACGCGAACGGCAGTTCTAAGGAGCTCGAGTTCTTAAACCCCGAAACCGGAGTTCAGGGTTGGATCCCCAGCAGAGTCGCCAGAGCTGTCACACCTCCCTTTTTACTACCCCACAACACTTAAAAGCGTATAAATACACTCGTAGGGTATACCCCGACGCTCAATTACCCAATACGGATAAAATAACGTAAGGGAAGGAGTTTTTCCAATTAAAGGACAATCGGTTCGGGATTTTATTAGAGATTAATCAGAGTCGCCACTTGGGAATGACAATGGTGTCCCAAGTCACCGGTTAATCCCGAATCCGAGGAATTTTGACTCTTATAAATGTTTGCGAAGCAGAGATCCGGATAAGGAACTCTGTTAACCCGGGAGAAGGTGTTAGGCACTCCCGGATTCCGTGGTTTTAGCACGGTCGCTCCAACTGTCGTTCTTGACTTTTGTTTGACTCAATTATAGGTTTTAACAACATAATGTGCTTTTTACATAAATATTACTTTTTAAGAATTTGCGACATTGCGGAAACACACCTCGAGTCATACCGCAACCAGTACGCCTATGACTTTCGGTATATTTCGGCTTTGCCGAGATTTGGATTTGAGTCGCACCAAGTGCACACTCGTTCAATGGAAAATATATTAAATCGTGCCCTAAATAATGTCTATCGGCTTTTAATTGTTTTGGGTAAGACTATGGAATTAGCTATATAGTCTTCCCGAGTCTAGTTATGTTAAACCATTACTAAATGGGGGCCCCGCTTATTATTCGGGCGAGGCTCGTCCCAATTTAATTTTAAAGTCCGATCCTATTTTGGTTCAACTACATTTGCTACATATTGTTTTTGCCTTAGCCGATTTTAAACATTCCAGACCCGTCGAATTTTGTTATTGGGCCTGGGTCTTCAGCTTAGTACCAGATGTGTCCAGGCAGTCTTCAGATTCATATTTGGGCAGCCCAGTCGAATAATATCATAGTTCAAGCCCACGGTATATTTTGGACCCAAACCAAATGAATTAGCAAGACAGAAACACCATTTCACAGTATGATAAATACACATAATTAAGAGGTAAAACTTGAACATTTTATTAATCAGAAAGAGGAGATTCAATACACAAAGTTCTAACTTTAAGTTCAATATCTATATACTGGGAGTTGAATTAACAGACTAATCAATGAGGGAATTAAACTAACCGACTACTTTTGCCCTTGTTTTTTGAGAATTAACAAATATTAACGATGAAGTTATAAACTAAGAAATGAACGGTTTAGCTGTATGATCTATAGTCTAATTACTTACTATGATTACCGGATTACTACACTAAATGACTAAGAGGTTTGTTTTAGATCTTAACACTGGATTTTATTAATCACTTCCATCTTTAGTACTGTATTACCCAGTTGCCGGTGATCAATTACTAATACTGATATGAGCCAGATTTATTTGATGTTCCTAAAACCAATTTTACATTAACGTTACTTCAATGGTTATTTCCTATTCTAACTCATTTTTGAATTTGGGACATCAACAAGATAAGCTAATTTCGCCAGCATACTGATCAACTCCTATATGAGCTTCGGTTATTGTAGACCTATGTGATAGTTATTTAACTCCATTTTAAGGATTTTACCTAATTAGCTAGGTGAGGTACTAATTACCACTACTACTATACTACCACTACTACTAAATTATTACATCATTAGTGTTTGGTTTTCTACTCTTCAGCTACTACATACTACTACAATAATCAATTTATAAGTCCAAACAATACTATTAAATTACAATCCACACAACAGCACATAATCAAATTGGATCTTCATTTATCTATCAACAAATCGATTACAGCTTCAATTGATCAGAGGAGTACCTGGATCAACAAGTAGAAAAGCCAATGAGTCTAGGGGGATAAGCAATAAGCAACAGCAACGACTCAATCAACAATGCAACAGTGATGATTTGAAAATCAGCCAAATAGAAGACCACAGCAACAGCAATATGAAATCCCAAGCAAATAACCCAACAATCCGAGAGAGAAGCCCAGAAATTCTACTATTCTATTGCTATTTTCAACTCTGAAACTTTTATCTTCAAAAGCCAGCTTCAAGTGAATTCAGATTACTCAAAAATTGGAACCAGGTGTATTTCAGATTACTCTAATCAGAAGACCCCCCCTTCAGCCCTTTTTCTAGAGGTATTTATAGCTATCTTTAGGGCTAAAGACTTGGGGAGGAAGTATGGGATTAATCCCACTTCTCCCCCTCCTAAATTTATGAATTATACACTTAAGTCCCCAAAATCAGTTATCAAAACCCTTCCAGCATGTGCTGGAAGGTTCTAAAGATTCCCTTTTATGGGTTTTTACTAGTGTATCCCTAAGGGTTTGAGATTTTTACAGATTTCCCTTTTTAGGGAGACCATTATACCCTTAAATCTCTGCAAAATTGCAGAAATCAGGGGTACAAAGGACTCCCTTACCCTCTTAGGTTCTAAACTATTTACTGTTTTACCTTTTTAACTCCCAATTGTGCCCCTAAGGGCACTGCTGATTTACTAGCCTACCTAGGTCAGATTTCAGCTTGTTTTGAACTTATTTAACTAATAGCCAACCCTTGCATTGGTATTTAAGGGCTGGCCAATTCTATTTTAAGAAACTATTTCAATTTTAGCCTATTTAAACTAATTCCAATCAATTAAGACCAATTTATTCCAATTTAAAGCTAATTGCAGGACTAGCCTGCTTTATTATTGAGATTAACTATTTAAGAACTAGCTAGTCTCAAGTTGAGACTTAGCTTGGGCTATCAAAGCCAAATACTGAACAGCTGGGCCCAAAACCTTTACAGGTTTGGCCACTTTGCTGTTCAGGGCTCTAAATAGAGCCTGGGCTAGTCTGCATTTGCAGACATAGCCATTTTGCACAACCAGCCACTTTTAAAGTGGGCTGTGTGTTAGGGCCTTATAGAATAGGTCAACCCTTTGCAAGGTTAACCATTCTTAGGCCAATTATTTAACTAATAACCTATCTTTGTTCATTTTCAATTTTAACTATTTAAAAACTAGTCACTCTAAGGATCCTAATACTAGTAGCTATAACCAATTCGCCTAAGGTTCAAATGATCAATCAGACATTCATAAGAAGCCAAATCTAGCAAAACTTAAGCATTATTAACATGAATTACATACAGAAGCACATATGATCCAAGAAACATGCATTAATCAACCCAAATTCAGAGAAAACAATAGATATGGTTGAATCTTAGTCAACTAACTCATTCCATCAGATTGTATGTGATGCAGTGTGAATTCATGTTAATTCAGACCTAGTTATTACCAATTCAGGTCATATGAAAGTTTGATCAATTTCAGAACCTTTAGAATTCATGGCACAATTACACACATAAGCACAAGCTTTCATAAACAAGTCATCACAGCCTAGATTAAGAGAGATGACAATTAAGATCCAATTTCAAACTCTAAACCTAGAATCATGATAACCCAATGAAACAGGGAAAGCATGAGACTAAAGCCAAACATGTGAAGAATCCTAGTCATGCTTTCAATATAAATCAGGAACTAACAGTCAATAGGTCAAAGAAAGATGAGATGTTTGAACTTAGAGTAAAGAACCATGGGATCAACATGACAAATAACAGGATCTCAACATAACAGGCTAAAGATGAGCCAGCTAAGAAGCCTTAAGACTAATTATCAGAGCAACTTGCACAAAGATATGAGATAAACTATAGAATCATGGGAACATAATCAACCAGAGCCAAATCATGGACAAATCGTTAATCAGAAAAGGAGATGAAACAGATACAAAAATCCTATAACTAACATATTGAGAAGAACTAGTTGAGATTTAGAAGGAAAACAGATTAACATATGAGGATATACAAGACCAATTGTAGCAATAGAAGACAAGCAGAAAGAAAAGAAATATAGAATCAAACCGAACAAACCCTAAACTAACATGCTAGACACAAACTAAGAATCTACAGGATAGAAAAAAGACATACTGAGACATCCAAGGCAAGAAAAATACTGATGAAAACAAAGCAAACAAAGCAAAGCCCTAGAACTAACATGAAGAACAGAAACAAAAACAGACATTCATAGGCATGCAAATACACAAGAATTAAACAAAAAATACGCAAAATAAAGAAAATAGGGGTCGGGGACTTGCAGGGCCTGTCCCCTGAGCCTCCTATCCCACTTCTTCTATTCACTCACAGACTCTACTCTAACCCTTGTTTTCTTTTCCTTTACTTCTTTCAGATCTCTTCTCTTTTTTCTTTTTTTTTTCTTTTATCTTCTTTTTCCTTCTCTGATTTTCTTTTAAGGCTTCAAGGCGAAGCCTTTTGGGGTTTTGATTAACATAGGGGTGTTTGGGGATGGTAAAGGTCGTGTCTTGGAAGGGGTTTGGTTTTGGGGGTCGCCGGAGTTAGGGTTCCGACGACCTTATTTTGGATATTCGAGGAAATCTGGTGAGATTCGAAGGGAACCAGTGGTATAGATGGATAGGCCGGATGAAGGCGGTCCGATCGGCGTTGGTTGGAGGCGGTGGTTCATACTTTGGTGGTCACCGTTGGCAGATTTCGGTGGCCGGAGTTCTAAAGAAAGGGGGTTTTCTGGGTTATGGATGTGTGATGAGACGAAGAAGAAGGAGAAGAAGAGAGTAGGAGAAGAAGGGGGAAGCCGGCGACCACCGTAGGGAGTGGTGGCCGCCATGGCCGTTCAACGTCTGAAGACGAGGATGATGAAGATGAAGAAGGGAGAAAAGGGCGGCCGTCTCTAGGGTTAGTGACTTTGTAAAGAATGGCCAACCGTTCAGACACAAGCCTTATATAGGCAAGGTGTCTGAGGTTATCTCAACCGTCCGTTTGATGGAGATCAACGGTCTGAGAGGGGCGTTACTTATACGACGCCGTTTGATTGCTTATGAGACCAAGGTATCCAGTCGTTGGATCAATCTTAGACGGACGGCTGAGATCAAGTCCCAGCATAATTTATTAATCAATAATACGCCCAATTACTTGAGCCGTTTGATCACTTCTCATGAACGGCCTGGATTGATTGTTATACGGATCCGACGGGCCGCCTCTTGGGCCAATGTACTGGGCCAAACAAATGGGTTTCAAATGGCCCAGTCATATTAAACTTATATATATATTTGTAATTTTCTGCTTTTATTATTTTTTATGTATTTTCTTTTATACTTTTTTTTCTTTTTTTTTTATGAAAAATTATAAAACCCAATTTCCTATTTACTCTAATTTTCTAGTATTTTTTACAATTTTCCTGCTATTTTTCCTTATTGTTACTACTTAAACTATTTTTAATATTCCTTAAAATCTAACTAATTATACTAACCACGAATTTCCTAGCCTATATTTTTGATTTTCTTCTAATTTCTACTTATTCAAACACAAAAGTATAGCTAATTCTAAACAAAGCAAGTAATTGCACTCAAAAACATTTTATTTTAATTTTGGAATTAAATGCTTAGTGCAAAAATCATGTGCTCACAGCAAGTAATGAAAGAAGAAACTCAGATATAAAATTCTCAACTTTCTCATAGTTTCCCAAAAAAATAGTTTGGCTTTTCAAAGTGAAAAACCCAAATCCTTTACCGAAATCGTCAAAAATACAAGTAAGTTTTGAAAATTGTAAATTTTCCCCCCAAAAGATCATTTTCAACGATGAATAACTTGTTTCATTTTTCTTTCCAAATAGCAATTGTAAACTACCTCTCTATGCACATATATCAATATGTACGAGAAGTCATGAATGAAGTGATACCATACAACATGAGAAAAATGCATCTCTATGCCTGTATGTCATATGTGCATGTCAATGCCATGTATCTCAGAGATGAATCATGTACTTACACTCTTAGAGTACTCAATCTCACTATATCACACTTTTTGCTCATCATGCTCAATCACTCAATACTGTATATGATTAATCCGACCAAGGAAAGATCCAACATGGAATATATACATCAACTTACCAACATTCGCTCAGTACGAGTAGCGCCAAAGCCAACCAGTGGGAAAGATCCATCCCTCAATATAATCAATACCAAGCAAGCCAAGCAATGCTCCAAAAATTTCATTTCGCGCGTATCGAACTTCGAACGACTCAAAACTAGCCAAAAGCAACTCAAATGCATCAAATAAAGACCAAGGAAACAATTCCATATGATAAAGATCGAATCCTTAACCAAAAACCCAAAACTGTCCAAGTTACACCCTGGACCGCACCTCGAAAACTAACAAAACACACAAATCCAGTAACCAATCCAATTACGAGTTCAACCATACTAGTTTCACTCAAATACGACCCCGAATCGATGTTCAAAATTCAAAATTTTATATTATGAAACTTTAGGCTGAACCCCCCAATTTCTCTTTAGAATTCATCAAGCAATTGCCAAAAATGAAGATAGATTCATCAAATAAGATCAAAACCAAGTATAGAACACTTACCCCAATCCTTGTGATAAATATTTGTCACGACCCTAGTTCACCAATTGTGAACATGTCGTGATGGCACCTAGTCCCCACGACTAGGTAAGCCTAACACGTTGTGGAATATACCAGTTTATGAATATTTAATAAGAATTAGCGGAAAATATGATGAAAGGAATGCAATCCGTGCCGCTTGGCACATACACCAGTCAAATACACTGTTTTAAAACACTACCAAGACCCAGAATCCCACGGGTAACACAGACTAAAAGAGATTATACAATTGTAGCTCTATGTAAAAGGAGTATCTAACAACGGAATGGAGGAAAGACATCTACTAGCACTAGAACAGAAGGAAGGCCTCCAGATCCGCGGACGTAGCAGATCATACCTCGAGGTCTCCCAAAGCGCTGCTGAATCACCTGGTGTGAGCCTGTCCTGATGTACCTGGATCCGCACAACAAAAGTGTGCAGAAGAGTAGCATGAGTACACCACGGCGGTACTCAGTAAGTGCCAAGCCTAACCTCGATGGAGTAGTGACGAGGAAGGTCAGGGCCCTACTGAGAAATAATAATATAATGATAATAACAATAATAAGCAGTTTAAATGATAATAATTTCCGAAATTAACAACAATAAATGATTACCGCAATCGTCTACAATTAAGCTAACAACAAATAGTCAACTCAATAAAACCAGTCCAGGACCTGTGGGAATCGAACCCACAGTCCCATTGACAGTACCTCTGGGTCTCCGGGAATCGAACCCGCAGCCCATGTCTCAATAAATAATCAATAACTCAGAATCTCGCGGAATCGAACCCGTAGTCCCTACCAATAACTCAGGAATTTCGGGAATCGAACCCGTAGTCCCTACCAATAACTCAAGATCTCGGGAATCGAACCCGTAGTCCCTACCAATAACACACCGGGTCTCTGGGAATCGAACCCACAGCCCTGGGTCTCCGGGAATCGAACCCGCAGTCCACAAGCACAGCAAATAAAGGAATACACAGAGAGAGTAAATTATGCTTAACTATAACTTCACCGAAAAATAGTACCAATAATTATCAAAAATAAGACAATTAGGCAACTAGACAGTCAAGTACTACCTAATCATGCTTTTCTAACTACTACCGGTAAAATATCAAATTAACAGCTAAAGACAGAAATATCACTCATCGAACATTTTTAAATAAAGTATGTGTTCAATGACCAGCGCATGTACACGCCCGTCACCTCGCGTACAAGGCATTTAAATTATCACATAATATCCTAGGGGTGAAAATTCCCCCACACGAGGTTAGACAAGCCACTTACCTCGACTCCGGTACAAAACCGCTATGAAACAACTCTCTTGCCGCGAATGTCGGCCTCCACAAGTGTAGAATCTGATAAAAATCAATAGAATCACATCAAAATAGGTCAATTGGGCATTACCCGATCAAAACAACTCAAAATACGCCAAAAACCCACAAGTTGCCAAAACCCGACTTTCGGTACGCTTATCGAAAAATCACAAAAATTATATATTCGGGTTCCTTATCTCAATACGAGTCTAGGCATATAAAATTTACCAAAATCGGACTCCATTTGCCCGCTCAAATCAGTGATTTTCTAACATTTAGGCCTAGGGCTCAAACCCACCTTTAATCTTCCAATTTCAGTGAAATAATCACGAATTTCATGATAAACCAACGAAATAAGGTCAAGAAACTTACCCCCGATGATTTCCCGATGATATCCCAGCGTTTCCCCTTCAAAATCCTCTCTTGGAGCTCAACAATGGCGGTTATGGTGTGTTAGGCCGCGACTGAAATGTTCTGGACTTAAAGTCACTGCCAGGCCATTTTACTCTACGCGATCGCAACACTGGGCTTGCGATCGCGATGCACAAAATATGGGCGGCCTAATTTTCCTCTACGCGATCGCGTGACCCTGGACGCGATCGCAGTGAACAACTCAGCAACACTACGCGATCGCAAACGTACTAACGCGATCGCGAAGAACAAACTCGTCCGGCTCCCCAACTACCCTACGCGATCGCATACTCCTTCACGCGATCGCACTGCTTCCGACCAATACCCTACGCGATCGCATACTCCCTCACGCGATCGCACTGGTTCAACCTCCAGACTTACACGATTGCAGGCTTTACTTCGCGATCGCAGAGCTCAGGATTTCTCCCTTATGCGATCGCATGGCCATCTCCACGATCGCAGAGAGCAAAATTGTTCTGCAGTTATTGCAGCAGAACAGCAGTGCCTTTTGGCACAAATTGGTCCGTTTGGACCCCCGAATTCATCCCGAGGCTCCCGAGACCCCAACGAAAACCACCAACATACTCCAAAACACGATATGAACTCGTTCAAATCATAAAAACACGTCTAACAACATCAAAACCCATAATTCACATCGAATTCAAGCCTAAATTTCTTAAAACTTTCCGAATTGCACATTTGATCTAAAACCCGACCAAACGACGTCCGAATGACCTGAAACTCTGCGGACATATCCAAATTCACATAACGAAGCTACAGAAATTGTCGGAATTCCATTCCGACCCCGGATCAAAATCTCACCTATCGTTCGGATTCGCCAAAATTTCAACCTTCGGCATTTCAAGCCTAATTGAGCTACGGACCTCCAAAATACATTCCGAACGCGCTCCCAACCCCGAAATCACCTAACGAACCTAATGGAACCATCGGATTTCCGTTGCGAGATCGTCTTAACACTGTTCCGGCTACGGGCCATTTTCTAACTTTAAAGCTCTTATTTAGGGACTAAGTGTCCCAAAATGCTCAAATTTTCAGAACCGACTCTCCCGGCAACCCACAATAGCAGAAATGAACTTAGGGGAACAGTTAAATTAGGGATTGGGGTGTAATTTTCTAAAACGACCGGTCGGGTCGTTTCGTTCGTCCTCGAATGAGCATAGAAAACATACCTGGAGTAGTGAAAAGATGAGGGTACTGGCTGCGCATATCATGCTCGGTCTCCCAAGTCGCCTCTTCGACCGGCTGGCCCCGCCTGAACCTTTACCAAAGCGATGTTCTTTGACCTTAGCTTTCTGACCTGCCTGTCTAGAATGGCTACCGGCTCCTCAACATAAGACGGATCCTTGTCTAGCTGAACAGAAGTGAAATCCAACACATGCGACGGGTCACCATGGTATCTCCGGAGCATGGAGACATGAAATACGGGGTGAACTCCGGCTAGGCTGGGAGGTAAGGCCAACTCATAAGCAACCTCCCCAACACGCCTCAAAATCTCAAAAGTGCCAATAAATCTAGGACTCAGCTTTCCTTTCTTCCCAAACCTCATAACACCCTTCATGGGCGAGACTCGAAGCAGAACTCGCTCACCAACCATAAAAGCCACATCGCGAACCTTCTTGTCCGCATAACTCTTCTGTCTAGACTGGGCTGCACGAAGTCTATCCTGAATCACCTTGACCATATAGGGCCTCGTACGGTGCCATCTGAATACAAGACTGGTAGCTGTTGTTATAAGCAAACTCCGCCAGTCTTCCTCATCTCTTTCGGGTGGGCGGCGGGAATAGCTCTTCTAGCATCAGCATGGATGGCAAGAAGTGATCCCATGAACCTCCAAACTCAATCACGCACGCACGGAGCATATCCTCCAAAATCCGAATAGTGCGCTCGGACTGACCATCAGTCTGGGGATGAAACGCTGTGCTCAGCTCCACCCGAGTACCTAACTCCTGCTGTACGGCTCTCCAGAACCGTGAAGTGAACTGAGTGCCTCTATCTAAAATGATGGACACTGGGATACCATGCAGCCGAACTATCTCCCTGATATAGATCTCCGCCAGTCGCTCCGATGAATATGTAGTGCTCACCAGTATAAAATGGGCGGACTTGGTCAGCCGATCCACAATGACCCAAATAGAATCAAACTTCCTAACCGTCCGTGGAAGTCCAGATACAAAGTCCATGGTAATGCGCTCCCATTTCCACTCGGGAATCTCAATCTGTTGCATCAATCCACCCGGACGCTGATGCTCATACTTCACCTGCTGGCAGTTGAGGCATCTGGAAACATAATCAACTATATCCCTTTTCATCCGCCTCCACCAGTAATGCTGTTTCAAGTCCTGATACATCTTCGCGGCACCCGGATGGATGGAATACCGCGAGCTATGGGCCTCTGCTAGAATTAGCTCTCGAAGATCATCCACATTAGGCACACAGATACGCCCCTGCATCCTCATAACTCCATCATCCCCGATGGTAACATATCGAGCATCACCACGCCGAACTCTATCCTGAAGGACAAATAAATGAGGGTCGTCGAACTGACGCTCCCTGATGCGGTCAAATAGAGAAGACCGAGAAACCACACATGCCAGAATCCGGCTGGGCTCCGAAAGATCCAATCTAACAAACTGCCTGGCTAGAGCCTGAACATCCATCGCCATAGGCCTCTCTGAAACGGGTAGATATGCTAAACTCCCCAAACTCTCTGCTCGACGACTCAAGGCATCAGCAACCATATTAGCCTTGCCCGGATGATAGAGAATAGTAATATCATAGTCTTTCAGTAGTTCCAACCATCTCCTCTGATGCATATTCAGGTCCTTCTGCTTAAGCAAGTGCTGCAAGCTCCGGTGATCAGTGTAGATCTCACAAGGAACCCCATATAAATAATGACGCCAAATTTTCAAAGCGTGAACAATGGCAGCTAGCTCCAAATCATGAACATGGTAATTCTTCTCATGCACCTTCAGCTGTCTCGACGCGTAGGCAATCACCCTACCGTCCCGCATCAATACCGCACCGAGTCCAACTCGTGAGGCATCACAATATACAGTATAGGACCCCGAACCTGTAGGCAACATCAATATAGGGGCCGAAGTCAAAGCTGTCTTGAGCTTCTGAAAGCTCGCCTCACACTCGTATGTCCACTGAAAAGGGGCACCCTTTTGGGTCAATCTAGTCATAGGTGCTGCAATCGAAGAGAACCCCTCTACAAAACGACGGTAATAGCCCGCCAAACCAAGGAAACCGCGAATCTCAGTAGCGGAGGAGGGTCTGGGCCAACTCTGCACGGCCTCCACCTTCCTCCGGATCTACTCGAATACCATCACTCGACACCACGTGGCCCAAAAATGCCACCGAACTCAACCAGAATTCACATTTAGAGAACTTGGCATAAAGCTGCTTCTCCCTCAGAATCTGAAGCACTATCCTCAAATGTTGCTCGTGCTCTTCCCGGATCCGGGAATATACTAGAATATCATCAATGAATACAATCACGAACGAGTCCAGATAAGGCCTGAACACACTGTGCATCAAATGCATAAAGGCTGCTGGGGCATTAGTCAGCCCAAAAGACATCACGAGGAACTCATAGTGACCATACCGGGTCCTGAAGGCAATCTTCAGGATATCTGGCTCCCGAATCTTCAGCTAGTGATATCCAGAGCGCAAATCAATCTTTGAAAACACCCGTGCGCCCTGTAGCTGGTCAAATAAATCATCAATACGGGGCAAAGGATACCGGTTCTTCACTGTAACCTTGTTCAGCTGACGATAGTCAATACACATACGCATAGAACCGTCCTTTTTCTTCACAAATAATACGGGAGCACCCCAAGGCGAAACACTGGGTCGAATGAAACCTTTACCCAATAACTCCTGTAATTGATCCTTCAACTCCTTCAACTCAGGAGGAGCCATACGGTACGGTGGAATAGAAATGGGCTGAGTGCCCGGCAACAAGTCAATAGCAAAGTCAATATCTCCGTCGGGCGGCATGCCCGGGAGATCAGCTGGAAATACATCAGCAAAGTCACGTACCACATGAACGGAATCAATAGAGGGAGTGTCAATACCGACGTCCCGCACATAGGCTAGATAAGCAGCACATCCCTTCTCAACCATACGCTGAGCTCTGAGAAAAGAAATAACACGGCTAGGGGTGTGATCTAGAGTACCACTCCACTTAATAGGTGGAATGCCTGGCATAGCCAGCGTCACGGTCTTGGCGTGACAATCAAGAATAGCATAATGGGGCGACAACCAGTTCATGCCCAGAATAATATCAAAATCGACCATCCCAAGCAGCAATAGATTCGCTCTGGTCTCAAAATCACAAATGGTAATCAAACACGACCGATATACGTGGTCCACAACCAAAGAATCACCCACCGTAGTGGAAACATAAATGGGGGCACTCAAAGAATCCCGAGGCACACCCAGATGAGAAGCAAAGTAAGAAGACACATATGAAAAAGTGGAACCAGGGTCGAATAGAACCGATGCCTCCCTGTGACTAACCAGAATAATACCTGTGATAACAGAGTCGGATGCAACAGCCGCAGCGCGATCAGGAATAGCATAGAATCTGGCCTGTCCCCCCTCTCGAGGGCGGCCTCTAGAACCCTGACCCCCGCCCCTGGCTGGCTGGGCAGGTGGAGTGGCAGCTGGAGCTGGAATGATAGCCTGCTGGCCCTGAGAACTACGCTGAGGCTGCGAAGACTGATGAGGTGCTCCCCTCCTACGCCTGGGGCACTCCCTAACCAGATGGCGAGTATCCCCGCACTCAAAGCAAGCTCTGGGGGGACGCGGTGGCTGAGACTGACCGGCCTCACCCCCACTAGTCTGACCCCTGGAAGTACCCCGCGCAGGAGGTACACTAGAAACTGGGGGAGCATAATAAGGCTCCTGAGGTGCTGGAAGAGCTGGAGTACTACCGGCTGCTGGCAATGCTGAATGAACTGGACGACCGGAATAACCCCTGCCAAAATGACCGGCTGCTGAAGTGCGGGCACCAGAGAAATGGCCCGACTCACGAGACCTCTTGGCCTCTCTCTCTCCCCGCTCTCTAGGGAGCATACTCTTGATCCTCCTGGTAATGCTCACTGCCTGCTGATAAGATATATCTGTCTCCAACTCTCTGGCCATACTGGACCGGATCGGCAGAATCAGGCCCTCAATAAATCTCTGCACCCTCTCCCGGACCGTGGCTTCCAAAGCCGGTGCATGCCTGGCTAGACGGGTAAAACTGATAGCATACTCCGATACTGACATGGAGCCCTATCGCAATCACTTAAATTCCGAGCGCCAAGAATCCCTAAGGCTCTGGGGAACAAACTCCCTCAAAAATAGATCTGAAAATTGCGTCCAGGTCAATGAAGCAGACTCCTCCGGACTATCCAACTCATACGTGCGCCACCAATCAAAAGCGGCCCCACGAAACTGAAAAGCAGTGAAGGAAACCCCGCTGGTCTCCACAATCCCCATAGTACGAAGAATACGATGACACTCCTCTAGAAAACCCAATGCATCATCCGAAGCCAAACCACTAAACACTGGAGGGTCATATTTCTTGAACCTCTCCAATCTACGCTGCTCGTCCTCAGAGGCAGCTGGTCCACCTCCTGGTTGTGCTGGGGCGGCAGGAGGCATAACCAAAACATCTGGAACCTGTCCCACCGGCACACGCTGCTCCGGTGTAACGGCTGCGGGAGTCTGGGCCCCTCCCCCGGCCTGAGATGTAGTTGCGACAAGAGGAAGCAGTCCTGCCTGAGCTAAAGTGGTATACATACTCATGAACTGGGCCAGGGTCTCCTGGAGTGCTGGAGTAGTAGCGGTTGTAGTAGGTGTACCGGGTGCCTATGCTCCAACCTGATCCACCGGTGGTACCTCAGTGGCAGCGCGCACGGGTGCTGTGGCTATACCTCGGGCACGTCTTCGACCTCTACCTCGGCCCCGGCCTCTAGCGGCGGTAGCAGGGGGCGCGTGTGCCTGATCATCACGAGTAGCACGTGTCCTCACCATCTATGAGAGAATACAATACAGAAGTTTAGATTTTGTTGTCAAAATATTGCACGACAAGGAATCCAAAAGAAATGAAGAGTTTCCTAAATAGTTACATAGCCCTCGTAGATAAATACGGACGTCTCTGTATCGATCAGCAAGAATCTAAATAACCGGTCTATGTCCCGTGACTCCTATGAACCTAGTGCTCTGATACCAACTTGTCACGACCCTAGTTCACCAATCGTGAACATGTCGTGATGGCACCTAGTCCCCACGACTAGGTAAGCCTAACACGTTGTGGAATATACCAGTTTATGAACATTTAATAAGAATTAGCGGAAAATAAGATGAAAGGAATGCAATCCGTGCCGCTTGGCACATACACCGGTCAAATACGCTGTTTAAAACACTACCAAGACCCGGAATCCCACGGGTAACACAGACTAAAAGAGATTATACAATTGTAGCTCTATGTAAAAGGAGTATCTAACAACGGAATGGAGGAAAGACATCTACTAGCACTAGAATAGAAGGAAGGCCTCCAGATCCGCGGACGTAGCAGATCATACCTCCAGGTCTCCCAAAGCGCTGCTGAATCACCTGGTGTGAGTCTGTCCTGATGTACCTGGATCTGCACAACAAAAGTGTGCAGAAGAGTAGCATGAGTACACCACGGCGGTACTCAGTAAGTGCCAAGCCTAACCTCGATGGAGTAGTGACGTGGAAGGTCAGGGCCCTACTGAGAAACAAATAATATAATGATAATAACAATAATAAGCAATTTAAATGATAATAATTTCCGAAATTAACAACAATAAATGATTACTGTAATCGTCTACAATTAAGCTAACAACAAATAGTCAACTCAATAAAACCAGTCCAGGACCTGTGGGAATCGAACCCACAGTCCCATTGACAGTACCTCTGGGTCTCCGGGAATCGAACCCGCAGCCCATGTCTCAATAAATAATCAATAACTCAGGATCTCCGGGAATCGAACCCGTAGTCCCTACCAATAACTCGGGATCTCGGGAATCGAACCCGTAGTCCCTACCAATAACTCAGGATCTCGGGAATCGAACCCGTAGTCCCTACCAATAACATACCAGGTCTCTGGGAATCGAACCCACAGCCCTGGGTCTCCGGGAATCGAACCCGCAGTCCACAAGCACAGCAAATAAAGGAATACACAGAGAGAGTAAATTATGCTTAACTATAACTTCACCGAAAAATAGTGCCAATAATTATCAAAAATAAGACAATTAGGCTACTAGACAGTCAGGTACTACCTAATCATGCTTTTCTAACTACTACCGGTAAAATATCAAATAAACAGCTAAAGACAGAAATATCACTCATCGAACATTTTTAAATAAAGTATGTGTTCAACGACCAGTGCATGTACACGCCCGTCACCTCGCGTACAAGGCATTTAAATTATCACATAATATCCTAGGGGTGAAAATTCCCCCACACGAGGTTAGACAAGCCACTTACCTCGACTCCGGTACAAAACCGCTATGAAACAACTCTCTTGCCGCGAATGTCGGCCTCCACAAGTGTAGAATCTGATAAAAATCAATAGAATCACATCAAAATAGGTCAATTGGGCATTACCCGATCAAAACAACTCAAAATACGCCAAAAACCCACAAGTTGCCAAAACCCGACTTTCGGTACGCTTATCGAAAAATCACGAAAATTATATATTCGGGTTCCTTATCTCAATACGAGTATAGGCATATAAAATTTACCAAAATCGGACTCCATTAGCCCGCTCAAATCAGGGATTTTCTAACATTTAGGCCTAGGGCTCAAACCCACCTTTAATCTTCCAATTTTAGTGAAATAATCACGGATTTCATGATAAACCAACGAATTAAGGTCAAGAAACTTACCCGCGATGATTTCCCGATGATATCCCAGCGTTTCCCCTTCAAAATCCTCTCTTGGAGCTCAACAATGGCGGGTTTGGTATGTTAGGCCGTGACTGAAATGTTCTGGACTTAAAGTCACTGCCAGGCCATTTTACTCTACGCGATCGCAACACTAGGCTTGCGATCGCGATGCACAAAATATGGGCGGCCTAATTTTCCTCTACGCGATCGCGTGACCCTGGACGCGATCGCAGTGAACAACTCATCAATACTACGCGATCGCAAACGTACTAACGCGATCGCGAAGAACAAACTCGTCCGGCTCCCCAACTACCCTACGCGATCGCATACTCCCTCACGCGATCGCACTGCTTCCGACCAATACCCTACGCGATCGCATACTCCCTCACGCGATCGCACTGGTTCAACCTCCAGACTCGGGATTTCTCCCTTACGCGATCGCATGGCCATCTCCGCGATCGCGGAGAGCAAAATTGTTCTGCAGCTATTGCAGCAGAACAGCAGTGCCTTTTGGCACAAATTGGTCCGTTTGGACCCCCGAATTCATCCCGAGGCTCCCCGGACCCCAACGAAAACCACCAACATACTCCAAAATACGATATGAACTCGTTCAAATCATAAAAACACGTCTAACAACATCAAAACCCATAATTCACATCGAATTCAAGCCTAAATTTCTTAAAACTTTCCGAATTGCACATTCGATCTAAAACCCGACCAAACGACGTCCGAATGACCTGAAACTTTGCGGACATATTCAAATTCACATAACGAAGCTACAGAAATTGTCGGAATTCCATTCCGACCCCCGGATCAAAATCTCACCTATCGTTCGGATTCGCCAAAATTTCAACCTTCTGCATTTCAAGCCTAATTGAGCTACGGACCTCCAAAATACATTCCGAACGCGCTCCCAACCCCGAAATCACCTAACGGAACTAATGGAACCATCGGATTTCCGTTTCGAGATCGTCTTAATACTGTTCCGGCTACGGGCCATTTTCTAGCTTCAAAGCTCTTATTTAGGGACTAAGTGTCCCAAAATGCTCAAATTTTCAGAACCGACTCTCCCGGCAAACCACAATAGCAGAAATGAACTTAGGGGAACAGTTAAATTAGGGATTGGGGCGTAATTTTCTAAAACAACCGGTCGGGTCGTTACAATATTGCTCCAAAAATCATCACAATCCAAGCCCCCAATCTCAAAATATGATAAAAGAACCAAAACCTCGATTTTTATAGCTTCTGCCCAGCGTTTTCTGCATTTGCGGATAACTCATCGCATGTGCGACCACCGCTTTTGTGGAAAAACTTCACTTCTGCAAAAATAGCCCGACCCAGCAATCCCTCGCACCTGCAGTCTTTAAGCCGCTTCTGCAATCGTACTTCTACGCACTTGAATTGCTTCTGCAGTTGCGTAGGTGCGTCCAAGCACCTGCACCTCCAATCCTTTCGTCTAGCTCCTCTTCACACTTCTACGATGACACTGCCGCTTTTGCGGCTCCACACATGCGCCCAAGACTCTGCAGGTGCGGTTACACCAGAACCAAAAATCTTCAGTAGTGCAACATGAAATGAAAATGATCCAAACCTCTTCTGAAACTCACCCGAGCCAATCGTGACCCCGTCCAAATATGCCGACAAGTCGCATAACATAACACAAACCTATTCGAGGCCTCAAAACACACATAACAACATCGAACGATAAATCAGACCTCATTTCAAAATTAATGAACTTTTAAACTCCAAACTTCACAACTGATGTCGAAACCTATCAAATCACGTTCGATTGACCTCAAATTTTGCACACAAGTCTCAAATGACATAAGGAAGCTATTCCAACTCCCAAAACCAAAATCTGAATACGATATCAAAAGGTGCACTCCCGGTCAAACTTTTCAAAAATCCAACTCACGCTATTTCAAGCCAAATTCAATTGCGAACCTCCAAATTACAATTCGGACACACTCCTAAGTCCAAAATTATCCAATGGAACTAACGAGACCATCAAAACTCTGATTCGAGGTCAAATACCCAAAAAGTCAAACTTGGTCAATTGTTCTAATTTAAAGCTTCGTAGTTGAGAATCATTTTTCCAAATCAATTCTGAATAATCTGAAAATCAAAATTGACGATTCACACAAGTCAAGAAACATCATACGAAGCTACTCATGCCCGTAAACTATCAAGCAAAGTATAAATACTCAAAACGACATGTCGTTTCGTTACAAGAATAGTTAAATTTCACTGTTAGAGTATACTTGTCATGTGAGTACCCAACCGTGCATTTGAGCCTTTATACTACAAAGTTTCTTCCAATATCAACCGCAATATGTAGGAGGCCTATGATCCCAAAAATTTGTTTCTGTCTTGAAATATATCCCATGAACCCATTTAACCCACAGGGATTCTTTGCACATAAGCAGCTGTCATATTAATTATCCTACTGCAGCTATGTTCCAGATCCTGTGTTTCTCTTAATGTTCAGCCCCATAACTTCTTAGGACATCATACTTTTTCCCAAGATACTAATGATATCTTCTTCTTCTCCTTAGAACATGTAATCCTTACATATCTTATCCACCTCCTTAAGCACACTTTGAGGGAGGATGAACAATGTACCCCCAGAAGCTGAAAAGAAAAACATAAAGACTAATTAAAAATATGTTGCATATATAATGCTACTAATATTAGTTTTGATGAGGAAGAAAAATGGATAAAATTAGTTTAGATAGTTTTATTTCCTATTCTATTTCTGTGCTTTCTTTCTGTAAATAAAATAATGTTGTAGTGGAGCAACAAAAAGAAGACCAAGTACATGAAATCAAGATTGGAACTAGTTTGACGTTACTATTTTTTTGGCTAAAAAGTAGAAGATATTGCTACTTTATTTGATTAGCAATTCTTTAGTCCGTACGTAACAGATAAAATTAAATACTGTAATTACTTACTAAAACAATACTGTTCTCTCCTAACATAGTAGGACCAACTTCACGTGAACACACTAAGCTCACTGCATGAAAAGTCAGCCATCTCCATCTCTTCGTATATTTCTTTCTTTACACAAATCTTTTGAAGCTTCCCCATGTTGATTAAATAAATACTCACAACTCGTTAAGTAAACAAATAATATGTCACCAGTTTGCCAATAACTCAATCTTGTTAAAACAAAAATTTATCGGTCTAAATTTTGATGGACAGAATTACCTGATATCTATTGCTTGTAGGACCTGATAGGAAGGAGCAAACCCATATGTATGGTGAGGTGTCACCGGACTTGTAAACTTTGGTGGCCGGAATCCTGGATATATATACGTATTTACTTTGAAAATAGTTAATTTAAAACAGTTGGTACACTGGATGCTAAAAGCCTTTAGAACACTGGTTAAGTAGAATAATGTACATGTGTTGCGTAAAAATTTTGAGTCCACTTCTGTTGATAGATATCCCGCAAAATTAATCAAGATCACAAAAACGGCACAAAAGATGTTCTATTTTGACCCACTGAAATTTGACTCAACCCATCAGTTTGCCACCTCAATCCCTATATAAGTGCTAACAACAGAAGACTATTACGCTATCATTTCATTCCAAGTTCCAAACTCTTCCTACCTCCATCAATCTCTAACATGAATTCTCATAACTTGCAAAAATACCAGTCCTTACCAAATCACAACAAAAAGAGGCTAAACCAAGAGCAAATTAAGCTTTTAGAGTCGAGTTTCGACTCAACTAAGAAGCTCGAGCCGGAGAAAAAACTCCAATTAGCAAAAGAATTAGGGGTTCCTCCACGACAAATTTCCATTTGGTACCAAAACAGGAGAGCTAGATGGAAGAATCAGAATCTGGAGATTGACTATAATGCCCTTCAGCTCAAGCTTGAAACTACATTATCTGAGAAATTACAATTGGAAAAAGAAACTGAACGTCTACGAGGGGAGTTGCAAAAAGCAAACCAAATGTTAATTGCATTAAATGGAGATCAGAGTGCAATAAATATTCCTTTATGTGATATTTCACTATCTAGTTGTTGTGAGGAAAGAGGGAGTTCTATCTTTCAAGAAGATGTGATCAGCTATAGTACTACATGGGTACATACTCATGAGGCTAATAATTTGCAATTTAATGAGCTTTATGCTTTGATAGGTTTAGAAGAAGAGTCCAATAACTGTCGTTCAACTTGGTAAAATGAATAAGAATTTTGGGAAATGAAATGAGTTCGATTTCATACTCTCAATTGTACTATCATCTTTGTTAATCAAATTTACATCAATCCTATTTTTGTTTCTTTCTGACGGAACCGGAACCGGATCCCCTAATATTTGTCCGGGATATTACTGAAGATACTCCTATTCGGGAGGGGCTTCAAATGCAGCTAAAGTTTAAACATGTGTCAAAATAATATTAGTATTAAAAAAATTATAACCAGTCTCTTATAGAAATGCAGTATAAGACTGCGTACAATAAACCTTTTGTGATCCAACCCTTATTAGAATATTAAGCATAGCGGGAGTTTAGTGCGCCGGGTTGCCCTCCTTTATTTTGTAGATTGTTATCTCTTTACCAAAAGGTGAAAAGTGAACTAATCCTCTATCATAAGGTTTCAACTTTGCGTGAATATTGTCATCACATAATACATTAATCTCGTTTAACAAGATTGGAAGTTTGGGAGAGGAACATCATAAATGGAACTTTCTGGGCCTCTTTGTAGTAGATACAAATTGTATGACTAAATATGTATTTTCATAAAATGGTTTCTGTCCTCGCGCTTCTACTATAAAAAAAAGAAGCTCACCCTTTCCCTCCAAATTTCAGAAAAAGGAAGAAATAAAAGCCAGTGTCAGTCGAAACGACTTGTAAAAGACTCAGAATGGCGTCGACGTCCGGCGCTGGAAGCGGTATAGCTGCCGGAAGAATCAGATCACATACATCGGCGATATACTCCGACAATCAATCCCTCATCCGTGTATCATACTTGCGCGCACAACTTTTGAAATTACCTCTAATTTTGTTTCTTTTAGTTGTTAAAAGGACTGATTTCGTTTTGTATTACAGGAAATTAGGAAGGCTGTGACTATGATGAAGGATATCGCGGTGGATTTGGAGAGAGATGAGAGAACCGAGATGGTACTTCATGATAAACCCTAGTTATATGTTCATCATTTACTTTAATTCTCAAATGTTCCCCATCATTCGCGTTGTAATAAGTGCTTTACACGAGGAAGACGTTGTGTTATTGAATTTGAATTTCACCTTAATATTTACCTTTTACCTTGGTTAGTCTGAATGCTAAAAATCAGCTATCTTGTAGTAGGTCCGGTAATTTAGACTTTATCTTAGTCAGTGCGTCCCAGTGACTTGATGTGTTGGTCAAATGAACAAACTTAGGTTCACAAAAAGCTTTTGAAAATAATACTACTAGGCAAGCGCACCTAAGCATGTGACCTAGTGTTCAATATAGTGGAAGAAGAACATGAGGTCTTTAGTTCAAATCCTAGCATAAGCAAAAATCACTTGGTGATTTCTTCCCATCTGCCTAAGCCAGAGATACTCTACGATCGTGTTACTGGGAGGTAGTTGCTACCAGTGGAATAGTCGAGATGCATGCAAGCTGGTCTGAACACCACCGTCATAATAAAATAATACTTAGATAAGCATTTTTGTATATAGAAATTTGTAAAATTACAATTTGGAGTGTTAAAACAACTTTTCTTTGACTACACAATTTCAAACATTTTTAAATATGGAAGTGCTCTCTGTGTAGTTTATTGTAATAGTGTATTTAAAAGAAGCTAAGAAATACATGTTGGAACTCACATGTGTTAACACTCGTACTGCAAATCTCACAATCTTTTGGGAGGGGGTTAAATTCTAGCAAACCATTTAAGTTTTGCTGGAAAAGGCCAAATAGGCTGAGATAAATTTGTTCTTAAAACTATTACGTTGTTATTGAAAGCCAAAGATGGAAAGTTGAACTGGGTGAAAGGATTACTTCAAATATTTGTTGCATGAAATGTTAATTAATTGTGGGCTCTTGCATCTTGTGTCTTGACATTCTTGTGGATTCCCCTTCCTTATGTCTAGTTATTTGTTCACAACTTCACATTATAAGTTTAAACAAGCAGTTAGTATTACCAACCATTTATGTAAGTCACACTTGCGTTTAGTTTCTGACGATAATCATTAATATACACAGTCCATTGTGTTTCTTTTGGTACCGTGTAATATGCAATACGAACTGAAAGTTTTGTTGGAAATTGAAGAAAATACTGGTTGAACTAAGTTAATTTGAAGGTTATGGATATACTAACTAACTGAAGGAAAAACTCATTGTAGTACTCGATTCCACCTATCAGAATGTGATGATTGATGACAGAGCCACAATGCTAGTTTTCTCAGAATGTTTTGGTGAATTATATGTTCTTAATAGAGACAACTAGCAGATGCTGTGGTATAATGTCAATGTTGATGTTAACAAATAAAAAAACTGATTTTAAATATTGTTCATTAGGAAACCTTACAATTTCTTTCTTGATGGATTGTAGATGAGGTTGTCTTATACTGTTGCAGGTAAAGGATCTCGAAGCTGGTGTTATTCAGTTGTTGGGGGCGTCTGATGAGTGCATGCATCTTTCCGAGGCAATTCAGTCTATAGGTGATGAATTAGAGCCTGGGCCAGAGGTGACTTTTCGTCCAAAATATATATGTTGAACTTTTGTTTCTCAGCTTGGACCATTAAGATTTCATTTGTCTGCAGCCAACAAATTTTAAGAAAAAGTTTGATGAAGAAATTGCAAAATCAAAGGCTAGATCATCGTCTAGCACTCAGAGCCAGCCTTTGTTGAGACAATTCCGGGAAGCCATCTGGGTATGTTTTTCTCGTTAGTTGTACAACTTTCTGCTTTCTTGTTTACAAGAAACCCACCAATATGGAACAAGAGCACAGAGAAGAGGACCTGGTGTCAATGTCTCAGATAGACAAAATAAATTAAGAGCACATAGAGGTCTCCTGTTCTTTGAGGCCTACAACTTTGAACCACATAGTGGACAAAAGAACCTCTAAGTCCCATGAAACGTACATCAGGCTCTAACTAAATGATAAATGGACCTTGAGCCTAACTAAACCTCAAAAGCTAGCTTGTGAGGTGAGGATCCCCCAAGACCATATAAGGAGATCAAAGACCTCAATTTCCACCGATGTGGGACAACTCAACCTCCCCCCCCCTCTCCCACTCAGGCCTGAAAATTGGAGCGTGGACAACTTAAATAGAGGCCCAACATCGGTAACAATAATCGGCATGGGCCTGGCTCTGATACCATGATAAATGGACCTTGAGCTTAACTCAACCTCAAAAGCTAGCTTGTGAGGTGAGGATTGCCCAAGACCATATAAGGAGACCAAAGACCTTCTATTTGTTTCTTTGACCACAGTACATCTAGCAAATCTCTTCTGAAAAGAAACTTTCTATTTGTTTCTATGACCAAATTCCAGATATTTGATACTTAAAAATTTATCATGTGAAGGTGAAGCAGCAGAAGTCCTCTTAAACAAACAACAACTGGTACACCTCAGTAGGAGAAGTCCTCTTAAACAAACAATTGCTACACCTCAGTCCCAACTCCCAAATGAGTTTGGGGAGGTCCCTTTAAACAACTAAAACATTTTTGTATTGTAAGTCGTCTTCAGCTTAGTAAGAAGCTTGTTTTCTACATAACAATTTTAACGAACATTGTTATTGCAGCCCTTATTGACCTTATGCTTCTCCTCTATCTTAGGAAAGTCTTTAAGATTGTTTCATTCTCAAGTTACTTCGCAGTAGCGTTTCCTCCTCTTTAGAAATTGTTTTGAAATACAAGGCTTCTTGAGAATTTATCAGATTGTTGAATTTGTCTCATCACTTTAGTGCCCGATTAAACTTATTGAGAGAACAGAATTTTGTGTTGCAAACTTTAATTTTTATTACCATACCAAAATCTAATTTGGATGTTTAAGGATTAATAAGAGATTCGAGTATTTTCTGATTGAATCTGATGTAATGACTTTGATTCCAAAAATGCTTCTTTTTGTTTTCGAGGTCTATAAAAATTTTAGATGAATTTTCTTAGTTGCATTAAGAAATCTGCACGTGAATGATCACACTGAACAAGTTAATTTCATGATTTTATTCATTCTTCAACTTTATTCTTCTTCAGCACGTCAAGGTCAACTCCTTTATGGGAGAAGAAATATCGAGTGGGTTATGCAAGTCATGTCTAGCTCTAAGCTCTTAGTACCAGATCTCCTTGGTCCAAAATTTACATGAATCTTGGAAAATATCTAAGCTTTGTACTGGTGTCTCATTCCAGACTAAGTTCTAATGGTATATTGATCTCCAGTTTAAGTACATTGGAATAATTGTCAGGATTGGATTAATGACCTTTCTCCAACTGACAAGGAAAGCACCACTCTGGGGCCTGGGCTCCAGAGGATTCTCACCGTGTGATGTTGCCAAAAACAAGAGTTATCATTTCATTGACTAAATAAGCAGTCTACTGAAAAGCTACACCAATGCACCCCCAAAAAAAAGTTCCATTTCCTGTGAGCGCCAATATTTTAGCATGTTCAAAGGGTCCTTGTAGTACATGGTGGACTGGTCATAGCAGTTCCCTTTGCTTGTTGTCAGTTTCCTAGCTTATACAGAGCGACAGAGGTATTATACAAATGCTACTGTGATAGTTTTCTGTGAACAAGAGGAACACACATGAACAAATAACCCTCCCGTGCTAAAGCCAAAGAAAAGGGGAAAAAGAAAAAAGAGCGGCTAAGAAGATGGAAGAGAAAAGGAAACGAAGGGGGAGTATGGTCCCAGCAAAAGGGGAGGCTTTTTCATCTGAACATCAGCATCTTCCTTGTCCATTTAACCATGTGCACAGACGACTATATCCATTTGGAGTCTCCAGTTTTAGTTTGATTAATTTGTATTCTTAATTTTTTAACCCCTCCTTTTTGTTAGGGGCCACTGTTGAGTAAGGGTAATTGAGCTCTTTCTTTCTTCTGCAGCATGTTCATCATGCAGGACAGCCAATGCCAGGTGAAGAGCAGGAGGACATAGTAATGACCAGTATGCAGTGCAACCTTCTGAATGTGACTTGCCCGCTAAGTGGAAAGCCTGTTACTGAACTTGTAGATCCAGTTCGTAGGTATCGTGAATATCCTTCTCTTACTTCATATATCTAGGTTTACAATGCAGAGAGTACTTTAGGCACTAGCATTTGTAGATAGTTACTGAAGAAATTACTTGGCATTTACATTCATATTTTATACAATCTACTTTCCCACCTTTGCCACTATATTAAGGCTTCATTGCCTTACGTGTTCTCAATTTAGATGCTGTAGAACCTCTTGCTAGTTCGGTGTTTGTGTCTCAGACATGACTTTTTACCACTATATAATGACTAACTCTCATATAACTGTGAGCCAAGCATCGGCTTTATTGTAGTCTCTTTCTGTTATTAAGTTGTAATGCGCACTGGAAATGTCTCTCTTTTCTAATTATTAGGGTGCTGGAATGCTTCCTTATATTTTCTCTTCGTCTTCCCACATTAGAGATTCCATACACAATCTCATTTATATTTGCACACTGAGTTTTAATACTTTTTACCAAGTATTCTTGTATGCAGGCATGTTATAGCAGTAATGGGCTGATTGATATTTGTCTTAAAAATTTCAATTGCTATATGTTCATTTTGATATTTGGTTTACCTATTTTGCTCTACTTGCAGCATGGACTGCAAGCATATATATGAGAAGAATGCTATTCTGCAGTTTATTAAGTCCAAAACCTCACGTGGCCAATGTCCCGTTGCAGGTATTTGTTCTTTTTCTAGCCAACACAGGTTCTGTTCATTCAGTTACTAAATGAAAGTTAACTTTCTTTCAGGTTGTCCTAAAGTTCTCCAGGCTCAAAGGGTGTTATGTGACCCTTTCTTACTTATAGAAATTGATGAGGTCCGCTCCATAAATAAGCAAAACGCTGGACCTGATGCGATAGAGGATTTTACTACACTTGATGAAGAGGATTGAGGATATTTCGGGCCCTGACGGACTGTTGACCCTCTTATATGTCCACATATACAGGGTCTGCGCATGAACAGCTTATGTTTTTGTGTAAGCAGTGGGAAACCATGTTTTGATCTTTAGGAAGTTTGTGGGCCAAACTATTTTTTCCTCTTTTCCAAGAGGGGATAATGAAAGTTTTGAAATTCTTGGAAAGGAAACAACTTGTGTATAAATTGCCAATGGACCATTTTGTGTTCAAGAGCTGGTGGTCCAGATTTTTATATTGTGATATATAAAAAAAAAATTAAAACGGAGTCTGGAAATAAAAGGTAAGAAGCTTTCCCTCTGGGTGACAGAGCAGAGAAATTAACCATGTCACGATGGCATTGAAGAGTTTTAGTGCTATCGCAATGAGGACATGCACAGAACTAGAGAGGTCATGGAAATATTTATCCTGTCTATATGGAAAAGCGGTGGACCCCTCTTGCTTGAACCATCAAATGAGCATTTGGATGAACCAGTGGGCGAAATTGGCTGCAACAATTTGACCCGGGCTCGGTTATGTCATGTGCTTTTGACCCGTTTCAATAACTGCTTTTGGAACATGAGTTAACAGGTCTCCCGTGTTTAATTGGCTCTGAAACTGCCATTTTGCCGCCTAAAGGCAGGGGGCAGAGGCGTATGTGGGGCGTAACACTTGCAACTCAAGTGGTTGCCGCTTAATCAACTACTGGTTCCAGCCAGAGCAATCCGTCTTTCCTTTTTGGGTGATCAAGTGTATTACGACGAAGTGTTAAAGAAATACTAAACTAAACGATTGAAATATTATGCTGTATGAGTTAAAAATTTTAATAGGAGTTCTAAAAACGGGAGAAATTAAAAAATAGCCAGATTTACAACTGGTTTTCAAAAATAGTTCAGTTTCAAAAGTAATCGAAATTTAATCACTTTTCATGTAAAGATAAATTTGAGCGAAAATACGTGGAGTTCCAGCATAAGTATACCGGTTCAACATAATATAATGGAGTTTGGAGCACCAGTGCTCTACTATATTATAGTGGAGCCAGTAAAGTATATCGGTCCAGCATAATAACTCTAGTATATTATGCTGAACCGGTCTTTGTTGCACCAAAATAGTGACTATTTTTCATTGATTTGGAAAACGTTGGCTATTTTGTAATGACCAGTCCAAAACTGGATATACCATGTTATTTTTACACTAAAAATTGTATTTAACATTAATATTAATAATGAAAAGTGCCAAACAGTGTTTCAAAATAAATATGTGATATAAATTGAGATAGGAGAATTACAGCTTTCTATGTTCCAACATGGTCTTAATAAAAAACATACAAACAGCATTTTGATAAACTTTTATAAAGACAGAATCTGAATAAGATTCATTCTTCTAACATTAAATGTTTCCAAGCTCGACAACAATCAGTTAATAATCTTTGGAATTTAAATATTAGTGAACAATGAAATTGCGTTGTTTGGATAACATCTATTGTATAGGACCTCAAAAGCAGCAGCAGTTTAAAGGATACGGAAAATTGACAAAAGAAGTCGATATCTACTGATCACTGAAGATGATAAGAAAATCAAATCAAAATGAAATAGTAAACCAAAATTTTGATTTTTACATCTCGTAGTTCCACTCTTACCGCAGTCGTACAAAAAATTTCGCCATATGCCAGTCAATCAAAATGTTCCTCTCTTTACTATCCACTCTACAAGAGAACAAAGGCATAACGTCTCAAATTTACAATGAGTAGAAACATCCTTCTTGTCTAAGTTGGTCAGTACACCATCTCTAAGGATAAACTCAGTATCAAGCTCGTGAGGCAAATTCTGAGTAGATTTGCATTTCTCAGTTATGCCATTGCCTTTCAAATGGCAATCACAATCTCTCAAGTTGATTAAATTGTCCCCTAAGTTTCGACATCCACACATGTTAGTTTCTTTGCATTCAAAGTATTCACTGTACCTTTCTTGTACTCGCTTCTCATCAAGCGAAGTTGAATTGTTATCCAGCAACCAAATCCTCAAAGCCGAATGAAGATGTGCAGCTAATGAGGCCAGAAAGTCATAAGCATCCTCTACCATACACTCAACCTTTTTTAGTCCCCACTCGTGCGAAAGCATTTTTCTCAAGGTGCACTGAAGGTTCAGCAGGCACTGAGAACAGCACCGAAATAAACACACTACACTAGAGTCAGTTGAAAGATTGGAAGATCTATTTAATGAACATTCAAGACCTATGCTATTGCCAACCGACTTTTGGTTGCTATCTCCAATTTGAACATTGTTTGGAGTGGACAATCTTCCATTTGTGTTGGAACTCATACTATACTTGGAAAGCTCAATGCCACACCTATCCTTGGAAGAATTACTACCATCCTCTTGCACATCATCAATATTTAACCCCGTGAGCCCATTAGAATGTGCTTCTGGATTAATATGACTACAATTTTCAGCAGTTAGTTCTGGCCGATATGTTTCCAGTGTCTCCGGATTGTCAAGGGATGCTTCTAGCTCACAACCTCCCTCCCTTTGAGGTGTATCCTCAGGAGCATTAGCGCTTTCCAGAAGTCCAGCACAACCAATCTTTGGGTTTGCCACCGCGAGTTGAGAGTCTCCCTCTAAACTGAAAGTAAAGCCATTTGCATTAGATGTAAGGCTGGAAATAAGAAACCAAAAGAAACTGTACACGAACTACAAGTAGAGCCAAACCTACCTCTGCAATGTATAAACCCAGCTACTAACCATGTCATCAAGATAAGCCACTTGCGATAAAAGACGACCAAATTGATACCTATCCCTCCCATTCTGAACTTTATCATTGATCTGTTCAACCAGAAGCTCGAGAACTTTTCGAACCTCTGAAAAAACTTCTCTAACGGATGAGTATTTGCCTCTGTATGCCAACAATCCAATAGCTATCAGGCCTCGCACCATACAATATTTCTCTTTGCCTTTAGTATTGTTGGAAGAAAGGATAACCTTTCTCATTGAGTTAATAGGTCGAATAACACAAGAATTGAATGGCCAACCCTTCCAAGGTCCATTTATGTCAGCACAAGGACCTTCTCTTAACTTGGATGTAAACCAACAAAGTTCAGCAAAATGAGGATATAGCAGAATTTGATAGCCAAATGTGGTAATTGCTAACATCAAGCTTGATTTCGCTTTTACATTTCTAGTGTTAACAATTGCAGTAGTAGGAATTGGACATTGTTTATGCACATGCTCAATGGTTGGTCTAAGATCTGACCTCTGACATTCTACGACAACATTGCCCTCAGATTTGTCACTAGCTTCATTATTGCAGGTGTGCAAGTGGACATGGTTTGTACGATGAATCAGTTGAATGAAGTGCTGAGCTAAATCTTTTGACAACTTTGCTGCTGAGGAATCAATCAGACATTCTTGATTAAAATTTCTATCAAGCTGCTCAGTATATCTAGAAACTGAATCCTCCAAGGGAATTGGGATACTGCAGTTCAACATCTGACTTTTAAAGAACTGCCTCACTCTAACAGGGAGTGCTTCCAACTGTACATCGGATGTAGCCTGTTTAAGGGAAACAGGAAACAGAAGGCGGTGGGTGCAAAAGAGTAAGTTCTTTAATGATTAAAAGTGTAAAGCATTTGTGCAATCTAGGATAGCCTTGAAAGCACTAAAAAGAATCACATTGTATGCCAGAAGCAGTTTTTGTTTTCGCATGCAAACTTGCTAATACAATATGAGAAAATATCAAGGTGTACTCCTTTCACATAATATTTGGAAAGATATATATAAAATCTCAAGGCAAATATAAGGAGACAAGGTACATACCAGAAGCATCACAGATGTGGACACGCATATAGTTTCCACTTGCTCAACAAAGGAGCTCCACAGATATGAGGCTCTTTTGAGAGCATCCCCAGACTGTTCAGCACTATGGTTAAAGTTCCTTTCATCGTCACTATTATTATGCAAATGAGCTTCTTTGCCTACTGATTTAGGCTTCACTGAAGAACAACTATCGTCCTGATAGACTTGATCAGATGTCTCCATGGCCCATAAATCAATTCTTGGCATAAATATCAAGCACTTCCCCAAACTAGCACATCTCACTGCACAAGAGATACAAATTTACTACTTCCTTCAGCAAGATGAGAAAAATCAAAAGCATAAACTTAAAACAAGTAATCCCTCAATCATACCAGCAATGTTTTCAGGGGTCATTCATGCACAACTGATCATTTAGCACCCTCAAAAAAATCAAACAAGAAAAATCAATTGATGGATGGATTTACACACACACACACACACACACACACACACACACACATATATATATATTGGCACTCATTGCTACAAAACACAACCATGTGACAATGTTGATAAAGAACCATAACACAGGAAACAGCCAAAAAAAGAGCCATATTACCAACATGCCTCAGGGCTATGAACAGTTATACGCGCGACTCGAATTTTAAATAACTTTCACGTGTTTCTGATTGCAAGCATAATTAACCTTGATAATAGCTGCTTTCAGAATGAATTTTGTAGAGTCATGTAACGAGGAAGGTAGCACCTATGATGCAAACCTAGTGGTGGTAAGGAAAACTTTCACAAGATGGAAGCCCATCAATAAGGTATCTCTCTTTGGAATGGAACTGAACTTGGGTATAAAAATGCTTTGAGAACTGATATCACATCATGCAAATAAGGTATCTCGAACTCATAAGGTCAAGTCCTGTAGATGTTTGGACTTCCAGGAAGCACTTCCAGCCATTAGGAGTGACATAAATAAAAACAGAGAAGGAACATACTGAGTATCCGCGTCAACCCCTGAATGACATCTCCATGTCCTTCTTGAGAAATAGTGGCCAAATCCACCTTCTGGACATCAACATTACCAACAAAACAATGAAGAAGAGAGGAAGCAAGATGCCTCTGACCAGATCTTGGATTTCCAGAAATTAGTATTCTAAATCCCGATTTCTTTCCAGGCATATGAAAGATATTCTTCAACAATTTAGGCCGAGCCCCTGCACACTGCAACTTTGATCGTTCAGAATCAGCGAGACCGTGAACAATGTCATCATCACTAGCATCAAAACCACCAACACTAGCATCTCCAACCAGAATGTTGGCCCGTATAAAGTGATCCTCAATCTGACTGATAACATCTGGTTCTTGAAGCAAATCATTAACATAGGACTGCCAAGTATTGCATGGTAATTTCTTCTTAACCAATTGAGAAAGAATAACGTCTTTTACCAACTCAGCAGCTTTAGAGAATAGGGGCGGCAACCAGAGGTGCTCGTCTAGATAAAGGGATACAAGCAATCTACTAAGTGGTTTTAGCAAACATGGAACAAGAAAGGTGTGTAGAGGCGCTGAAACCACATCATTAGCAGCCATTCCAGCTTCTCTACGTGAACATGGAGGTGGTGCACATGTAAGAGCCTCTACCCAATCCCTCTCCTCCACCTTAAAATTGGGAAGAGGGGGAGATGTAGCATTGGGAACTTTCACCGCTGCAGAGAGTCGCTCATGCAAGGGAAAGCTCCTTTTTAAAGCAATTATGGCTGCCTGAGTACACAGAGCCTGCAAATCAGCACCAGCAAAACCCACTGTCTTGCTAGCTATCCACTTGAGTACTGGTCCGGAGACAGGTTTAGGCCATTTCTTTGTATGCAAGGAGAGAATAGCTTCTCTGTCCTTAACAGATGGAAGTGGAAAGTAAATCTCGCGGTCGAACCTACCCGGACGCCTTAATGCTGGATCAACGGAATCAGGACGATTTGTGGCTCCTATTACAACAACTGAACCTCGAGATTTTAAACCATCCATTAGAGCAAGCAAAGTGGAGACAACTGAATTATGCGTCTGGTCTTGCTGCCTACCACGGCAAGGTGCCAAACCATCTATTTCATCGAAGAAAATGACAGATGGTTGAGATTTCTCGGCTACCTGAAATAGAAGTCTTAGCTGACGCTCAGCGTCACCAACATACTTCCCCAAACAATCTGCTCCTTTACGGGCAAAATATGCTATTCGTTTATCACCACGAGCACATGAACCAATTAGTGCCCGTACTACCAAAGTTTTCCCTGTCCCAGGATATCCATGCAAAAGAACTCCTCTAGGAGGTGTAATCCCAAGAGAACTAAAGAGCTCAGGATACAAAAGCGGTAAGATAACAACCTCTTTCATACATTGGGTGACATCTTGGAGCCCGGCAACAGAGTCCCAACCCTGAAACTGTATGCCAGCATCAGAGTTTGAGCCCCCAATATATACAGGCGCAATTCTCAATAGATCTCGATGAAGTCTCTTGCTTTCACGTTTCAAAAACTCTTCATCCTCTCCACAGTTCTCCAACCACTTCTCCTCTGCTTCAACATCCTTGCGCAAGGCATCATTTGATAACTTTCTCAGCTCAAACTTCATTTTTCTAGCTTTCAATTTCTTTATACGCTGTAAATAATGACTTCCATATGGTTGGAAGAGATGGCGGTGATCTGTGCAGGCTATGAGAAATTTGCGATGGTCAAAGATGCAGCCATTGGCCCGTGCACAAGGCTGCAAAATTTAATTCATGCTTAGTCGAAAACTAATATTACACTGACAAGAAGTGAGGTAATCAAGATATATAGATACAGCAAAGAAGCAATGACCAAAAGTTAAAAAATAAATAGGCATCAGGAGATGCAAATAGTGGTCTATCTTGAGCTTTTGAAGTATGACATGATTCAGGAAATTTAAACTAACCAGGTGATAAGTTTTTGGACATCTATCAACACGGCAACCAATTGTTGCCCCAGGCCTTCCGCAGCGGCTGCATTTTAAAACCCTTCCCCTACATAGCGCTGCCCTAACATTTTTCAAGCATCCCAAGCCAGCAAAATAAACCTGAGATCAAAAGGAAAAGTAGTATTTATGCATTGCCCATGAAACCATTACTTGGAAATTTAAGGACCCAATCAGGAAAGAATCCAGATAGTATGAAGGCCATATACCAATACAAAACAATAGAAACTGAAATTAAACAGTTCAGTCTGTTGCTTACTTTCTACTAGTATTTCCATCATAATGCATCCTGCAGATGATACAGCGAGGCCTAATAGCTTTTATAAACACACCACATGAGTAATATAAATGGAGAAAAGTCAAATCAACCAATCAATCAACTACGTTTTAGTCCAAAGCTAGCTGAATTTGGCTATGTGAATCTTCAATATTCTTTCCTATCTATTTGGACAAAATTGGAGAAAATATTTATCAAAGAAAATAAATGAAGATCAAACCACACAAGGTAATGGAAACTAGAGTAAAACCATCTCAATTATACCATGGAACTGAGAGTTACTCCCCTTCTGTATTGAGAGAAACATGCTGACCACTATTATAGTTCAAACAATCTTCTTCTTCCTTTCAAACTTGTTTCAAAGACATGTTGCATCTATTGCACTTGTTTCAACTCATCTTTTCCAAATTCACTATAGCTAAAGCAATAATAGCATGCTCCTTGTTCCCTTTTTTCTGAAACAAAATTGAAAATGCTTGCTCTTTGTTTTCACCCCAAATCTCACTATGTAAAAGACCAAGTTTCTAGTATGACAGTTGGATGAGACAGTTGAAATTTCATCAAGTATTAAGTTGAAGACATGGATTAAGGGAAATAAAGTTGAGTAGGGAAATGTATCATACCTCTGGACTCCATACAGCACATTGCTGATGAACCCAAATCCCAGCTATACCATAGCGATCATTTATGGGCCCCAGGAGACGCCCAAGCCAGCCAGGTTCGTCACCAAATCCATCCCACATGTCATAGTTAGGTTCATCAGAAGCGGAGGACCCACTATGTGCTTCATCATCACTGGCAGCCCCATAAATGAGCCTTTTTGGAGGTTTACCATCAGTACCTCCTCCACACAAACCACAGTGTCTTCCCTCTCTAATTCGACGCTTTCTCAAAGTAAGATCAGAAGCAAAATCTGTTTT
This sequence comes from Nicotiana noctiflora, assembly GCA_032618575.1. NCBI lineage: Eukaryota > Viridiplantae > Streptophyta > Magnoliopsida > Solanales > Solanaceae > Nicotiana > Nicotiana noctiflora. The sequence goes on along the minus strand of JASVEL010008898.1, from coordinate 78,834 downwards.
GACCACCTTCTCCACTTCCAGAGGTTTATCACCAGAAACACCTTCAGCATTTTCCTGCGTATCATCAACTCTGCTAACTCCATCTTTAGCTTGCATATTTGTGCCGCCATCTTTTTCAGCATCAGCAAGTAAACCACCTCCCCCAGCATCCTTTTGGTCATTCACTCCAACACTCACTTCATTTTTACCTTGTAAATCATGTTCCGGAGTACCCACCTGGTCAGTTGTGTGGCATTCTTCTGGCACTACACAAGTTTCTAACTGATCCTCATCTTCACTAACTAATGGCAATGGCACATTGCCGTCCTCAACTCCCTCCTTAAATCCAGCCTTTGAAATGTCGTCATCTATTTCATCCCTCACTTGTAGCAGCTCCTCTAGGTTTACCATTTTGCCATCCTCCATACAACCATCTGTATCATCTTCTTGCTGCTCAGTAACCATTATATTCGAAGCTTTTACTCTTCCAGGTCTCTTCGACTTAACTATAGTTGATTTTTCACATTCACGAACTTCTTGTTTATCTAACTCTCCAACCTCTAACTCCATTTCTTCCTTCAACCCGTCAAGATCCTTAAAAAGCTTCCTTTTACCCACTGGTGACGACTTTACATTATTCTTTTTTCTGTTACCCGCACCCTTAGTCCTAGATCTCAATCTCGATTGCCAAGCCCTAGAGCCTTCTTCCAAATCCTTGGAAGTCGAACAAGGCGACTCCAGCTTCACCGCAGCTCCTTTCTCCACCCTGCTACCACTGCTCATCCCACTCCCCCTATCAATCTTCCTTCGCTTCTTCGGGGGAGGAGGTGATGCATCGAGCAAAACAGGAGTTTTTCGAGCCCTAGTGCTCCTACGGAGCTCAAGATCAGCACCATCGACATTCCACTCGATCGTTTCGGCATTCTCAACGACATCATTATGGTTGTGATTATATGCTTTTTCACAAATAGCGTCTAGTCTTTTGTGTTTCTTCTTAGCCCTAGAATTTACCAATTTCTTATCCTTGCTTCTCCTTGCAACCGACGCCGTCCGCGACAATCGCATGACAATATATATACGTTAATTTTACAGTCCTTACCACAATATATAAAAATTACGCGTTTCAGAATTAAATCAAATCCCTATGTAATTATCACACTCAATAAGCACCAATGAGGATCGAATGTCCTTATTTTTGTTCAATTGGACCTCTGAAAAACCGTAAATTAGATAAATTAATGCGACTGACCTTCAATTGATTGATCAAAAATCATACAGCGAACGGGAAAAAAGTTGAAAATCATCGACTTTGCTTCTCACGTTTTGCCTTCATGAGTTAGGGTTTCGTATGGTTCAGTTCTCTTTTTCTTTTTCTCTCTCTATATCTCTTTGGCCTATGCTTTTTGCTATTGTTGCTGAAATTTCTTGGTGTTTTGCTGTTATAAGACGGGGAAAAAGAAGACTGAGGCGGAGGCATATAGAAGAAGGGTTCTCACTTGAAAGCGTTGTGATATATCACTAATACCCACGCGCGTCTAATGAACGTGGAAGTCACGTCTAGTAAGCATGGTCTGTTAGCACGTAAGTGTGGCCCTTATTTAAGTTGATTTGCGGAGGTGGATAACACGCTCTAGATTAGAAGCGTGTGGGTTTTGTAGAACTGAGTGAATTTGCAAATTTTATTGGTATTTCGCACCAAACGTTACCGCCAAATAGATTTTCTTCTTTTTCGTATTCAATTTTTTCCACGAGTGCGGAAAGTATCAATAATTTAGTGCGTGTTAAGCAGGTGGAAAGAGCCTAACAAAAATAAAAATAATAACATATCTAATTGGATTTGATGCTTCCAGTTTGGCCACCTCTTATCATGTTATTAATTCCCTATATATTGCATAATTTGATAAAAATTTGTTAAATTTGACTAAAATAATGCATTCTCTAAAGGTAAAATTTAAATATATGGAAGCGGATAATATAAATTATATTATACTTCATTATAAAATAGCGAAAAAATGCTTTTAAAAAATGTGAATAATGTTGATACCCAATTTTGCCCTCTTATTTTTATAAAAGTCATATATGCTTTTAAAATATCATTCTTGAATCATCACCAATTTACAAGAGTAATACAATTATTTTCTATGATTTTCCATAATTTTTAAGTCTTAAAATTGATTCCTTCCATTTAAATTATTTGAATATGTATTAGTTACACCTTTAAATTATTTTTGTGATTGATTTAATCATCCAAATTTATTATTTGCATCCACATATGTGCTTCATATATTTATACTTCATTTATATAATTACATTTGTCTTTTTAGCTATTTACATAATTTTTACAAATAATAGCCTACTTTTTTTAAATAGTTGCATTTATTATATTAGTTATGCCAAAATAGCATTCTATATTTTTATATTTATAATTTATTAATTTTAAGCATTTTATTTCATAAATAATAATTTTTATTATGTATTAGACGTTTTAATTTTAAAAAAAAAATTATGTATTTTAAAATGTGGCCTAAATCATGCCATTTTCTGCTCGAATTAGCGGCCTAAACACCCACACCTTAGCCCAATAACCCCCAAAGCCCAATCCAAACGACCCATGTGATTAACCCGATCGCGACACAATTTAAACAACCCACCCCGCCAATTCTTTAATCCAGACCGTTGATCTGTCGAGATCATCGATCTACGATAACCACACCTTTTTAATTACATCTGCCCCAAACCCTTGCCCCATTCTTCAGAGATAACCGCCTTTGAACCCTCTCTACTCCCTTTCCATCTCAAACTCTAATAGTCGCCTCCTCTATCCTCCCCAATTCAAGTTATAGTATGGAATCTCTCCGTGATTTTCCTTTCATATATACTCGATCTCTCTGTTATTTATACGGTTTTGGTATCACATAATACTTGCTTGCCTTTGGCAAGTATACGGTCCTAAATCAAGCACAATCATCTCCAGACCTTTGAGATTTAGATAATATTTCGTCTGTATACACTCACTACTAGAGGCGGAGCTAGAATTTTAATGTTATGGGTTTTATATTTAAGAACAACGATTTCAAGTTTTAGTACTGCACTAAATATAATATTAGTATATATTTAATGAATTATAAATACAAAATATACCTATTGAGCAAAAGTTACTGCGTCCTGTATTTAAGCTTGTGCCTCCGCCCCTGCTCACTAACAGGTTATATGGGTCTGATTTACCAAAATCTTCGGCCAATCTTTGATTTTCGTCGAACTAGGGTTTGAAATTTTAATTTTTTTTCTTTACCAGTTCTATTACTGATTGTATGTGATATTCTTTTCTTATTTTGTGATTGATTAACTATTTTCCATGTTTGCTTGTTTAATTTCTACCACTATATAACCACTCCCCATTTTCCATTTTGGGCATACTTTGAATCACCGAAAATTTACTACTACTCCTTTATTCTTACTCGTCTTATACTACTCTGAGGCTTAATTTCTTGGCCCAGTTGAAAGTCAAGGCCACCAGAATTCTATTATCAAACCTTTCTCAGTGTAAGCAATGCTCGGTGTTCATTCGAAACCTTTGGGAACTTTGACGCAATGAGATTACTAGGTTCTACTGTTCCTTTTTCTATTGACATAATGACATTTATTTTTTGCATTTACTTGTTCCTTAATCTGTAACTGGTAAGTACCTATGGCCTTTGCAATTCCGTTCTCTTTTGTTTGAGTTATGTTCTGCATATCTATGTCTCTGAGATTTTTATGAATCACCGAGCTCTTCTTAAGTCTATATACTTTCTAGTAATCGAATCTACTTATTTTATTGCTTGATTCTGTTTTCTTAAGTATGTTTGCTCTAATTTGTATGTTTTAATGCTTATTATTGTTCATTATTCTGAGCTTAGTTTCTTACTTTATTCTGTACTCTTGTGATGAGACAAGTAAATCCTTGTTGAGTTATCCATGTATAACTTAATGTTTCACTAGAGTTAACCCCCGACTATGTTACTAGCCTAAACCTGCTTTCCCTACTACTTGTAAACTAATGCATGTCCCCTGCTCTGTCTTATATCTTTGTAAAAACAATACATATGTGCCAGACCTTGTTAAGTCGTTCTTGCCCAACTTGTTGAGTTCCTAATGTTGTACTGGTTAGAGAAGTCTATTCCATGCTATTTAAGTTCTAATGTATGCTTGGACTAATGAAATATTGTGCTCTTCAACACTGTTTAAGACCTTAGGAAACCTCATAACTAGTCTCTCCTCTCATATATGGCCAACTAGTATCAGGTTCAATACTAACCTATCTTGCTTTTGAGAATTGATATGCCTCTTGTATTATGACTAATGTTCAGCATGCTTGTGTTCTATTAAGCAATTGGTTGAACGCGAGCTGGTTCTGTTACTTTGTTCCTTTAGGCTTTCATGATGAACATTTTTCTATATTGGCGGTGCTTTGTTTGCCTCTTGCTTAAAACTGTTAGACCATCATCTAAGATTCCTTCGGTTGACTCTGGATCATACTTCATTATTGATACTCTTTGGAATGGTTTATTATCCTATGTGGTCAGTTAGGTCACACTTAAACTTTGTCGCTAATACTACGAGCATAAACTTGCCTTGTGTGCTTCCCAATCTAGCATGATCCCATTTACATATCTTAGCTAGTGATGTTAGCTACAACTCTAAGAACTAAGTATTTAAGTTGTTTAGTTAATTCTATGAACATTTTGTCACCCGTGTGACTCATTTGAGTAAGTAAGGTTATTCGTTAGGCCTATTGTTGGGCCATACATATTGGTTTTGTGTATGGAACTCATGTTACAATGGTAAGTGGTGTATGGGTTTGCTTTTGTGTGAAGATTAAGACCATTGAAGGCATGGGGACATCAGTGGGATCTCCCTCGACACCGCGTTGCTTTTCTGTAATAGCTTTCATTAATGCAATCAAGCTTTCTTTCATTCTCAATTCTCATTTATGTTCTCTCAATTGCACTTGACATTGGTTTTCTCGTACGACACTAGCAATCTCTTCTAGCATACGGAGGGGGTCTCGGTTGGCGGACAATTTTATTCTATTGGGCTTGTAGTGGTTTGATCTTATAACTAGTCTTATTTAGGTTTAAACTATGTCATTTGGGCTTGTAATAATTTATAATGACGAATAATGGTGAGATTAATGAAAGGGGGCTAGGGTATTCTGATATTCGCATGAAATGGTAGAAAATATATATATAGGATTTAACATGCTTTATGTGCTAATTTGTTTTAACTTGCTTTATTTATGCATATCAGTAGGAATCATAGCTATAGAAATCACGTATATCATGCTTGCACATTGTTCAAACAAGTTGGTTTAAGTACTTACCAAACTCGATTTTATGTGTGCATTTAGACGGTATGCCTATAGGATATATAACATATGCTTTTTGTCAACCTAGATACCATGCCTATAGGACTTCAAATAATTCATTGGTCGATTACTTCTATTACTTTTAGGAAAGAATTACAGATCTAATCACTTGGCCCAGCAGCCCAACTATAAATGGCTTAGGTTTGAAGTCTTTACCCGGTTTGGCCCAGATTGTATATAATTTGAAAGAAAAATTCCAGTATTTAGCCCATTATTAAAGACATACTTCTATGATTTTTTTTTCTTTTCTTCTTTTTTTTTTCTAGCATACTCAATCTTTCTCCACTCGCATCTCTTTTCGTTCTCCCTAAAAATTACAGAATCTTTTTGTACACACTACACACTCGTGATAATTGCTTTTGAGCTCAAGTAAAGAAACAAAAACAAATGTTGTAATATTTTAGTAAATTATGTGCTCTATACATATGTGCATAATGGTTCTTTAATCCTTACAATCTATGTTAATTAGATTTCGATTTTTGAGTTAATTGACAAAAAGAGGTTAAGAAACCATAATAAAATTTGGCTCATTAGTCCAAAAGCCTAAAATTAGGGGTGTTTATAGTTTGGTTTTGGATGTTTTTTCCTAAAAAGAAACCAAATCAATTAACTCGATTTTTTCTCGATTCAATTTATGTCGGGTTTTGTTCGTTATTCGGGTTTTGTAGTTATTTGTGAGTTTGTTCTTAAATATAAGACATAAAACAATCAAACACATATTCCACCGATCATATTTTCAATGTAACACTATCAAATTAATTGCACTTTGAGAAATTTTTTATTTAAAAAAATATATTGATGATTATTGAATCAAATAGTGATGAGTAATTTAAGGAAATAATTAAATATATATATTTTTTAAATGAAATATATTCTTACACTTAAAAAAAGAAAACTACCAATTAAACTAAAATATAAAGGTAAAAAAATAGACTCAAAGTGCAAAGGATTAATATTCGTCATAAAATTTTTGAAATTTTGTATAAAAATATACATATATATATATATATATATATGTGTGTGTGTAATAATAAATTTGAAATAGATACTCCTATAATCGGTTTGGTTCGATTTTTTTTATTAAAATTAAAACTAAATCAAATTTAATCGATTTTTAAAATTCAAAACCAAAACCAAACCAAACCAAAAAATATCAATTTTTTTTGGTCGGTTTGGTTTGGTTCAGTTCGGTTTCTCGGGTTTTTATGAATACCCTTACCTAAAACTATAAGATCTGGCCTAAAAGAGCATCTCCGGCGACCTCGCCTCATATTTTCTTATTTCTGTTAGTTTTTGTTTCATTCTTTGCTACTCGTGTAGGCATGCAAAATTTATTGAATTTAAATTCAATAAAATATGTTGGACTATATTTTAATTTCAAGATATATTGGTCCAAATAGATATTATGAGTTAATATAATTGAATTATATATATATATATATATATATATGGATTAAATAAATTAGTCTTAATCCATTGGCCTCTTCCATTTAGTTGGGCTACAAATAATGAGCCCACTTCATTAGGCCCATATATGTCATCTTCCTAGAGGCCCAATTTGGTGCCACGTGTCAAATGACATAGCGCGCCAAGTCAAACGGAAGAGCCAATAGGATCATGCCACATGTCAAAATGACAAGGCATGCCACGCTGAAAGACTAGTGAAATCGCGCCACTTGTGCAAGTGACATGTTCTGGCTAATCAAATGCGGCTATGTCACACTTTAATTTGATTGGTCGAAAAGAGTTTGTTCTTATTATGACTACTCCATTCCACAACTATAAATAGGGGTCTTCATAACTCAGAAAAGACCCCAGAAGTTATAACAATAAGCAAGAGAGGGCCCGTGGATCAAACACACCAAATTCCTGCACAAGTTTCAAGCTTTAAGCAATCAAGTTCAAGTTCACGAACGAAGAACAAATCAAGCTCAAACTCAAGAACGAAGAACAAATCAAGGTTCAAGGAGTGTGAGTTCAAATCAAAGTTCGTGCTAGTTGAAGTCAAGATCATAGTTCGTGTCAACAAAAATAGATTCAAGATCAAGCTCAAAGACCCTTGAATTTATTTACAATTGAAAAGAAGAATCAAAGGATTCATAGAGATTGTAACACTCAAATATTTGAAATAAAATACTATGATTGTTGCGATATTTTTCGATCATGATTTTATTTTCTTGACACAAATTTATTGTCTACAACTGGTGAAGCGCAGATTTGAATTCCAAAACCTCGCCGGAAAAATTCAACATCAGCAACCACCAAAATTGTAATGTGGTGATGGACAGAAGGTGTTTTCTCGTGTAAATTTGTATAGGTAGTGTTGATACATAATGACAAGAGGGGTTGCTCTGATGGTAAGCAACCCCCACTTCCAAATAATGAGGTTGTGAGTTCGAGTCTCCCCAAGAGCAAGGTGGGAAGTTCTTGGAGGGAAGGATGCGGGGTCTATTTGGAAACAGCCTCTCTACCCCAGGGTAGGGGTAAGGTCTACGTACACACTACCCTCCCCAGACCCCACTAAGTGGGATTATACTGGGTTGTTGTTGTTGTTGTTGTAGTGTTGATACATACTTATACAATATTGTATAAATATGTATAAGTTTGTATATCTGCGTACAATATTATATAAATTATCTATATTTTAATGTATAAATGTGTATATTCATTGTACGTGTATAATAGGCGTCATGGATGCTTGACACTTTTTTCTTTGTCTTATTTTTACGATATACGCTATTAGATATGTATATACAAGTTTATACAAAGATATACACCATTATACATGTAATGCACATGTGCAGTTAAATCTAAAATTAAAATTTTATATGTTCAATCTATGTATAAATCGACTTTTCTTGTTGATTTATTAGCCAAAACATGAACCTGCAATAATTTATTCAATTTTATTTTTTATTTATGCTATTTGGAACTTGGAAAAGAAGAAAATTTAAGGTTTTTAAGTTGCATTATATACGAATTTGAATTTTTTTGTAGTTGGAGTAGGAATATATACAAACTTGGGAAGAAGAATAAAAAATTACCAAATTTTCGTGCTTAAAGATCTGCAGAATAAAAAAAATGCTTATTTTTTGAACTTTGGCCTATTGTTAATGTGCTACAAATTTGAAAAGTTGTAACTGGATTATTCTGCTGCAATACATACGGGTGGACTGTATTTTTGTGTAATTCACCCTACTTTTAGTGTATTGCCCATCTAGATATCATGACTATAGGACACTAATCTTTTAATCGACTACTCCTGTTGTTTTCATTACTCCGTCTCACCTAGATTACATGTCTATCAGAGTAAAGTGTTATAAAATCAAGCCTGATTGTCCATGATTAAAAATCCTGCCTATAGGATGTTGTCACTCGCTTAAAAATTATTTGTGAGATCAATGTTGTTAATAATAGACTTTCTAGGCCATTTCATTGCCTTAGTTATCAGCTATTAGTAATCCTGCCTATAGGATACTATCATCTTCTTGAGACACACGTCTATAACATCAGCACCGGTAATTCATAATTCTGGGATCGTTTCATTGCGCAAAAATTAGAAATTATTATGCCTATAGGATTTAAAATGTCCGTAATCTGCCGAAGCATTAGTTTAAAAATTGCAGTATTGCCTACATGATACCTGGAATCAAAATCATATAGAAATCATGCCAGAGGACTTAACGACTCAAATACGTCTTAATCCTGAAAGTATCTACTGTCCAAGATGATTCTAGCTCGACTTGCGAGAAAAGGAGCCACTAACCTCCCCAAATCTCACTTGTGGGGTTACGCCGGATTTGTCGTTGTTATTGTTGCAGAGAAAAGGATAGAAACTCAGGAACAAAAAGGGATAAAAGAAAGGACCCATTTGCCCTGAGCCCAACGTCTGTTGATCATAGAAACAGTACATAAAAAAGGATAGGTAACTTCCATGTTGATGAAAGGAAAACTAGTGAGTCTCCAGCTCAACTAGAACTTATTGTCAGGCTGTTCCTCCCAATAGAAACAACAACAACAACCCAATATAATCCCACTTAGTAGGGTGTGGGGAGGGTAATGTGTACGCTAGGGGTGGGCATTCGGTATTTCGGTTTGGTATTTAAGAATTTCGGTTCGATATTTCGGTATTCGGTTTGTCAATTGTGTATACCAAATACCATACCAAAATATTTCAGTACGGTTCGGTATTTTTTATTTTGGTTCGGTTCGGTTTCGGTACGGTTTCGGTTTAATAATTGCTAAATAAGCAATGCTAATATAATCACAGTCCCAGTGACTTTCTTCTCATCTCTAGTCTTGGCAAATATAACTGTGTACTCGTGTAAATATAAATGAAGATGAATTCATTATTCATGCAAGAACCAAACTAGTCCAATGCACTGTACACAACGATTAACATTAACAATGTAATCCATAATTTAACAATGCTGATAACATGAATATACAGCTAGATATGCATGCAACTGAAATGGTATTCTACCATTGAAGAGTAACAAAATTTCCTCATGATATCATCAGAATATGGCAGTGAAATAAAAGTCAAAAAAATTGAATGCTTTGTTAGTATGCATTCATCCAAAAGTACATTTCTCAACAAGATTTTTCGGCAAATATATTTGCAAAAGCACCTACACTGTGCAACATCTTCACAGTGCACAATTGAAACTTCAAAGTGTGGAATACATATTGGAGTCCCGACCTATTCAAATTAAATTCACCAAAATGAGAACTCCAACATTAAGAAGCATATGCATTCTATGAACGAAGATAGATAAAAGAGCATTTAGCTCTCAGTCGTTCTTGGCTCTTAGGTTTCTGAGATGTTAGGACTTAGGGTAAGAATTAAGAAAGTGAAAGACTTTTGGGTTATTGGGTTGGGCTCCAAAAATTAAAATTTTGGCTTTTGGGTACTTGGGCTGGGGCGCTGGGCACTAGGCAGTCTACATGTTTTGGGTACTTGGGCTGTCGAATTCCACTGTAAGTATTAAAATTTCGGTATTTCGGTATACCGAATTGTAAAGATCCTAATACCGAAAACCGAACCGAAATACCGAAATAGCGAAAATTTAGTACCGAATTGAACCGAAATACCAAAAAAACCGAAACCGAAATACCGAATTAATTCGGTCCGGTTCGGAATTCGGTTTTTCGGATTTTATGCCCACCCCTAGTGTACGCAGACCTTACCCCTACCCTGGGGTAGGGAAGCTGTTTCGAAATAAACCCTCGGCATCATTCCCTCCAAGAACTTCACGCCTTGCTCTGGGGAGACTCGAACTCATAACCTCTTGGTTGGAAGTGGAGATTGCTTACTATCATAGCAACCCCTCTAGTCCATAAAAAAAAATGCTACTAATAGTAGCCTACTATCAAATTAGATCAAATCCAAGACACAAGCCCAACCAACAAAGAAATGTTGATGATTTTCCCAGTAAACTCCACCAACTTAGTGCATAATCTACCAATTGAAAGAAAATGATATTAATGTACAGTCACTGTTGCAAGTCTCCACCAATAGGTTTTTTCTTTTACCTTCTTCCTCATTTCCTTTTTGCTTTTCCGTTTTCTTAGCAAGGATTGGAGTGTGTGGGCAGGTATGATGCTTTGCTGAATACAAGAGACCTCAACTGAAACTTGAACAAATTTTAGGTGATAGCAAAATGGTTCAGAAGAAACCAATTATACAATGCGATCCTCAAAAAGAAATTCAACTTTTTCAGGAGAATGAGGGTTTCTTCTAGCTGTGATTTGCACAAGGGCACCATCACTTAGCATGTGTTGCAGTACTCTTGCTATGTTTTTCGCATCATCTATTCCAAGGTGATGGCTCCCTAACAAAGGCATCTGGAGTTCCCTCATCATTGAAAGCATTCCTTTGGCCTACCATCAATGAAGTAAAACCATACTTCGGTTAATTCTTCCCGAAATATAAAAAAAAGGAAGAGGAATGGAATAGAGAAGTCGAGAAAACCTAAATTTCCTAAATCAATATGAGAGAATGGCATTGTTAAAAGTTTGCATACTCACCCTCCTCTTGTAGAAGTTCAAAAACACATCCTTCAGATTAATCCATTCCATGAAATATGGTGGCAATTTCATCCCTGCTACTTTGCATTGCTGAGGAACTTTAGTCTTCAGATCCCAGTTCCCACTACCATATACAAATTGAAAATACAGCCACTCAGAAGAATTTACTCGCTCTGTTGATTCCTATATATTTACACTTAATATGGATTTTAGCACCTTGTTCTTAATTTTTCAAAAAATAATACTCCTACAACTCTATAGTGCAAATGATACCAAAAATGTCCTAACCCCCTACCTTTCTTTACATGGGGATGAAAATAAAATATTATTTTAATACTCAAATATGAATGATAAGTTTAAAAGCAAGATATTCAAGTCTAGCATACTAATCATCAATAAGCAAGTCCCAAATCATATATACCCTTCAAACTAATATGTCTGATGCATATTTTGCCTTAGAAGTGAAGATGCTCTTGCTGCCAAACAGGGCAAGCTCTAAGATGGGCTAATACAACGAAAAACAGGAAATTTCTGACTAGTGACAAGTGCAACATAAGAAAATAGTGTTAGAACCTTTTGGGGTTAGGAGCATCTGCAAATCATCCATATAGGACACAGCAAAACCAAATGACTTTTCCCAAACATTTTAGTTTGCATCTTGTTTACTATAATGTCAAATAAAAAGTTTAATCATCAACTGATATTTCATATCCAGCGGCGTTTTTTTATTATTTCATGCTTTCATTGTAACATCTCACCAAGTAACAAAGGCAGCTTTATTTAGACAGCCGCCCAATTCATTTCTCCACAATTGACGTTCACCCAGCCAAACTTCAAACTGCTCGATAACTTCTCCAAATGGGATAGCTGTATCATGCCAGACGCTACAAGAATTGGCATACATACAAATGAAAAACATTAAACACCCAATCCAGGAATCAACTATTGTTGCAAAACTGGTGCATGCATAAATCGTTAATGAGGATGAATTGGCATTAATTTCTATTATTCTATATGCAATTAAGCATGCATAGTGATCCAATTTCTATCAATCTACATAGCAATCACCATTGTGTACCACCAAAACATATAAATAGAAATCTTCTTTCCGTTGTTGATGATTTAACAACAGATTTGGATATTCCTAATATAATTCCAATAGCTAACTTTCTTAGTGCAAGTTTTTTCCCCTTGAATACAATCTTACTTAGCAGGTAGTCCAGCATATAATAATAGCAACAGTACAGGGTGTAGGAAGACAAATATGTGCACAACTTTACCCTTAGCCTACATGCTGCTTTGCATATCTTAACCTGTGACATTGATGCCACAATGGAAAGCTACACCGCTGGAGCTACCCACAAAGACAACATTCTTATTCTCAAGGAAAAAAGGGAAGGAATCAATAATGGACTCTGCACACACAGCTGAGACCCAAAAGAAACAGTTCTTCAGGTCTTCATGACAGAAATATAGGGGTTCATGAGAAGCCAAGAGGGCTATCCCATCAGATAACCAAATCAGTGGACCTTAGGCAATAAATTTTTTTGTACAAAGAAAGAAAAGCATATGCTGATGCTAGTTGTCATATCTTCATTTTACAAAGAAAGAACTATCATTGAAGCTCTCCGGTTACATAATTCAAGAAAAGAGAGAAACACTGCTTTTCATGAGAAATGAACTAAGATATAGACTGACAGGCTTCTAATTTAACATGTGAAACAACTACATTGCAGTTCTTGATATAGAAGCAAGAGGCACAAGTGCCAAGTGCTGAATCGTATTTTAAACAACTATAGGAGATACCATACCGATCAACTCCTAGCTTTCCATATTTCCCTTCTATATATTCATTTATTCTGTCTTCATTCATTTTAGTCGGCCTCACAAACCTGTAGCAAAATATGAGAAATAGACAATAAACCACATCATTACATTTTCAGGATCAAAACATAGTTTTACACAGAAGTTCAAACTATAAGAAAAAGAAAGTCTTTCACAGAAGTTCAAGACGTTAAAATCGAACGATGTAACAAACGTCAAGATGTCATACAATCAATAATATGGACCTATTCCACTTCATGTAGCAGCAATATGATATGATAGATCACATCGAGAAGCCACTAGTTTCAAGGTGGAAAATACATACCAAACTGCCCAATGTTACACACAGCATAAAATAAAATAAAGGCTGAGAGTGTTTTCCGGAAAGGGTTATGCCACCTATTTTTGTTACGGCTAGGAAAGTTCACTGACTGTGCTAATGGATCTAATTGGTCAGCAACACAGTCTAGAGAAGAAAATGCTATGTTAAAACGCTAAGACTAACTTCCCCATCCTTCAATTTTCTAAAATCCTAACAGCCTTGTTTCTGTTGTCTTCCTCTGCTTTCTATGTGAACCAGAACTTGTCCAGATAGCTATTTCTCTTGCAAATTTTCAATCCACGTGGAGTTCATCACTCCTTCGCAGTTGTGGGGTTGAAAAGTATGTGTGGCATTCCCTTTCAAGATATTTTCAAAAGTTTCCTTGAATCTTTCACAATGTTATCCTTCCTCTTTAAGAAATTTCTATAGAATACATACTCAATTTTTGTTTCCACAGACAAATCCTCGCAAAGCAAAGTTAATAGCTCTATTAGCATGAGAAGTGCATTTTTACCTGCTTTAATTTCCTACTTAAGTTTCTCTAGAAATATTATACCAGTCAAACTCTCCACTATGATCATTTTGATTGTGTGTTCACTGTGGGAAGATCTACTCTCTATCCAGAGGCTATCCCACTCCACATAATATTAACTAACCAACCATATTCCATCCTATCTTGCAAAAGAGTGCAGATAAAATCGGCTGTTAAGAGTCCACAAGCCCATGTTTGCTACAGGATTATCTATTTCCAAACATATCATGATGGTTGACTGTTAGCACAAAATTTCATACTTGCAACGATAGCTCAAGCAAATAAAACATTTGACATTGTGACAACGTGACAGTTATATTGCATTTAACAGGATGTTAAAACTAAGATAACAGAAGTTGACCTATGGAAAAAGTCGACGACGTCCATGGTTTTGGCATCAAATAGGAGAACTGGAAACTCAAGAATCTCAACTTTACCCTCCAAATCAAGCACCAAAAAATATTCCAACTCCTGCTGCCGCAAATTCTTAAGTCCCGCAGCATTTTGCATAAGCTCAAGGGAGCAATTATGATTAAACTTGTCAATATGCATAGGATCATCCATCTACACAATTTAAAAAAGGAAAGTTAAGAAACATACTCTCTATTATAAGACACTATTTCCTTTTTAGTCTTAGTGTGTCTTTCTAAATTTGGAAATAATTCAACTTAAACTTGTCAATTTGTATGATAAACTTTGATAACCTCAAGAATGTTATGGCAAATTTACCACTACAAGTTCTAAAAGTTCTCCTATTTTCTAAGAACTCCGTGTGTAAGTCAAACTAGTCACATAAACTGGATTAGAGGAAGTACTAATGTTGAAATCAAGTGAATAGCTACAAGAGAGGTGTGTATGAGAAGGTAGAGTGTATTACCTTAGTGCACTTACCTTGAGTAAAATAGAGACATGTTGGCTTCCAACGGGTACGGGTAGGTGTGGGCTGAATTATTAGGGAAGAAGTAGATTCTTCGGTGGTAGAAAGAGAGGCGGAGATACTGATTTTACGGCTGGGCTGAAGTGAGTACGAAAAAGGTAGTACAGGCGGAGATACAAGGAACCGCCGCAGCAACGGGACCCTACAAAATCCCGTAGCCATTGGAATTAAACGGCTCCTTTGAGGAGTGAGTTTTCTGTTTTCCTGAAGAAGAAATGAAGGATTACGGTGGCGAGTCTTGTGACTGCTGAGTCGTGCTCTATTAGCTAGCTATAGTGATTTTAGTAAGCATTTGGTCAAATATGTGTGACGCGAACATTTTAAAAATAATGTACAGTTGAAAATTGAAAGAAAAAAAGCAAAATACTTTAAAAATCCTCTAAACTTAGACACGGACTATTAAGTTAGAGCCTTAAAACATTCGTAATCTTAATTACCCATTTAACTTGGTCTTTTGAGAGTCATTACCCTCTAGGTGCTCATATAGCAAAAAAGTATGGCTAGACTCGTCTGTCACGTAATTTTTTTTGTATATGTGTCATTTTTCTGTACAAAATATAGTATAATACAAGTGATTCGTTTATTTTTCTTACAATTGTATACTCTTTTTATTTCTTCTTTTGATACAAAAATTATTTATTTCAATTAGTGTATTTTCACCTTTTTAGGTAAAAATAATAAAAAAAATATTTTTAGAGCATCGTAATTTAGAGCTATATAAAAATTTATAATCAATAATTAATTTCAACTATGTATTTTTTTTATAACTTTTTAGGTGCCTTGACTATTTATTTTAATTTTATAAATCTTTACTTTCATGTCAAATTCAAAAAAGATTAACTAAAACTTTATTATTTCAGCCAAATAAATAAACTTAGCCTAAATATGTAGTTATATCCAAGTTTTATTATAAATTGTATTCGAGAAAAATTATTTTAAAAAGTAACATACTTAAAAAGGTAAATATATATTTTACATATACAGAAAAATTCACGTGTGAGGCGAGTGAACTCACCCTCTTTGCCACATCAGCGTCCAAGGGTAATGGCTCTCGAAAGGCTAAGTTGAGGGGATAATTAAGGCCACGAATAGTTCAAGAACTTAAGGGGGTTTAAAGGTATTTTGCCAAAAAAAAAATTTAAGTTTGAGTATACATTTCACTTCTTCTAACAAGTTTTTTAATATTTGATCAATATTTATTTGAAATTTAATATTTCTAGATAACAGAACTTTAGAATATGTGAAATAGTTTAGGATATGAAAGAACTGAAATGAAAATTTGGGTTGAGAGGTTCTTAGTTGTACTTTTAAATCAAAAAATATATTCAACTCGTGAAATGTCTAAACTACCCTGTAACTCCTTTTAAAATTCATCTTTATTATACATTTATACTGTAGTATATTAGGGTATAAAAGAGGGAACAAAAGGAAAGGAAATTGGCCTCCCTTATTATGTGAGAGACTTTCACCATTACAACTAAACAACAAGCTTTGTGATTAATAATGACTTTATACCTTTCAAAACGATTAAGAAAATGGTCATCTGGTAGGCGTTTGGACATAAAAATGATGATTTAAAAAAAAATAGTATTTAAAATTAACAGCTTTGTTAGTAAGGTTGTTACCAGAGATATGACCGGTGTCTGACCGGGTAACTCCAGTTAAGTGGGCCTGGTTGCCTTTCCCGTTCCACGTGTTACCCCATATTTTTATTGCTCATCAATCAAGAAATTGGCTAATTATAATCAAAACACATTTTACAAAACATACATAACGTACATAGTTACTTAATGAGGTTTACTACTTTCATCACCCAGCATACAAAATATGGTTTTACATAAGTTCATAACCCACATTTACTATCTATGGATCCTCTAAAGATACAACAGGATAATACAGTACTTGCCGGTAACAAGGCTCCGGCTATACCTTGCACAAAAACTAAAATAAGACTCCGGAATAAAAGCGGCATGAGCCACGCAGGGCCCCGAGAGGAAAGGGGCTCACCAATATAGCTGACAGAAGATGAAGGGGAGCTACGGTCGGTGGATTGGAGTACCTGCTACGGATCCGCCTATAATCATAACACGAATGTAGCGCCCCGGGTAAAAGGGACGTTAGTACATTGGAATTGTACTGGTATGTATAAACAAACTTTGCCCTGAGTAATCTAAAACCATACACAAGTAACAAATAACAAAGGAATCAACAATTAAATACACACGAAAGGAACAATCAGGGCAAACAAGTTGACAATATCTCCTTTTCCCATCAACATTTTCCACATCAATAATTTTAAAATTTTCACATATTTTCATTTCAATAGTGATAACGATCACTTTCCACCCTTATTACCTCGGCTACCCTTATCACCACATCTCACACCCTATTACTTAGTATTGCGGCGCGCAGCCCGATCACACCGAACAATCATAACTCACAAACAATGTCACAACAATAACAATTCACAAAGAACAACAACAATAATTTACAAGGACTTCCAAGCCATCAATTCCATTTCCATCGTATTCCACAACTCATATGCATTTTCTGTACAACGATAATTTTCCACGACAATCCACACATGTTATTAGCAGCTGTTCCGATTGCATCAATTACTATTTTCTACCATCATTTGTTTTACAATTTCTACCACATAGCACATTCACAATCACACACTTGGTTTATTGCCAATTATTTACACCATCTTATCGAAAGACATAACCACAAACACTCAAACATACCAATCACAAGAATTTCACAGACAATCCACGTAGAAATTATATACCAAGCACTCAAATACCAAACAAGTGATTTTACGAAGGTCAAAGTTAGCCATACATACCTGGAGCCGAATCCCCTTTTAATTTATACTTCAACTTCACCAAAAAGCCTAGCAACGTCAATCTAGTACAAAAATTAACACATATTTCTTAGAATCAAAGTTCACAATCACTACTCGAACACATTTAGGTTATCAACCCTCCTTTGTACAATGCTTTACTCCTACCTAAATCCCTCTTACTAGATTTTAGGTTCTAAAAGACATGCATGAATGTTTCAACCTCTATTATCAAGAATTAATGCATGAGACTTTCCACCCTCTTAATTAAATCTGAAAGTTAATGAAGATGGGTTAGGAATTTTACCTGCAAGAATGGGGATGAAGACACTCGCTTTGAAATTTTTCGGCCCGGATAGTTTTGAAGAATCATTTTGAAGAAGATGAAATCTCTCTCAAGAACCCCTCCCCTCTATCTTATTTTTGTTCAGAAAAGTGGTTAAAATGAGGGGTTGGGATATTTATTAAAAAGGGGGGTCGGGTTTAAAATTTAGAAAATTAGGAGTTCAAGTCGAGTTTGCGATCGCAGATACGGAATGCAGTCCGCATAATAGACCGCAAAAAGTGTTCCAAAAACTTATTTCCACTATTTTGGGTATGTGGCAGAAATGCGGTCCGCATACACGATTTGCAATCGCATAATGAACCGCATTTTTTATCTCAATATTGATTGACACATTGACACACTTTTACGGTAAAAATGTGGTCCGCATATTAGTTATGCAGACGCATAATGGACTGCATCTAGACCTTATTTTTTTTTACCAAACCACTGACTCAATATGTGGCAGGGATGCGGTCCGCATACTAGATTTGCGATCAAATTCTGGACTGCAAACTAGCACTTTTCTGGGAAACTGATTCTTTAATTTTAAAAACTTAGATCAATACAAAGGGTCCAAACTTCTATACATTCTTTACACATATTTGGAGTGACGCCACGAGCTACAAGGTTTTGAGCAAAACTTTTTACGGGACCTTACATTACCTACTATATTGTATCGTATTGTTACTTTAAATATAATATTTATTTTGATTGTTACTTAAATTTTATTGTATCATACATTAAATCTATTATTTCGTAATGACAAAAGGTGCTTCTTTATAGAGCGACATATTTGGTATGGTAACGTTGTTTTCTTGTTTTTTTCTCTCATCTTACCCTTCCTTGACTTGATATCTTAATGAGGATAAGATAGGAGTACAAAGGCTATTTCAGTACACCTGACTTGATATCTGATTACATAGCTCATGTTATGAAAGTAAAGAATTGACTGTTGTGGTTTACTAGTTTCATTCTAAGGAAAGGATTGGTCGAGGTATTTGAAAATGTCAAATTGTGATCTCTGTTAACATTCAATTATTATTTTTGTGTATCCGTTTTATGTATTCTTCTCAATTATATTGTGGTATTGTTCTACTGCTGATTCACAATGCAATTTTTATTAGTAAGCATCTTTTAATTAAAAAGTCTCGTCACTACTTCGACGAGGTTAGACAAAATACTTACTAGTACATAGGGTCGGTTGTACGCATACTACACTTCTGTACATTTCATATAGATTTTTTAAGCGGAACTGCTGGTGACGACGGGTACTAACTCTAAAGATGTTCGTGCATTCCGAATATTGCTGCCACTTTCTCTTGGTAGCTTAGGTTTTGCCATCACGACTAGTGATTTTTAGGTTATGACAGTATCCTATTTTCTCTTAACAATCTTGCAAGTTTATTCTTCATATTATTAGTGCGTTATATCATGATACAACAATAAACAATACAATCTATTCAAATATTGTATTCATCAAATAATACAATATAATACATTATGAAATGATAAGTTGATCAATCTCAGTAATTTGTTTCTTCTGTTTCCTATCTTTCATGACTGCTGAAAAGTAGCTAGTGTTAGAATCTCCAAGTTTTATCCACATTGCCATAGCCTTCTGCTGCATTATACTTTCTTCAATCAAGGACCGTTTTTCAAGCTGACATATTATATTCTTCTCTTCTAATGCAAGTGTATCTGTATAATGTGCACTTGTCTTGATCTGAATCTCTTCAAGTCTTCTCCTGCTTGTTCTATCTTCATAGCAATACCCTTGAACTCAGCTTCATTCAGAATTTTCAGTTTTCCTCTTAAGTCTTTCTGCTTCAGCTAGATGTTTCTCATTGTATATGGATGCCGGGTTTGTTCCCATTAGTCCTTCACTATCTTGGGAAAGTTGTCATGTAGTGACCAAATATTGAAAAACTTGAATGGTGGTTTGATCTTTGATTCCCTCAAGTAGTGTGTATCATCATAGGGTTTTGGTCTGATATGTGAGGCAACTTGTATTCAGTAGTGAGATTTTCAAACTGCATCATACATTATGCATTTCCTATTGCTATGTCAATTCTACTCCAAATTTTATCTGCATCTTGATAGAAGGAGATTGATTGATACAACAGCTATATGGAAGAGATTACTCCGTTCTACAAATCACTTATAGATACAACAATACTAAGTGTCTAAGCAGTAAATAATAGGACCATGAGAAGAGGTAGGAAGCATGAGCATGATCAACAACTCCAGTTATGTGAAGAAGTAACACAACAAGAAATCTATGATGGATTATGCTCCATAGGAGATGACAAAGCCCAAGGGGTGGATGGATATAATGCAACATTCTATAAAAACATGGCCAATTATCAAGAGTGAAGTTATAGAAACAGTAAAGGAGTTCTTTATAATATGTGCTATGTTCAGAAGCATCAACCGCACTGCAGGAACTTTGATTCCAAAAGTAGCTAATCCTACTACAATTAAAAAATACAGGCATATTGCTTGTTGTACTGTCCTCTATAAAATCATTGTTAAAGTCATAGTAGGGAGAATACAAAAGGTTATTGCAAGCATCATCACAGAAACACAAGCTGAATTCATTCCTGTGAGAAGAGTTGCAGGTTATGTGTTCTTGGCACATGAATTTGTAAAAACATACATAAGAAAATAAATCTCACCAAGATGCATGATTAAAGTAGATATCCAAAAAGCCTATGATACAGTAGATTGGAGGTTCCTGAAGCAGATGCTGGAGGACCTACATTTTCCTTCAAAGTTTACTGGATAAGTGATAGAATGTGTGTCAAGTGTTAATTACTCCATAGTAATCAATAGAACTAACCAAACCATTTGACGCTGCAAGAGGGCTCGGGCAAGGGGATTCAATGTCAACTTTTTTATTTGTTATAGTTATGGAGTACTTAAGTAGAAGCCTTAGTGAATTGAAAGATGAGAAGTAATTCAAATTTCATCCTAAGTGTTCCAAAATGAATATTACTCATCCGAGCTTTACAGATAACCTGCTGATATTTTCCAAAGGAGATCTAACTTCCGTGGGACTACTGCACACCAAGTTTGGTAACTTCATAGATGCTTTAGGTTTACAAGCTAACATGTCAAAGAGTGCTATATATTTTGGTGGAGTAGTTGACCCTCTTAGGCATGATATTCAACAACTGTTGGAATATGGACAAGGGGAATTACCTTTTAGGTATTTAGGGATCTAGCTGGCTACAAGGAAGCTGAAGATGTTAGAATGACAACCATTAATATCCAAGATCATTGCAAAAGTGACTTCATGGGTAGCAAAGAAACTGTCATATGTTGTTTGTGTACAATTGGTGAAGACACCTCTATTTAGAGTTCAATCTTATTGGGCACATATGTTTATAATACCTACCAAAATGATGAAAATGATAGAAGCTTACTATAGAAGTTACATTTGGTCAGGAACAAATGAAATAACTAGAAAGACGTTACTATCCAGTAGCAGAATGTGTGTGCCAAAGGCAATTGGAGGACTAAATCTCACAAATCTGAAAATCTAGAACAAAACAGCTATAGTTAAAACCTTCTAATAATTGATGTGGTTGAATCACATACCATAGTATACAAAATATTTACTACTTCTAATTATTTTATCATTTTGCATGACCGGGTGGGCCATTCCGATTCTAACATGATGCGTACAATAATAGAAAATTCAAATATGCAGACATTGAAGAACAAGAAGATCCTTCAATATAAGGTATTCTCTTGTGCTGCTTGTTCTCAAAGAAAGTTGACTATTAACCCATCAACAACTAAAGTCGGGATTGAATCCCTTGTATTTCTGGAACATATACAGGATGATATATGTGGACCATTCAAGTATTTTATGGTCTTGATAGACACATCTATAGATGGTCACATTTGCTTATTGTCAACTCGCAATATGACATTTGCGAGATTGTTGGCCCAAATAATAAATTTAAAAGCACAATTTTTAGAGTGATAATGTTGGTGAATTTATATCTTAGGCCTTTACTGATTATTTTATGGACATTGGAATAAAAGTTGAGTATCTGGTTGCTCATGTTCATACTCAAAATGGTCTAGCAGAATCGTTGATTAAACATCTCCAATTAATAGTTAGACTATTGCTAATGAGTACAAAACTTCCTATTTCTTTGTCGGGACATGTTATTTTGCATACAACAATACTTGTGCGCATAAGGCCAACAAATTATTATGAATTCTCCCCATTACAGTCGGCTTTTGGTCAGGAGCCAAATATTTTCCATCTAAGAATTTTTGGACGTGCAGTATATGTTCCAATTTCTCTACCACAACGCACAAAGACGAGTACCCAAAAAAGGTTGAGAGTATATGTAGGTTATGAATCTATTTTTATTATTAAATATCTAGAACCTATGATAAGAGATTTGTTTACAACTAAATTTGCTGATTGTCCTTTTGATGAATCGATTTTTCCACCATAAAAAGGAGAAAATACACAGTTGGAAAAAGACAGATTGGAATGTAATGTCTCTATCTCATTTGGATTCTCGTACAAATCAATGTGAAAAGGAAGTTCAAAAAAGAACTTATATGCAAAGTATTACAAATCAACTACTAGATGCATTTACTAACCATCCACGAGTTACTAAATCGTATGTTCCAGTTGTAAATGCTCCAATTCGGGTTGATGTCCCAGTTGGACAGTATGATAATGCAAATGAGTATGGGTCATGCCTCAAATGTGGTAGACCAATCAGTTCCAAGAATAAGAATACTCAAAAAAAGAAAAGAGCAAATGATCAGGTTAATCATAACGTAGAGACAATTAAAGACATAACAATTGATAAGACCTCACATGAGTTTCAAGTACCTGAAAATGATGAAAATGAACAGATCTCAATTAGTTATGTCTCTATGGGAAAAAAGGGAAATCGAAATAAAGTTGGTGTTGACAATAGTTTTGCAAATAATGTTGCAATTTAAGTAATGCAACAAGATGAGGATCTTGAGCTAAAATCTATCGATGAATGTGGATAGAGAAAGGATTGGTCAAAATGAAAATATGCAATTCAAGCGGAATTGGCTTCACTCGAAAAATGTAAAGTTTTCATACCAATAGCCCGAATGCCTAAATGTGTCAAGCCAGTGGGATACAAATGTATTTTTGTGTGAAAAAAAAGAAAAAGAAAGATAAAGTCATAAGATATAAAGCACGGCTTGTGGCACAAGGGTTTTCGCAAAGTCCTGACATTGATTATCCGGAGACATATTCTCCTGTGACAGATGCAATTACCTTCGGGTATCTAATAAATCTTGCAGTCCATGTAACATTTGATATGCGATTGATGGATGTTTGCACAACCTATTTATATGACTCATTGGACAATAAAATTTTTATGAAAGTCCTTGAAGGGTTTAAAATTCCCGAAGCACATAAAAGTTTAAGGGAAGCTTGTTCAATAAAACTTAAGAAATTCTTATATGGATTGAAGTAATCGGGGAGGATGTGGTACAATCACCATAACGAGTATTGGCTAAAGGAAAGGTACAAAAATAACCATATTTGCCATTGTGTATTTATTAAGAGGTATAGATCTGAATATGTCATCACAACTATGTATGTTGATGGCTTGAATATTATTGGCACTTCTAAATAGCTTCTAAAGGATGTAGAGTGTTTGAAGAAAGAATTTGAAATGAAAGATCTCAGTAAGATTTTTTTTATCTTGGCCTACAAATTGAGCATGTGGCAAATAGAATTTTTGTCCATCAATCACCATACACTGAAAATGTTTTAAATTGATTTAATATGGATAATGAACATCCGTTGAGTATTTATATACGCCGATGGTTGTGAGATTACTTGACATAAATAAAGATCTATTTCGGCATCAAAAAATGATAACGAGCTTATTGGTGATGAAACTCCATATCTTGGTGCAGCTGGGGCACTGATGTATCTTGCCAACAATACCCGACCAGATACTACTTTTGTAGTAAGCTTATTAGTAAGATTAAGCTCCTCTCTAACAAGAAAACATTGTACTGATATTAAGCATATATTTAGATATCTTCCGGGAACTATAAATATGAGATTATTTTATTCTAATGAAATCAAGTTAGAATTGATTGGCTATGCAGATGCAGGATATTTACTTGATCCACAAAAAGCCCGATCTCAAACAAGCTATTTGTTTACCTATGAAGGTACCACTATATCACGACGTTCAATGAAGCAAACAATAGATGCCACATCTTCAAATCATGCTGAGATAACATCCATTAATGAAGCTGGCCGAGAATGTGTTTGGTTAAGATTAATGATTTAACATATTCAGAAAATGTGTAATTTTCTTATGCAAAAAGATAATCCAACTACACCAATAATGCTGCTTGCATTACTCGACTGAAAGGAGGATACATCAAAGTAGACACCACAAAATACATTTTACCAAAGTTCTTTTTCGCGCATGATCTTCAACAAAATGATGAAATTAATTTTCAAAAAATTCGTTCATGTAAAAATTTGGCGATTTATTCACTAAGGCATTACCAATATCAACATTTAAAAAGTTGAGACAGAAGATTAGAATGCGCCATCTTGGGAAAATAAAGTGATATTTGCATTGGGGGGGGGGGGTAAGATATGAGCTATACTCTTTTTTCCTTAGCCTAGGTTTTGTCCCAATGAGTTTTCCTGGTAAGGTTTTTAACGAGGCAGCTAATAAAGCGTATTACACATATATTTACTTTTTTTCCCTTCACTAAAATTTTTTGCCTACATAATTTTTTCTTAGTAAGATTTTAACGAGGCATATTATCTATTTTTTGACATCCAATGGGGAGTGTTGAAAACTATTAGTAAATATGGATGTCCACTACTCCTGCACCCACGATGTAAATAACCTCTCACTATTCATCAATATAATGATTGTAACTCCCACACCTCCATAACTCCTCCCCATGATCTTAATTGTTAATATCACGTTTAAGACAATCCTTTTGTAACCTTCTATGTAATAGTATAAATAGAGGTATGAAATATGATATGGGACACACTTGAACACTTGAAAAATAATAAAGTTATCTCTTCTTCTCTTATTCTATTACTTATTTTCTTATTTTATATTGTCACTTTGACCTAGTTCTCCTAACAGAAAAGAGTTTTTGAAAAACCTTCAAAAACTGTAAATTTCATTGACAAATACATTTTTGAACAAAATTCAAAAAATATCTATGGACAAATGGTCCTTTGTTAGCAATTTTTAACGCGGACCTTAAAAACTACTCTAATAGTACCAGGCACAAGGAGTGTCTAGATTCGTAATTTGAGGTCATTTTTGCTCCATAAAGAACCAAAATAATTCTTAACATTTAGAGATTAGACTAAGGGATTTTTACATACCTATACCATATACCAAATCTTATTACATTCATTATTTAAGAATTGTATTAATTACATTTCAACATACCAAATTACCATTTATATACCATAATTAGTTTTAGGGTATAATTAATGCTTCATTAATATTAGGCTTTAATTTAGGAGATTATATTCTTCATTAATATTAGACTTTAATTTAGGAGCTTATATTCTCCAATTTTCGTTTACCTGCCTATCTCTCCTCCCACACCCCATACCCCCCACGTTTTACCTTCAGTTAATTCCCATATCATGAAAAAAAAGCTTCCAAACGACTTCCAGAAGCAACGGAAGAAAAGAAACCATTCAGAATTCGTTCTTCCTAGAATATCTTGCATTCTCTTATTTTTTCATTCAATCTCTCTTATTGATTTCTTTGTTATTGTGGATGACTTATTTTTATCATTTTCCACCACTGATACATGGATCTTTTACTCCTCTTTTTTATTTTTAATACTATTGCATTGGTACTCAATGTTGCATACATTTTGTTTTATAATTTGAGCAATATTTAATATTTGATATTTTCTCTACTACTATATAAATTATTTTTTTGGGTAATGGTTGAAGGTTACTGATTAACACAGTAGATTAAAATTTCTAGAATTTGTATATATTTTATAGTCAAATTGTAGTCAAATTAAAAAAATTGTAGATAAATTGTACATTATTTTTTGCAAAAGATTTTGTAGAAGCTTTAGTCGTTTTGGATTTGTGAAAATAGAAAATAATGCATCTACAATCAGAATACAAATAATCTACAATTTATCTACAAGATATCTACAAAATAGATACATTAAATTTTAATATCCAAATTCTCATTTCAATTGTAGCATAACATTTTCGACATAATTGTAGAAGATTTATAGAAGTTTTAGTCTTCCCAATCTACAATTTATCTACAAATCTACAATTTAACTACAATTTATCTATAATTTTTAAAAATGTCTCTTCTTCTTCTTCTTCTTCTTCTTCTTCTTCTTCTTCTTCTTCTTCTTCTTCTTCTTCTTCTTCTTCTTCTTCTTCTTCTTCTTCTTCTTGTTCGAGTTTGAATCTAAAATTCAGTCAAAATCAAGTCTAATCTTCACCAAAACCCCTCAAAATTGAGATATAAACTCCTAAATATATTTCGAATTATTTACAACAACACTCAATCCAAACAAATAATAATTTTTGAAAACTCAAATTTGAATTCAAAGCTTTCAAGCTTTTTAATGGCTATCAATGGTGGAAAATATATGGAAGAATAATTTTTTTCAACTTTGAGTTGTTGAAACTCGAAAATTTGAATTGTTCATTTTTTTTCCCGAAAATTTGAATTGTAGTTCTAGAGAAAAATTAGTATAGTACCCGCGCGATGCGCGGATAAATTATAAGAAAAGAAGAGTTTAAAGAGATAGCTGCTGCTTATTGTAAATATATCTTGTAGGTGATAGCTTTAAATTGTACTCAAAATTCATCGCAACATAGTAGTAAAATGCAGTTTATTATCATATGAAGTAAGATAAGATAATGGATCCACGTTCAATCACATTAAGAAAATGGCATAAAGGATGGGAATATGTATTATAGTGATTCCAAATAGTACTATTATTAACATTTGAAGTTTGAATTAAATTTTCAATATAGTATAAGAATACACACTATATTTCCCTTTTGTCCATTAATATGAATAAATAAACTAACATGAGGGCCAACGATTCCAGTGAATAAACAGATATGGCATGTGTCGGAAGGGGAAGATTTTACAAAATGTGAGGCAGGGACAGAGCAACCTATACTATCTGTTTGTGTTTCCTTCGGAAAATTCTCATAAACTCATAAGGTGGAGAATTAAATTTTAGGTTGGAGGAAGTGTGCACAGCCAAAGCAGAGATTCATTGCTTGGCTAGCAAAAAAAAAAGAGATTGTTCAAAAAATAAAGATTACGCCAAATGCAGATTTAAGTGACGACAGACGTAGCTTGTTTATATATATGATGATAAAGAAATTTAAACAATCCAACATTTATTTGGAAGTTCCCTTTGGATATATGCTATAATGAAACTGAAACAATCCAACATTTATTTGGCAATTCCCTTTGGATATAGGCTATTAGAAGATTAGTATTGCAAAGGACAGGTAGTCAGCTCCATGAAGGTTAACATAAACTGCAAGTTGATTCTATTTGAAGTATATTTTCAATATGATAAGAGTGGTTAGTATATTTACTTTCTATGCATTAATGCAAACAAAAAAACTAACATAGTTTTGCAACGATTACACTGAAAAAATAAAACTGGCATGTGTTTTATCCAATATTATAAAAACTAAATTTTTTTAAACTCAACATATTTATGCAAATGGATTATATGTAAAATAAAACCTCATTATATTCTAAATGTCTAATGACATTTTACTGTAGTAAAATAGAAGAAGCAATGGCTGAAAATTTTCAAATAAAACAAATAGAAAAGAAGGTGTTCTGAAAAATCAAAGAAAGAAGATAAAAAGAGTTAATTCACTTGCATGGACTCCACTAATTGAGCATTTTTTGTACTTCATAAATGCCCCTTTCTAACTCATCAGAAACATAGTAACTTTATTAGAGATGGTTTGAGTCAGCTTTTTAGAGGAAATATCCCGAACAGAATACATGAGGATTAAAGTTAGAAATACACATCACAATATAGATATGATGGAAGATACATAATTAAAATATAATTAACCTTGTTTTAACTCGTCACATTGAGAAAAAGTATGATTAATTCACAACTTTGATATATTCCAAGTGTTGCACACAGAATATGAATCTGAAAGAAATAAATAATTTCTAACATGTAATGAATAACTTTAACAAAATAATGTAAAATTGAGTAGTTGCATGTTATCTTGAAATTTATGGACTTTTATGAGTTGCATAACAACAATAACAGGCTGGTTGTTAGAACTTAAAAGGTGAGGTATAACTTGATCAACAAATTCGTCCCATAATATAGCAGATAACTTGTTCCTCCTCTCAAATAGAAATAAGGGATAAAAATTTATAAAATGTATTTTAAAAATATATCATTAATACATGGTTGTTTGTTTATTCTTACTCATCATCTTCTAGTTCGATATCCATAAACTTCCTAGACATTTCACCTTGTTGTTGCATGTGTACCTCGCTAAAATTAACAATTTCTCCGATAACATCTAAAGAAAAAAAATAAGTTAATAAGTACCATCAATCTATTAATAATAAAGATCAAAATAAAAAGATGTTAAATTAGGTAGAATCAAACTATTAGCATTTAACAGGAAAAAACAATTAAAAAACAAATATGTTAAATGAAATTAAGGTAAAAAAACAATTATTACCAAATAATTCACTCTCGTTAACATCAACTTTATTTATCAATTGATGATATGGTCGGAGATCAAAGATATTCATTGGGAAAAGTGCATCACTTGTTTCCGTCACTGTTGTTCTTGAGTAAACGTCGGCATCAGTCTATGTTTTGTCGTGTTGAACCTCTTCTTGTTTTGGCAAACCATAAAGTTCGCCATAAGATATAATCCAAGCTCATTAATTTTTGTGTTGAAAAGATGCAAAACAGACTTGCCAATTGAAGCATGTATACGATCGCCCTACGTATAACAATAAATAATATATTATTTAGAGAAAATTACAGTTTTCCAAATTATTGAATTACCAGGTTAGATGCAAATATGCTGAGGAAAAGAACATTATGGATATTTGTTACATCAACTTGAACTCCATGATGGATTATTTGAATTACTAACATATATACTACTGTGTATATATACATTGCTGCTGTAATTGGTAAAAAGTCTATAAAGATGTACAAACTATATATTCTGCATTGTTTGTAGTCTAAAGAAGTTAACATTCTGCATATTTATATACTCTACAACTTAATTATGTAGTTGTTAGATTTTGCATTTTCTATGTATGTTATGAAAACATACGTTAGGAAAACTACGTGAAACATATTTCTTTCGTTTGACTACATAAAGTAAACTCCACCTACTGTGTATATATATACAGTGAACTTTCTATGTAAACATGTTTTTACATATGCGCAGGTGGTGAACATTGGCAATTAACTTGTTTTTCACATGCAAGCAAACTAAATCAATGTATAAAATTGATATTGAAATTTCGCAATGTCACAGAGCAAATAACAATGTCACAGAGCAACTAAAATCTTTATATATTCATATAACAATGTTACAGAGCAAATAAATTTTATATATATTCACAATCAAATTTCGCAAAAGAAAAAAAATAGGAATTACTCAGCGAATAACCTATTTAAATTACCTTTTCATCTTGTAGAACCAATTCAATCGAAAATATATTTTCAGGATTAAAACGGTCTGAAATTTTCCACATACGGATAACCCGAACTTTTAATTTTCATTGCATCTTTGAAATTGTTATATCCTTGATGAAATCAGTGTGATTAGTCATCTTTTGCATAAGAAGTAACTGTACTTGTAATCTATTGTTGAAAAGGAAAAGTAGAATTGCAGTAGGTTAAGTTGTGGGAGGAAATATATATTTCAAGATTTTTACAGTTGGAACCCAGTATACTGAATCGTGGGAGGAACAGTTGAGCATATTGTGATTTAGGAGAGAAAATTTAAGGTAAGTTGTATGTAAAAGTTTAAACCTAAAATAGTGGTGTTCAATTGTACCCCACGTTCAGTTAATTAAATTTTTTTAAAAAAAATATTAATCAGATATAAACTGCTGCCGAGAATGTTAAGTTAATTAAAATTAAAAGGTTAAAAATGAAAAAATAACATACATAAAGATTAGTATAAACGGTTGGTTTTCCTAGAAAGAAACGTGGGTAGTTTGAAACCGTTTTTATACCCACGATTTTTTATTTAATAATTTTAAACAATGACAAATCTGAATTTTCTAAGGAAGGTGTACAGTTTTTTACATTGAGGATTTTGATAGTGAATTTCAATCGTGTACTATGCCATATGTATTATGGGGATAAAGTCACTTGGCTTCATGAGATGCTTTTATCCCCAACTTTTAATTATAGATAGATAACATGATTTTTTTTAAAAATATATAAAATACCTAATTACTAATTGTTTTCAAATTCAAAATTTAAAAGGAGAAACTAAATTTACCTAGAATAACTAATTTGTCCTAAAGTTGATACATGGAATTTTATATGTCAAACACTTGGCGAATTTTCAGGGCTTACTTTCTTCCTTTTAAGTAAACTAGAATTAGTACCCGCGCGATGCGCGGACATAATTATTAAATTATAATTTGAGTTATTGGAATTACCTTAAAATTTAAAACTTCCAGATAGTGTTTTTTTATTTATATTTTTATTTCATATTTGTAGCAATCCAACTCCTTGATTTAGTACTTGTATTTTATTTTGTGGTCAATATTAAATAATACTAAACATTCACATTTGTGATATGTCTTGTTTGAGCATATTATTTAGCAAAATTCTTACTATCACTTTATGTTTCACTACAAATTCGAATAAGTCTTATCCATCCACTTTTTCACCAAAACAACACTTTCTTTAATCTTTGCTTATAGTTATTGCTTTATTTATTACTTAATAATATTATATTCATGTAATCTTTTATTAGGTTACCAATTGACTTGATATCTTGCTTATTGCCCTTTTGATAAACATATGTAAATATAAATTTTTTTATTCCTAAAAGATAACTTATTTTTGTACTTTTATCCTCTTACTTGAAACTCTTTTTTCATTTAAATCTTTCAATAATATTTTTAAGTATTATTTAATTATTTAATTTCCTTATACTTAATTAATTCAAAGTATAAATATTCTCACACTATCTCTATTTTCTTCTTTATACATCCTCTTTCCAACAATAAATTTTTAATTAGTTTTTTACAAAAAATATATAATATCCTGTCTTATTTAAGTTATAACTTTGAATTAGTTTAAATATTAATAGATAAGTTTTTTCTTATTATATTTTAAATCTATTAAATTTTCTTATAACTATTTTTTGTATCATGTGTAATTAAATTTTCTTTCTCTTTTAATATTAGGATACAAATTAGACTTTAATTCTCGTTCATAAAATTACCCAAAAGAGATATTTATTTTGTATTTCCTTAGATTTAATTTGTTATCCAATTTTTAGTTTTTTTTTTAACTTAATGTCATTAATGTTGTCATGTATTTTTTATTAGTTTACTTGAATTTAATATCCACTTTTATCACATTTATTTTAATATAATATAAATAATAAATATAATTATTTCAATAGCAACTTTGACTCTATTTCTCATATTTT
Organism: Nicotiana noctiflora; assembly: GCA_032618575.1. Classification (NCBI taxonomy): domain Eukaryota; kingdom Viridiplantae; phylum Streptophyta; class Magnoliopsida; order Solanales; family Solanaceae; genus Nicotiana; species Nicotiana noctiflora. The sequence continues at coordinate 46,910 of JASVEL010008898.1, read as the reverse complement.
TAAATATAATTTTTCTTATAATATTAAAAAAAAGTCCCATTTCAAATTTAAATATATCTAATTCTTCTATTTTCTCTATTGGACCACACTTTAAAAAATCATCTTATGCTTTCAAACTTAACCTAGCAATACTAATGTAACGACCCGGCCCGTCGTTACGGGAATTACCACCCCGTTACCTTGCATTTTCATATATTATGCTTTTAAAACAGTATTAGAATATATCGGGTGAGTTAGGAGTGATTTGGATTGAAAATGAAACAAATAACATGTTTGAAGAAAGCTTGAATATGAAAAGTCAACTGAGAGTTGACTATTGAGTTAGAGTGCTCGGAACCGGATTCTGACGATTCGACTAGTTCCGGGGGATCATTTATGACTTAGGAGAACAATCGGAATTGAATTCGGAGGTCCGGTGTAGTTTTAAGCTTGAATTGGCGAATGTTGAATTTTGACCCAAATAAGGTCAGATACAAAGCTTGTACTAAATAAAAAATTATTATTTCAACTTAAAATTAACGTGAAAGATATAAAATAAAAATTTAATTGATTCTTTTTCAAAAAAATGGGTACCTAACGCAACTGAATTATACATAAAATTTAAATTAAAGATACTTACAGTAATGTATATTGTACCAAAATAAGGTCAGTTACAAAGCTTGATCAATTAATTAAAATTTGTCCTACAATAATTTATTTCGTCCCTACCATAATTATACAAAAAAATGTTAACTAAATATTACTACTAATAGAGATTTGTATCATAATTAAAAAATAATTCTTATTGAACTACTACTTCCATTAATATATATTTTTATTTATAATTTAAATTTTTAATGTTGTCTTAAAATTGCCAAGTTGCTTATTTTAGCTTGCCATTTGGCATCACCTTATGCTTCTCTACTTTCCTTTTAATATAATATTGATATAGATATATAAATTTAATTACATCACATGTTTCAAAAAAAAGTTATTTTTAGCTCTAAAGTAAAATTTGTAACAAATATTTTTTCAATAGTAAGGGATCGTTGGATATGAACTGTAGATTTTGTAAGATACAAAATGTCTATTTAAATTTTTTTTTTCTTAAAAAAAGAGTACATACCATAACTGAGTTATACACAAATTTAATTAAAGATACATATAAAAATATATATTATTCACAAATAAGGTTAGATACAAAACATGTACAAAATGAAGAAATATTAATTGATTCTTGCTCAAAAAAGGATACCTACCATAACTGAATTATACACAAATTTAATTAAAGATACCTATAGAAAATTTTAGACTACTACTTTCATTAAATTTTTCCCATTTATAATCCAAATATTTTATGTTGTCTTAAAATTGCCAAGTGGCTATATTTTAGCTTGCCACTTGGCTTAACCACATTGCAAACTACTCTCCTTTTAATATAATATAGATTCTTATTGAACTACTACTTCCATTAATATATATTTTTATTTATAATTTAAATTTTTAATGTTGTCTTAAAATTGCCAAGTTGCTTATTTTAGCTTGCCATTTGGCATGACCTTATGCTTCTCTACTTTCCTTTTAATATAATATAGATATAGATATATAAATTTAATTACATCACATGTTTCAAAAAAAAGTTATTTTTAGCTCTAAAGTAAAATTTGTAACAAATATTTTTTCAATAGTAAGGGATCGTTGGATATGAACTGTAGATTTTGTAAGATACAAAATGTCTATTTAAATTTTTTTTTTCTTAAAAAAGAGTACATACCATAACTCAGTTATACACAAATTTAATTAAAGATACATATAAAAATGTATATTATTCACAAATAAGGTTAGATACAAAACATGTACAAAATGAAGAAATATTAATTGATTCTTGCTCAAAAAAGGATACCTACCATAACTGAATTATACACAAATTTAATTAAAGATACCTATAGAAAATTTTAGACTACTACTTTCATTAAATTTTTCCCATTTATAATCCAAATATTTTATGTTGTCTTAAAATTGCCAAGTGGCTATATTTTAGCTTGCCACTTGGCTTAACCATATTGCAAACTACTCTCCTTTTAATATAATATAGATATAGATACGTAGATGAGAAATCTCCTTTCCCTTTTTTAAAATTAAATTTAATGTAGAATCAATTAACACCAAGATTCTCTCCTTAGTTTTAGCATGTTTTTAGGGAATATTCTGCTCTTTTAATGCATAATAATCGAATGGTACAAAATTTGTAGATAAAACGTGGACTGAGAAGGTAATTAACAAACTATGCACATTTAAGGTAATAAAGTTTCATATATGGTATATGTATGTAAAAATACCTTAGAATAATAAATCTGTTCATTAAATAACCAACTTGCAAATAACTTACTTCTACCTTACTTCTTAATGTAGCCTAAAATAAAAATCGAGATGAAAATGAAATATTATAGAAAAATAATCTCTCCTAGTCATTAGCGTAAAAACTAATATAGGTTCTATCGGAGATAAAAGTAAAGATGACTCCGATTTATAAGCATGGATTTTATGAGATCAAAAGGTTGCATGCCTTTGGATAATGCTGGGGGAGAACAGGTACAAAACAAACTGGACCATATCATTGTGAAAAAAAAAGGAGAAATCGAGTTTCGTTGAAGATTCCAAGGAGCAGCAGGTGAAAATTGGTAGAATTAAAGACAGCAACTATTAAAATATGGGCAGTTTGACAAGGGGTAAAAAAAAATTGGGTAATGGTTGATACCTATGAAAGAAACCCAACTACACCTTACAAGCAAAGTAAAGGCGAATTTAAGATTTTAATTTTTTAAGTTTTAAATTTTAGAATAATTATTTTAAGTGTTAATAATTAAATTCTATATTTAATATAAGTATATCTTTACTAAATTTATACTCTTTTTTTTTTTTTACACATGAGCAAAATTTCTGGGTTATACCGAAATTGTATTGAGTTTCTACCTCTGCCCCTAGTTCAAAGGTTCAGAAAATTCTGAATTGAATCACCAAAACTTATTTTAAAGAAACACAAAAAAACCATTAAAAATGCAACATTGCTTAAATAAAAAGTTGAAGGAATACTTCACCAATGTCAATTCAATGAACCAAAAGACGAGGTATTTGGTACTTGGAATATAAACAATAAGACCAAATAACACAAGGTCCAAAAAGTATTTAATTTGGTTTAACATTAGTGCATCTGTTCAGGGCCCCAACACATTTCTACGCGCAAATGCACATGCTGTCACAGTTAACAACAACAATAAAGTGGGGTTCATTAAAGTAATATGTAGACAAGTTTTACCTTTACCTGAAAGGGCAGAAAGACTGTTTCCAATCGACCATCGGCGCACAAAAGAGAAGGCAAACAAAAACAAAAAGAAGAAGTACAAAATAAATGCGTCAAAGTGCAATTGCTAAAGCTGCAAAGGTCAAAAAAGACTTACCAAAACTTGGAAAATAACATGATGACAAAAGCGTAGACCTATGTGAGATTCGGATGTTGGGTTGAGACCCAAACAAGACAAAGAGGATCCTAGACTAAAACTTAAGATCCAACTTGGCTTTTGCTTTTTTGGAGAGTGGAATATGTTTGTACTAAACAAGACAAAATTAATTGTAAGAGTAACAAATTCAAGTGAAAAATATATGTTACCTGATTATGATTAAGTTATATGAGGTATACATTCATTCGGTCGGTGTAAATTATTGAATTTCGGTCGGTGTGAAAAATACTTACTTGAATTCAATTTTTTTTGGTGGAAGTTGAGGAAAAATATGAGAAGAAGGAACTGCTATGCTTATGTGCAAATAATATTGAAAACTTAAAGATTATTATACAATATATCATTAACCTTTTAAAGAATTAATATATACTCAAATGTAATTTAAGCTGAGCCCGTTAGGATTTGCTAATTTGAAGTAGTTGATAAGCATTAAATGATTAAAATATTTTTAAGTATTGAAGCTGATTTAATAAATAAGTAGTTATGTGTTTGGGTACAAGTGCTGATTTAATATGGAATGAAGAGATAGTTAGAAAATTTATTCGAGAAAAATATTTTGTGAAATAAAAAAAATATTATTAAGGACAAACTAGTAAAAGTGATGGTCAAACTAAAAGTGCTTATAATCTGAAAAGCTATAAGTTGGGGGTTACCAACTTATAACTTATGGATGATTTTAGCTTATAAGCACTGTGACGTATAAGCGCTTTGGATGTTTATCAAATGCATAGATAAGCAAAAATGTGCTTATAAGTCCGTTTGTTCAGCTTATAAGCTTAGCCAAACACCCTCTTACTCTAGTTCTGTTCCCATTTACTGACTCATTTTTGGTATAGATACTTAGAGCTCATTTGGACTGACAAGTGCTTAATAGTTTTTAAGCTACTTTGTAGTATTTGGATGAAGTAAAAAATAATTTTAAACACTTTTTTTAAAGCTAAAATGACAAAAATAAGCCAAAAATTAAAAACTAAAATTCCTAACTTATGACTTTGGACTTAAAAATCATTTACAACAAGCCCATTCAAACGGCTCTTACTTATAGGTGACTTATAAGTAACTTGTGTAAAATCTACATAATATCAAAGTTTGAAGACAAGTCATCTCAGATTCTACTAAACTGAAGTACCTCTTTGATATATGATTGAATAAATTATAAGGTCTCTTAAATAAACGTCAAAAAAACGACATCAGGTAAGACTTGTTATTTCTTAGGTTGTCCAACTAAATATATTATTATTAGTAAACTTAGCTGTTACATTATGAAAGAAGTTAACAAATATTTTATTGATGCTGTAATCAAACAAAAATACAGGTTCCATCACATGGTTGTGCTGGCATGAGCTAAGTATTTGCCTTCAAATTTCTCCCCATATTTCCATTTTTGTTCCAATTAAATGCATACACCTCCCTTTCTCCTTTCTCTTTTCTCTCTCACACATCAATTTTTTAATTTTATGTCTTTTTCTTCCTCTCTCTCACATAACATTTACACATATCTCTGTCTTATTTTTTCATAGTCTTTGTGTCCACATTACAATAACAACAATCCAATATATTCCCATAGAATGGGGTCTGAAAAGGGTAATATGTAGATCGACTTTACCTTTACCTGAGAGGGCAGAGATGTCGTTTCCAATCGACCCTCGACGCAGGGAAGAGAAAGGCAAACAAAAACAAAACAAAAACAACATTAGTTACTCCAACATACATCGCATAAATAATTAACTAAACATAAGAGTCATATATACCATAAATAAACTGGCATGCAATAATATTAAAACAGAAACTACCAGAAATGACTACCATAAGAGAACACAAACTAATCCTCTGTGGGTGACCCTACCACGCCTCACCCACTCCGAAAAAGAAGTACGAAAAATCTAGAAGCTCCTATCTTACAACCCTAATACTAGACATCCACAGTTTCCTATGGAGGGTCAAATGTGTCCACATTATATTGAATAAATACGCAATTGTTTTACGAGCACATGACATCCAATCCCACAACATGGCCTCTCTAATCAGCCCCATTTGACAGCTTTTTTCTTAGATAGCCATATAAATAAAGTATAAAAAGACACTTCAAGAATCCCATGTGGGACTCCAGCTTATTTTTGTGAGGACAAGAAAAATTTTAACTTTGTTTTGTAGCCATGGATTTGTTTGATGATAAAACCAAATCTTCTCCTAAAACCACTCAAGATGATCAAATGGAACCTGGATTACTTCTTGAGGAAAGTTGGTTTTTTGGTAATTTGCTTGATAGAAAATCAAGAATGTTGAGATGTTATTCTGATCCTTGTCCTTCCTCTAAAATTACTCAAGATATGTTAGCTGGAAAATCTTTAGAAGAAACATTTTCTTCACTTCAGAAACTTCCAAAAGGAGAAAGATTAAATCTTGATTCAAGAAGAAGTAATCCAAAATTACATAGAGCATCACAGAGTAGTAATTTGGAGAGGACACCATCTTTGCCAGTTTTTGTAGACTACAAAGATGAAATCCAAGATGAAGAAAGTGAATTTTCTATGGGAAAGTTGATTAGACAAGCATCTATAAACCATGTAAAAATCTCACCACCAAAACAAAGTTCACATGTTAATTTACCAAAAACACCACAGAGTTGTCTACAGAGGGCACCTTCTTTGCCAGTTTTTGCAGAAAGGGAAGAAAATCATGATGAGGAAAATGAATTTTCTATGGGAAAGTTGATAAGACAAGCATCTTTAAACCATGCACGAGTTTTGCCTCCTAAACATACTTCAAAGGTATTCAAATTTCCAACTTAATTATGTGATTTTTTCTTAGATCTAATTGTTTCCAAGTAGCTTTTAATATGGTTTTTACCTGAGGAGGATGAATTATATGGCTAATGAATTCAATTGAACTCAGTATATTCGACACATAATTTGAATATATATGTAAAATACACAAATTTTCCACTAATATTAAAATTTGAACTCATAATCTCAAAAGTACAATGAGTTTGATGTTATTCCTTAAAGGTTAACTCGTTAAGTTTAAATTCTGAATCCGTGATTGGTTTAAACTTTTAGGGGTCGCTTGGTTGGAAAACCAGTTATACTATGATTAATTATCCCGGAATTAGTTATATCAACCTCCCATAGAGATGAAGAAACACTCTTATCCTAGAGGATTAGTTATACCATCATTTTATCCCAATCAAATGTCGGATAAGCAGATCTCAAATTCAATCACATGATTAATTATCCCTTATCCCTCGTACCAAATGAAGCCTTAATAGTATTTGTTTGGAAATTTTACCTCCTGTAGCAAAGGTATAAACCCTATTTATTATAAATCAAAATTTTCTATAGCTACCTCTTATATTTCATAGCAAAATAAGTATTTATGGTATATATTATCATTGAGGCACGAAATACACTATTTATGTTTTTCCTCTCTCTTAGATAGTTCGACATACCTATTTTTAAGATGATTGTTGTTACTGTATTCATGAATACATGATGCAAATACATGAATACATGCGCATACAGCCAGACTGCCTTGATATTAGGTGCTTTTTACTGCTGTATTCATGAGTACAACAGCGTGAATACATGCACGTACAGCTGGATTACCCTGAATTTAGGCGATTTTTGTTGTTGTATTCATGAATACATGGCGCAAATACATGTGAATAGATGCGTGTATAGCTGGACTGCTTGATTTTAGGCATTTTTTTACTGTTGTATTCAAGAATACAACAGCTCGAATACACGTGAATACATACATATATTCATGAATATAGTAGTGAGAATGCATGTGAATACATACGTGTACAGCTGGATTGCCCTGATTTTTAGGCGCTTAACGAATACGCTACCGTAACAACTAAATAGTAGCTGTAGGAAGTAATTATGTACATGATAGCTATAGGAATTTAATAGCACTAAACATTAGTGGTTTCTGAAAATTTCTGAGACTTGTTTTTGTGGTATATTATTAATTGAACCACATTAATTTGTCACCATGTCGCAGGGTCTAACCAAAAGTCCAACCATATCAAGCACCATAAGGCAGCATTCAAGGAGAAGACAAGAGCAAAAAAGCAAAACTAGAAATATTTCAAGCGAGATTGAAGATTTGCACGGTTTTAAGAAGTTAGACTTAAACTATGAAAAGAAGGATTCAATCCCAAAAATGGCAAATACAATTCCAGGCTACAATGAGAAAAACAAGAAGACACCTGTTGGATTATCAGAATTAGACAAGATCAGAAAACCACCTTATTCACCAGAAGATCAAATGAAAGAGCAGATCAAGTTTTGGGCTAGATCTGTGGCATCTAATGTGCGCTAAAATTGCTGATTTTGGAATTTTAATTTAGGATATTATGCTGATTTTTCACTCTCTCATTACAGAAACATCCTCTGTTTCTATAACTAATAACCTTTGCCATAGACAAAATGTATTGTAACAAAACTTGTTGCATAATTAAAGTATTCATTAGGTGAATAATTTTGTAACATATTTGATAACTGCTATTTGAAAAGATTGATTTTCCGCAACATTTTTATGTGTTGCATCTGAATACTAGCTATAACATGTTATTCTGCTTGTACTTAATCTATCAGCTTAGTCTATCACAACATTTCTAGAATTAGTACATTTTTATCCGGAATTTCTTACTATATATATATTTTTTTATCTATTGAAGAAAAGATCAATATATTTCTCATGAACAAGAAGGATCCTCAATTTATAAAAATTTAATATTTTTTTTGGATAAACATGTTTTGTAAAAAAATTCAGAAGATAGGATATTTTGTTTATGGGCAAACGGGGTCCTAAAATTTTAAATTCATACTTACCAATATTTTTAAATAAGATATAAGAAAACCAAAATAACTCAGCATGCAAGGGCTTAAGAGCTTATTTGGCTTAGCTGATTTAGAGTAGGTGATAAGCATTAGGTGTTAAAAAATACTTTTAAGTGCTGAAGCTAACTTAAAAAATAAGCAGTTACGTGTTTGGATAAAAGTGCTGAAATTAATAATAAGCAACTGAAAAACTAGGTATACGAAGAGTTTTGTTTTAATAAGAAGTATTTTAGGGATAGAATAGTAAATATTTTGGTCAAATCTAAAGTGTTTATAAGCTGAAATTTGATAAGTTGAGGGAAACCAACTTATGATGTTTGACTTATTTTTGGCTTATAAGTGCTTAACATATGAAAACTTATAATTTTATTAAACGCGTAAATAAGCCAAAAAATATTTATAAGCCGGTTTGATCAGCTTTTAAGCTTAGCTAAACATCCTCTAAATAATCTTACTTTCAATGACAGCGGGAAACTACCAAAGAAAAAGAACAAAAAGGAGAAAGAAAAGAAAAAAGAGAAAATCCTAAATTCAGCCAAAAAGCTTCATATGATCTATTCCTTTATCCTTTTCGATAGTTTGGAAATGTAAGATTCATGATCCATAAAGTTGTCACATTACTCCAAAAAGAAAAAAAAAGGTAAACAACAAAGAAAAGAACTGCTTAAGTCATGTGTTTTGTGAGTTACTTTTACCTTTTTCTTTGTCAACGTGGAAAGTTGGCAGACAAGGGTGTAAACGAATATTTAAAAATAGATTAAATCGATCGAATTCTTTTATTAAAATTATAGATTTTTACGAAATTATAATTATACTGATAATTAGGATAAATTTTTATGTTTAGAAAAAATAAAATATTAATTTTTACCTTGGGCCTTGTGATTAAGAAAAATATTTACAAGTCAATAAGTAATTAAGTTTAAAGTTTCACTCTCAAATCTATTATGCTACTCCTTTTGAAACTAAATTATTTCTAGCTATCATCTTGAGTAGCATGTCACAAGTATTCCAGCGATCTTGAATAGCAAATCATAACGTATCGAATATCTCTTTTCTCGTATGATTTAGATTTTTGTTATTGTATATTTAAATTTCTAATATACTATATTCTCGAGTCCAATCTTTCCAACTCGTGTGATCTATGTTTGTATTGTCTAGTCAATTTCTCTTACTTTATAGTAGAATAATGGGATAAATCTCTACGGCTATCTTCATATTCCCTTGCTTCATCGTCTTTTAATATGTAAAAATATCTAAAGAGTTTTGTCGAAGTTGTAACTAAATATGTATTTTATTGCATTCTAACATCTTTTTGTAACTTTTACATGACTTTTTAAGAAAAATATTAGAAATTAACCGAATTATACAAATATCGAAAAGAAACCAAGATGTTGGGACAATTTCAAAAAGTTTAATTTTTGTTATACAAAATTAAATAACCAAAAAAAATGGTATTGTATATATTTTTATTAAATAACTGACCGAATCGAACTATGGACACCCTAGTTGTAGACACCCTTTTGGCATTTGCATTCATTTTTGTTGCAGAGTAGATGTTATATTTTTCAAAAATACCCTCTTACTATCAGAAAATAAAATTCATTTAATTTGAAACTCGCTCTTTTCATTGTTGTTCTTTAATCTTTCTTTAGTTTAATCAAGGGCATCCTAACTTCCACACTTTTGGCATGATCTAAACTTACTTTTTCAAAAAATGTTTTTCTTTCATTACATTTTTTTCTCGATATTTGACTAATTAGTTTTGAAAATATTGTCCTCACTGAAAAAAAGTTTTACAAAATATGAGTTAATTAAGGGGCATTAGCCATTTTCGTTTAGTATTGAAGACATTACTAAAGCATATTCTCATGCCATATCACCGACCTTTTACAGTAACCGTGTAATGTTTTATCTTTATACCTAATCATTCGCCCAAAAAATGACATATACAATACAGCAAGTTGGTTCTTAAATAATAATAATAATAAAAAAAATCTTGTAAAGCATCTTGCAGTGTGTCATATGCACCATAAGAGTACAATAAATATTTTCGGAACCAACTTATTCGTTTTCACAAATAATTTTATCCATAGTCATTGAACTTTTGCGTTAGTTATTCAAGTAATTTTTTTTTATTACGTAAAAATTATTCTAACTTTGTACTCATTACACAAAATCAATTCTTTTTTTTGTTACACATAAATTATTTTACTTTGTTCTAGTTATCACAAAAATCACGTTTTTACTTGAAAAGTCTATTATGCCCTTGATATTATATTAACATTCATATTTATAATACCTTCTATATTATATACTATATAATATATTTTTAACTATTATTTTACTTATTATTTTTATAATATATTCATATATTTAATTTTTTCTTAACTTTAATTTTCAAGATAAATTTTTCAGCAATTTTTTTTTTAAATTTAGTTGACTGACCAAAGTTGGTCGGTAATTTCCGACCAACTTTGGTTGGTATACCCTTCCCGACCTTCAAAATACCGACCACACATTAATAGTCGCGTTCGGACGGTTATTAGACATTACCGACCAACTTTAGTCAATTTTTTTGGACGATTTTTTTTCGAATTTCTAGTAGTGTAATTTCCCAAATAACCAATTGTCCAGGTAAATCCCCAAGACAATATCCCTAGCGAAATTCGCATGTGGTACCTAGGAATTTTCCTTTAGATTAACATATAATTTGTTCCTCATTTTCTTTATTTGTGTAATTTTCTCACGGAAATGTACTTGCCGATTTATTTCTCTACTAATATATATTAAAGTTAATGATAGATTTAACAACGCTACTAATATATTTAAAAAATTAACGTTAAGAAAAAATTAAATATACGAATATATTATAAAAATAATAATTAAAATACATATTTAAAAAATATATTATATAGTATATAATATAGAAGGTATTACATAAATATAAATGTTTATATAATATCAAGGGTATACTAGATTTTTTTCAAGTAAAAATATGACTTTTGTGATAACTAGAGCAAGTAAAATGATTTTTGTGTAACAAAAAAAAATAACTTTTATATAATAAACATAAAGTTAAATAATTTTTATGTAACAAAAAAAATAGTGACTTTTGAATAATAAATACAAAAGTTCAATGACATGAACTCTTGTTTTCATAAAAAGAAATTCCGTTCTTTTATAAACACGATTTTTATGTGGGCATATCAATCAGAACAATAAAAACAATTGTTTCCTCATCAACAACTGGTAAACTTCGCGTTTTTCCGCTGTCTTTGGTGTGTGATGCTACTGAATTTTTGCCACGTTTTCATGTGAAGTCCAAAAAATTGTAGTACAAGCATTTTTCCAATTATTGAATGCAGATACATAGTTTCGGATAAAATTCAGTTGTGAAATTTGAAACGATAGTGGTTTTTCTATCGCAGGGCTGAAAATAAGAGGGTGTTGGCGAAGCTTGTAAGCTCGTCAAATTAGTTTATAAACACTTTTCGATTTATCTACGTATTTGTTAAAGTTAAACGTGCTTATAAATTAAGTGTTTATAAGTCAAAAATAAGCCGAAAGCCATAAGCCAGTCACCCCCAACTTATGAATTTTTAGCTTATAAGCATTTTAAGTTTGATCAAGATTTTTACTAGTTATCCCTAAAATATTTTCTTTTTCAAAACATAACTCCTACATCGATACTCACTACCTCACGTATTTTTTCAACCTAGACCCCCGCCTCTTCATGTATGCAACTGTCATTGACTATTTGAGGTAAGCAAATTCTCTATTCCTTTTCATATTTGTATCTATGTGATTGTGTATTAATCTTTGAACTGTATGTAATAAACGAGAATATATCATATTTTTGGTGTATCGCTTTCTAAGTGTTGTAGTGATGAAGATGGTGTTTCTCTTCACATAATTTATTCTACTTAGATTTAATTTTTACTGAGAATTTTTTATCAATTTATTAATTATAAATAACTTATGACTATATGCTTATCATAGAATAAATTATATTTATCATAAAAATTACTTTATCTAATCAGAAACGGTATTTAAAATAACATGACAAATAGAATATTTTTCATTTGGATCGATGTGGAATCTAATTGGAAGAAATTATGCCCTTATAAGTGTAAATAATTATATTCTAAGGTTATTCAAGTCATTTTAACAAAAGAAATAGCTTATCAGCAAATTTTTAACAAATTACGCAACAATTTATTATCAATTTCAGTACTTGTATCCAAAGACACAACTGCTTATTTATTAAATCATTTTCAGCACTTAAAAGTGCTTTTCAACACCTAATGCTTATCAACTACTTCAAATTAGCTAATTCAAACGGGCTCTAAATACGATATTACTTGGATGTAAAAATAGCACGGTCTAGCCAGTTTTTGGACTGGTCATTCAAAAATAGCCAGCATTTACCAAGTCAATAAAAAATAACCACTATTTTGCTGCAACAGAGGCCGATCCAACATATATACCAAAGTTCGGTGCACATGTGTATGAACTTCCAGCATATTATGCTGGAACTCCAACACACGGAAAGTTCCAGCATAATATATTGAAGATTCGAACACTTGTGTATGAACTTCCAACATATTATACTGGACTAATATACTTTGTTGGAACTCCAATATAATATGCTGGAGTTCAAATAAACTTATGCTGATACTCCGGCATAATATACTGGCGTATTTTTTAGGTTTTGAAACAGTATTTTTGCTCAAATATTTTTACATAAAAAGTGACTACATTATGATTACTTTTTCCTATTTTTGAACGAACACTTGTAAATCAAGATATTTTTGAATGGGAATTTTTCATACGTGTACCCTATAGCAAACTATATTACCAAAAATGTTTAAAATTTGGTAATTACCCGACCTGTGCACAATTTAACTACACTTTATGTACCAAACTATAAATAACGGAAAACTGAAGATATTATCCCCATTAATTCGCGCGCGATTGTAGGCATAGAATAAGAAGGAAGATTCTGTGCATTTAATTCAAAATTGTGAAAAGGGAAACGAATCTGTAGCTCCGAAAAAAGCTCCTTCTTCAACTGAACAGAAAATATCTTCTCGCTTCTATTCCCAAAAACGCAAAATTTTCAGAAATTCAAATTGTAGAAATACAATTTTCTTCTACAAACTATTCTTCTCAATCTCTGTTCTCCAATTGTATATATACAACTGAACGACAGTTGTGATCTCATAACTATTGAATTTTGAAAGTGTTTTTTCGGTTAACAACTCAAAATCATGGCAAAAGTTACAATTATGCTGAAATCGAATGGTAATTGGGATAAATATGGAAGATATATAGATTTTGTAGTTGACGCAATTGTGGTAGATGATAATTCAAGCTACGGAAATCTCGTTTCTACAATTGCTGAACAATTGTCGATTGATACATCTGAGAAAATTGTAGAAATCAAATACATTGTGGATGAGAATTGTCCTCCAATGGAAATTAGGAATGATATGGGTGTTTCTGTGTATATGGAAACGAAGAAGGATAATAGGAACTTAAGTTCATATCCGTTATGTATAAGTGTTAGAGATTTCAATATGGAATTGGCAATCACAAATGAAAGCATCAATACAGGTATGGTTGATCCGAATTGCAGACTGTTATGGAGTTATCGACTAACTACATTTACACTACATAAAACTACATATTAACTACAAATATTAATATACAGCATATTTACTGTATTTTTGAATTTATATTCTTCAGGTTCTTCAGGATCACTAAGGTTACTTGATATTCCGTCGTCACCAGCAATAGAGGAATATCAAAGTGAAATAATAACTGAAGCTAAGCAATTATGTATTGAAGAAGGACAAGTGTATCAGGACAAGAAAACACATATGAATAATGAGGTTGTAATATTAATATATACTCTACAATTAAAATACACATTAGCTACATAATAAATAAACTGTATTAAAATTGTAGTCACAAGTGTAGTTATTTGTATTTTTGTAAAAAACCTGCACAATTTTCTTTTCTAGATTGCTGATCTTGATGTTCACTGATTCCATTGACTTATTTGAAGAAAATTCTTTTGGTTCAGCTGTTGGAGATGCATCAACTTGCACATTGGATGGTTCAGCAAATTCTTCATTTGCATATTGAATCTTTTCTGGAAGATTAAGAATTGCCAGCTCTTCTCCAGATTCAACAAGGTTTGAGAACTGAAAGTAAAAATGTAAGTTAATTGTATATAATATAAGTTTAATTGTAAAATAATTAAACAATGCCAGAAAAAATACCTTCAGCCACTCAAGCTTTATCATCTTCTCCTCAAATGCTGTCAACCATATCATACCTTTGTTTGTTGACCATCTTAGAATCCTAGGAATAGACTCAGAACACCGTGTAGCAATTTCGGTGTTGACAGACGAGCAACACTCATATAGCCATATTTGTAAGGCTAACGAGCATCCTCGTACAAGATACGAATGTACATTTGGACTAAGCCTATGCCTAACAGAACCAATAAGCTGCCTGAATGATTTCGTACCCCAAGGGTACGAATCAAAATTTCCAGATTCAACTAAAAAGAAAGTAAACTTGTCTATAACTGCTACATTGTCCTTGTCCGAAGGACAAACAAAAAATTCCAGAATATACAGAACACACAATTGCACAGCATCAACATCATTTTCCCAAGCTTTGTTGATAACAACATTCTTTAAGTGCCATTTTTCTACTCTCTCTTTACCAGCAAAATACGTGTTCATCAAATTACTAACATATTGTGGATTATAACCATAATCTAAGAAGTTATTGACACAATTGAGGCCAGTTATCAAACCAAAAACTCTCAATGAAAAAATCAACTTTTCTCCCTTTAAAAGTACAGACAAATATTCATCGGTAGAATTTTTTAGCTCATACTTCATTAGGAGATGAAGTGATTGATTTTGCATCACAACAAGTGGAAGACCTAACAAGTACCCAAAACAGGTTTTTTTAAAAGCTCGTAAAGCATTGGCAGATAGCAAAGCCTTAATTTGGCTTGGTATGCTAGGCTCACACAAAGTGTGGAACCTAAGAATACCATAATCCACATTCTGCGGAGCAACAAAGATGCTATTCTGAAAACAACATGAAAAAAGCTGGATTGAGTATAGTTAACTACAATTAAATACAATAACACTACATTTAACTACATAATAACTGGACAACTACAACACACAATGATATTATAACTACAATTTAACTACAAAAACTACAAATTAACTACATAATAACTGGACAAGTACAGAACACAATGATATTATAACTAAAAATTAACTACAAAAACTACAAATTAATTACAAAACACCTGTTCCAAAACTACATATCTACCACACAATAACTAAAAATTAACTACAAATATATTAATGATTCGTATAAAAAATACAGAATATCGACAATTAAACCTTAAAATTGAGACAAATTAAATACAAAAACACTATTCATAACTACAAAATCCATCACAATATAACTAAAATATAACTACACATGTACTAATATTTCATATAAAAACTACATAATAACAACAATTAAATCTCAAACTTGAGACAAATTAACTACATAATCACTGTTTCTAACTACAAATTTACACAATATAACTACAAATTAACAACACATATATTAATAATTCATATAAAAACACAAAATAACGACAATTTAAACTCAAAATTGAGACAAATTAAAAATTTTACATAACTGCACGTCAAAATAAAATAAAAATACCTTTTGTGAAAAATCATGAGGGATGACTTTTTTTGCTTTTTTTGAATGTTTCCTTTTTGGTTTTTTAGAAGAAGATGGAGATAACTTCGATTTTTTGACAGATTTAAGCTTTGGTGAATCCTCGACAAAATCATCGTCAAATTCCAACTGTTTTCCCTTGCGCTTGCGCTGTTGTTGATCAACATCACTAGCATTTCTATCTTGTAAATGCTTAGAGCGCATTTCAGCCCTTATTTGTCTGGGTGAAGGAATAGGTTTCGATTTTCCAGTTGCATGTGTATTCTGTTGCTTTTTGGCAGAAGATTTAGGTGTTAAAACACCTAAATCGAAAGAAGGAACATCAGTTAAAACCTCTTTTGTAGGTTTTTTTTTAGGTGTATTTTGATTCTTCATGATTTTGTTGAAAGATGAACTAGAAAAAAATGGAGTGGAAGTTAATGGAGAATGAGGAAGATGTGTTCTGCTATACGGAAAAGGTGGAGAAGAACTGTAAAACACAAAAAAACGTGAGGGAAAAAATGTACTGGGTGAAATCGTGGAGTGGGGGGTGGGGCTGAGGTACGAAAATTTTAAAAATTGGAAGAGAGATAAGCGGGTGGGTAAATATTGGAAGATATTATCCCTAAATACACTCCTACAATAAATGGTAACTTAATTAATGCCTTAAATTGAATTATGGTACATAAATTAAAACTTGGTATGCTTAAATGTAATAAATACAAACCTTAAACATGGTTGGTAATAAGGTTTGCTATATAGTATACACATGTAAAAATTCCTTTTTGAATTTCTTCCTTACTGGTTTACTTTCGTGAGTCTCCGCTCTTTCTCCGCTATTTAAGGGAGTATAAGCCCATTGGGCCATTCTCGTCCAGTTAATTGAGCCGCATATCACCTAAGTATGTGTCATTTGTAACACTTTGATTCCATTTTCGACTAAATATTCACCTCTTAATCGTCAAACAAGTTTGCAGACAATTTCTCAATACTTGAGTAGTGAATTTAGATAGTACAATACAAGTATTTTAAGCTTAAATCTCTATCACTACCAAAGCAGATTTTGTGACAGCAACTGATGTAGTGCTAGCTATATACAAGTTTGATGATAGGATCAGTTCCTACAGATATCACTTGCCATTTAATAATCATAATGTCGTTTTTTTTGTAACCTTTTTATGGTTTGCCAGATCATAATAACGATAAGTTAATTTAGGATCGTTAGGCCTCCTAGGTTTTTTAGATATATTTATTATATATTACACGCCTTAGAAATTGGGGAGAGGTGATTAGACATGACATGTTAAAATTGCGGGTCTTCGAGGACATAACCCTTGATAGGAAAGTCTGGAGGTCTAGTATTAGGGTTGTAGGATTGAGCTTCTAGAATTTTCGTACTTCATTCCCGGGGCTAGGTGGGGTTTGGTAGTGCCCTCCGTAGATGTCTTGCGTATTGTATCGTGCCCTCTTATGGTAGCTACTGGTAGATATTATTGCATGCCTTGTAATTTATGGTTTTATATTTAGCTAATTATTTATGCGATTTCTGCTGGAGTCACTAATATTTTCCTTTTTCCTCCTCTCTTTCTTCTCTTTCTCCTAAGCCGAGGATCGATTGGAAACAACCTCTGTGCCCTTTCGGGTAGGGATAAGACCTGTGTACGCACGGGCGAAGCTACATGCATTCATGGGTGGTCGACCGACCACCCTTTGCCGAAAAATTATACTCCGTATAAGGTAAAATATTATTTGTTATTGATTAAAAATAGACTTTGAACACCCTTAAATAGTCCAATAGCAAATGTTTGAACACCCTTATTGAATTTTCTGGCTTCGCCGCTGTGTGTACGTATTATCCTCCCCAGAACCCACTTTGTGGGATTATACTGGATAGTTGTTATCGTTGTTATTACACGCCTTAGGAAACAACAGCAGTTGCTTGACAAATCAAGATGTCCTACTTGCAGCAGCAGTATACATGCATGTTAGCATGATTCATGATCGTACAGGGGCTACATACGATAAACCGACATTGCTTAGCTTGAAGATTGATCATACAAAATAATTATCAATTTGGAACAAGTCTAATTTGCACATCTACAGCCCAGATCCAAAACCCATGCACATATAAATTGAATTATGATAATAGACACCGACATCATTTGTGCAAAATTCTTCACACGACACTGATGATTCCTCTTCTTGTTCTTGGTGACCTCAAATAACTGAAGAACAGCTTACCTCTTCCCCCACTTTATGAAAGTCCTAAAAAGATTGCAGGAGCCACTTGAAACTTATAAATTGTTTTCAAATGATCATCACTACAAGCTGCTTGAAAATAAAAAAAGGCAGTTGAGTTTGTGTCGAACGATATGCAGAACAATAACAACTGAAGTAAAAAACATTGGGATTGGACCAGAGATCCACCGCAACAATGTGGCAGCAAGATAAAGTGCCCTCATACCAATCGAAAATCAAATGCCACCTCTAATTACTAATTCCTCAACGAAGCTTGCTGGAAATTGATTGTCTAATGGTGTGCTTATTAGAAAGTTAGAATGAACATAATACACTGTAGTGTGCCCAAAAGATCCAAAAGCGACTAGAAACACAGGATAATATAGAAATGCATTTCATGGAAACTATGGAGGGACTTGTTTCACCATAAATTATTAAAGTGATGCTAAAAATGGTTTTCAAAGAGGTTCCTAACGATGCCCCAATTAAAGAGGTTACCACTAAGGAAATTGATGACATTGCAGTTGCTGCTGATATGTTGTTACTGATCACTGATAAAGCTAGGGCTATGTCCTTAACTTCAACCTGCAAGTATTTATTAAATTTCTTAATAAGATGTAAATTATATATATATATATATATATATATATATATATATATATATATATATATATATATATATATATATATATATGTATGTATGTATATGTGTGTATATGTATGTATGTATATGTGTGTATGTATGGGTCAAAATCTATCTTTACAATACTTAACTCAAAATAGAATTGGTGATAGCTTGTTGAAGTGATCTAAGAAGCGGTGAAGTCCGTCGTTGAAGTGTCCGCAAGAGCTGAAGCTGAGGAGTCATAACCAAAGACGAAGGCCGAGGTCGAGCACCCTTGACAGAGTTAAAATAGACAGTTTCAAGATAAGACATAAAAGGAAATATTCTAGTGGATATTCTATGCACTTGTACTGTTAAGGGTTTTAGGAACATGTTCCCTAAAAAAATAAAGAAACACAATGATATGGGACATGTAATATTAAAATACACTTCTACTTTAAAGGAGAGAATTAGATCTTATTGCAAGGATACATACACAACCTTTTCGCTAAGATTCTCGTTTACATTTTTTCATCGGGTCCGAGAACAACTAAGATATTCAAAGGATTGCCCATCACTCTTCACTGTTAGAAAGAACATTCATTGATTCCATCCTTTCTTGGGTAACTCATTAATTCTATTTACTTAAATGTCATTTATTGCTATTCATCAATATTTAATGCTACATTATTTCCTTTGACTTCTTAAATATTGGTTATATGTTGTCGCTGCTACTGAAATATACCTAAGCAATATTTATTGCACTTCTGAGAACTTCATCTTTGGGATATTATTGTTAACAAAGATTAACCCCCATCTTTATAAATTTAATTAATTGAACCAAGATCTATATTTTTTGGTCAAACAACTTGGCGCTGTTATTGAAGACTTTTAGTTAAATTTTTAGTTGATATATATCTACAATTAACGCAAGTCACTAACGTCAAAAACCCTATATGACAAGTAACCAACGAGAAAGGAAAAAAATAACAAGCGGTTTCCCGAGAAACATCATAAATGTTATCAACGGAAGTTGCGAAATAGCAGGTGAGGACATGACGCCCAATGCGTCCCCTAGCATGAGAGGTCACTTCCCCCACACTGCAGCATAACAAACCCAGTGGAAAAGGGGCCTCCATGACTACAGAAGAAAGGACGCCCCCAACTGTGAAAAAACTCCTCGAAGCATGGATGGCTGACACGCTAGTGAGCGTCCTCAACAAACCTGCTTCAAGCATGACTGCAGAAACTACAAGAGCTTGTATGGCACAACAAACAGACGAGCAGTGCAACCGATCAAACCCTCCAATGACAGGTATAGCTCATAATATTACTAACAGTGCATGCGACAACGCCTTTACTACCGTTCTGAAGAGGATGTAAGAATTGGAGAATGAAATAAAGTACTCCGAGACCATATGAAAGAACACCAAGAACAAGTCGACAAGATATCAGACGTACCTAAGCTGGTGCTAAAAAGAGACGCAGGTAGGTTTGTAGAGCAGCCGTACAATGATGATGAATCCTCGCATGCCATACCAAAGACCTTCAAAATGTTGTCCTACCTCAGGATATATGATCGAAGGACCGATCCTGAGGATTACGTGACTCAATACGTCACCGCCGTGAAAGGCAACGACCTCGCCAGAGAACAAGTATCCTTTATTTTGCTGAAGAAGTTTGGCGAAACCCTTAGGGGAGGGGAATTAATATGGTATTCACTGCTACTAGCCCGCTCCATAGAAACTTTCGAGAAATGGCGGATAAGTTCGTAACCGCCCAAGCCAGATCCAAGAAGGCTGAAGCAAGAGTAAACGAAATATTTTCTATTGAGAAGTCTTTGGGAGAAGGACAAAGGGACTTCCCGCCCGGTTCGACAGAGTAAGGATGACTCTGCAGAACGTATCCGAAGGGATGTCGGTTGTATCTTTCTAGAATGAGTTGAATAGACATGGTTCAAGTGCAACTAGAAACTATTGAACCAATAGATGAAATATCTCCCAACCACTTGGGACAAAATCCATAATGCTTATTGCTCCGAGGTCCGAGCAGACGAAGACGACCTCAATAGACCAACTCATCAGCTAACATCGGTGCAAATCGAATCCAGAAAGGAATGAAGAGATAACATCAAGAGGGATCATCCGATTTCGAAGCCCAACAGGGAAAGACACCAACCATATGTCAAGGTAGCCACCACACATTTTCCCTGCCATGAATAAGGTCCATCCAGGCCAAGGACAAGGATTCACCGAAAAAAAAGGTATACCCCCTTTATGATCTGCCCAAATATTTTTGTGTGTCACATATAGAAATAGTCTACGCTATTGAGAAACTCGAAACAAAGGTGAAGTGGCCGTTGAAGATGAGATCATACCCGAATACTAGAAAATTCGATGCCCTCTATGAGTTACACCAGGAACTTGGGCACAAAAATGAAGATTAGTACACCCTCAGAAAAGAAGTCCTAAACATGTTGTGGTAGGGAATCCTCAAAGAGCTATTAAGCGACAAAGGGAGAACCAATTTTTCCAGAGGACGTGAACATCAAGGCCTGCCGAAGTCTCCATCACCAGCTCGTACTATCAACATGATCATCAGCGGCAGCGATAACGCCTCTATCAACAATATGAAATTCACCACCACTCACAAGCTCAAGCCGTGTGTCACCTACGAACGACACAACGAACTCGAAGAAAGTATCATCTTTGATGAGTCAGATGTAGATGGTTTAACTTTTTCTCATAATGATGCCCTCGCTGTTACTTTACGCATTTTAGATACTGATGTAATACATATCATGGTGGCAGACGGAAGTGGAGCATGCATTATCCATCTCCGAGTCCTCACCCAAATAAGACTCGAGGACAAGATAGTGCCATACTACATCACATTAACCAACTTTAGCAGTTGAATGGATGTTCAGGAAATTTACACTCCATATCTTGGCTGGCGGCATGAATTTAGAGACGATATTCCACAGTATGTACCCAGCCACTACATATGAAACCATCATGGGACGACCACAGATACATCGCATGAGAACCGTCCCCTCCAGCCTATACCAAGTAATTAAATTCCCAACATCATGGGGAATATTTAGCATATGCGGAGAATATCGTACGTCTGGGAATGCTACCGCATTGCATTAGACAACACAATAACCCAACATACAAAAGACAAGCAAAAGAGGCATGGCAATCAACGGGGACGAGGTCGGCAAAAAAAGAGATCGGGACGTCATCATGGATTTCGACACGGTCAAGGCTGAAGATTCAACCATAGAAGACCTCGACCCTATTCAATTGAACCTTAACGACCATAGTAAAAAGGCATATATCGACTGGAAACTCTGGGAACCAAGTAAATTCATTGAATTCTTAATATCTAATGTAGATTTATTTGCCTTCAGCCATGCATACATGCCAAGCATCCCTAGGGAAATCACCACACACAAATTAAACGTGGATCCGTTACACTCCCAGTAAGACTAGTCAAGTGTAAATTCAACTCCGCAATCAATGGAGTAGTATGTGAGGGGGTAGAAAAACTATAAGAGAACGCCTCCATCAGGAAGTCAAAATACCTCAAGTGGATCACTAATGTTGTGATGGTCAAAGAAGAATAGAAAATGGTGGATATGCATAGATTTCACAGACTTGAACAAAGATTGTCCGAAGGATTCTTTCCCATTACCCCATATCGACCAAATTATCGATGTAATAGCGGGGCACGAACTATTGAGTTTTTTGGATGCTTACTTAGGCTATAACCAAATTCTTATGGAGGAAGAAGACTAGGAGAAGACCACATTCATCACCCACCAAGGAATGTATTATTATAGGGTCGCAATATTTGGACTGAAGAACGTAGGGAAATGTGCTCTAGAAGGACAACAAACTCGAATGGACTCCCGAGTGCGTCCAAGATCTACGAGAGCTAAAGTCATACCTATCATTACAACCCCTGCTTTCGAAACCCGAACCCGGGGAGTAACTCCTAGTCTATCTAGTCATCTCCGAGGTAGCGGTAAGTGCAGTCTTGATTTGCGAAAGCAAAGGTACGCAATCTCCCATCTATTACATTAGAAAAATACTTTTTGATGCGAAGACGAGGTACCCACACCTAAACAAATTGGCTCTAGCCTTGGTTTTAGCTTCACGAAAGCTTAGACCCTATTTCTAATGCCACCCCATCTCGGTCATCATAGCCTTCCTCCAAGGACAATTTTGCATAAACCCTTGATATCAAAGGGGCTGGCCAAATGGACCATCGAGCTAAGCGAGCATGATATCGCATACAGGTCGTCGAATGGAAATAAAGTTGCAAGTGCTTGCCGACTTTAGTGAAAATATAATGCCTGAAGTCGAAAGGGAAGCCATCCAAGCTTCCCTCCAAACATAAGACCTCAGGATCCTATACACCAATTGCGCACCCAACACGTCAGGGTCCGTACTGGGACTCATACTCGAGTTCCCTATAGGAGAAGTAATTTGCTAGTCCATAAGGTGCCAAGACATGACTAAAAATGAGGTCGAGTATGAGGCCGTAATTACATGGTTGAGGCTAACACTCAAGTATGGGGCGAAATGGTTGAAACTCCGCTATGATTCCCAACTCGTAGTCAACCAAGTCATAGAGACTTTCCAAATCAAGGAATAAAGGTTGCAAAAACACCTGACCGAAATCTACAATCTATTACCTGAGTTCGACAAATTCTAGCTCGATCACATGCCATAGGCGCATAATACCGAAGCAGACGTCCTCACCAAAGTGGCCATAGCTACCAAAAGCATCACGACCGTGGATAAAAACGTAGTCCATCTCCTCATCTCATCACTAGACCAAATCGAGGTAAGAACCATAAACATAATTTGGGATTCAATGGTATTATCGCATATTTCCCGGACGGTACACTCCCACGAGACAAGAAAGAATCGAAGAAACTAAGAATGCAAGCGACCAGATACAGTTTCCTTCATAGTGACTTATGAAAGAGTGTAAGCACGTGATTTTTGACTAGTCATATTTTTTAGATACTTTATTATTTTTACATATTTTCAAAATGGTCATTTTGCTTATTTTAATATTTTTTAATGTTTCTAGATTCTTATTCCTTATTATTACTTACATTAGTTTAGTTTTATTGTTCTAGTATTTAAAGGACAAAATACCAAAATAGTTCATTTAAATTAATTATGATTTAATCTTGCATTTTTATAGGATATTTTATATTATTTTTAATTAAAGTTAATTAATATTTTATTATTTAAAAAGAAAGATAAATTTGGGTTGGTTTGTCTATTTTTGATATAAGAGGTCCAAGAAGAGGCCCAATTCAGATCCCCTTAGCCCAATCAGTCCCCATCCCACAAGACCAGACCTTGGACTTGCTAATCCACCTGCTGACTCACCCATCCTCCTTTTTAATCTCAGCTCTCCATTGCCACTAAATCCAATGGTCACCGCTCTCTTATAGCCCCTTATTTAAACCCAATTATTAGAAACCCTAATTCCCCACCTTAATATCCAAGACCAGCCGCACTCGTCCCTCTACCCATGCCTGCCGCCATGACTCCACCCGAATACGTACCCAAATCAGCACGATTCACTCGCGTGAGTGTGCTGGTCCCCTCTCATCTCACCACATCATCAAAATCTCAACAAACTAGACAAATCTAATCTTCCTACTTTCTTATGCGCTTTTGATTTCTTTGGATGAATTTCGGATAAATGAGAGCGGTTGGATGGGAGTGAAATCACCCCCATGCCATCCATTTGTCCCGACTTTGTTCTAAGTAGGAAATTTTTTAGGATTTTTGGATTGAAAGGGGATTTTGGGCGTGACTTGGAGAAAAGGATAAAAGCTTCGAGAGAAGATTTATATTCTCTGTCTTTTCCAAATTTAGGGGGTGTTCCTTAGATAGAAATTGATTTGAAAAAAGTGGATGAAAGCTAGGGTTCTTTTCCTAAGGTTTCCATTTTTTTTTTTGGATTTTCGAGTTTGTTCTATCAGATTTTAGAAACCAAAAAAATAAACACAAAATAGAGTATATATTTTTTTATTTCTTCATTTTTCAATTTCGGGTTTGAGGTTTCCAAAAATGGAATTTGATTAAAAAGTTTGGGTTTGAGTTCAATGTGAGGTCTTGCGGTGCCCTTCGAGGTCTGTTTGTTGTTCTAATTTGGTTGCGGTTGTTATACCCTATTTTAACACGGGTTAAACTAAAGTATAATATATTGGTAATTCTGAAGGTTTAATTAATTAAAAGAGTCGCCACCTAATTATTTTAATGGTGAATTAGGACACCAATTTTAGTAAAGTAGTGCTTAAAATTAACTCTGTTTTATGATCTGCTTAACCTGAAAAAAATTCTAGGTAAGGGTTCTAATTAATCCTATAGGGAAGGTTATTAAAGCACCCTATATGATCCGTTAATAACGGTTAACCGGCCAAACTTAAGTTAATTAACTAATAAAATATTTGGAGAGTAATTAAATAATGCATCTTGAAAGGAAAAAAATGCTACTAACTGCCTAGACAAAATTTATAATTGAATAGATATATAACACTACATTAAGTGGCAAACTTCCAATGTGATAAAGGTCCAAAATTATTGAACTCTACTTTAAAGCAAAGCCTGCGAACTTTCATTCCATGAAAACTCACCTCTTTTTTTCGTACAAAAAGTAGTAGTAGTTAATAAACTTTATTAAGACGTGATGAGAAGAAAACTGTTTTCTTCCTTAGGCTCCATATGAAAACGAACCCCCAAAACGTTGAGTACATTGTATCCTCTAAAAAATACTTTGTCAAAACCAAAGTTGTAATTTTAAATGATAAAAATTAATCATCAATCATAGGTTCAAATAAAGCAAATCACAACAAACATGTAGAGTAAGTAAAAATAAAAGCCGCCATAGGCGACCCCAAGCGATTCGCTTGTTTTCTTGTTATCCGGTGAATCTAATGAAGATGAGATATGATGACTCCATGTGGTGGTGGTAGCGTCGAGTCTCTATGTGACTCCACTGCGAGAGTCTCGAATTAAGACTCCATTTGCTCCAAGGTGTACATGTAAAGAAGGAAAGAAAAATAAACTAAAATTAGAGAGGAGCAAATTTACTTTTATCGCGTATTGAAGACGGTGTAAAACTATAAACAGGATTTTAATTATCATTCATTTCTCATGAGTCTACTACTAGATTTATTTTATGTAATACTAAAAGAAAACTCAAGAAGGTTACAAGTTATCTTATTGCAGAACTTGAATACATGCTTTAACTGAGAAACATGATTATCTTTACTCTTTCTAAATGCACTCTAAGCAAGATTGCCCAAAACTGAGAGAAGATAAACAAATTGAGACAACCATTCTCAAAATGAGATAATATTTTATATACTCAATGATGTCCAGCCAAATATGGATTTGCAAAATTAGCTTCATTAAGGCTCATATGAAGTTCTAAAGTCATGATATTAGCATGTCATTTTAGAGGTCAAACACAAAGTTCATATATGCTATGAGTTAACGAGTCAAAAGATAAGATGACTTATTTTAGTTTAATTCTAGCTGATTGTTCATAAGGAATAAGTTCCGATTTCTAACACAAGAGATGCACTAAACAGAAAATCACACTTATACTTAAACAAGCAATTTTTTACATATCAGGCGGACCAAACACATAATGAACCTAGCTTTTACCCACATAAATAAATTGAATCAGTAGTCAAGATTAAAATATTTGCATTCCTTGTTCGATAATATCCTAACATGCCCTCTGTAATTTGATGAAACTCATCCTTGATATATGAATAGTCAAAGACATATTTTACCCCTTTAGTTCTTAAGTTAAGCAGCGATCCAATACTTACAAATAGATCTATAATCATGTACCAATATTTTACAATAACATGCGTTTCCGTTAGCTAAAGTCTATATCACGACGAAAAGTTCTAAATTTTATAGGCATGGCTTCTTATTAGCCAAACAGTTAGACTAATCTAATATCTATATATAATACCGTATAGCTCCCAAATGATAATATAAATGCTGATTTCAAAATAAATACTCCAATGAAGCAGGCACTATTCTGATCATGTAGGAAGAACTATTAAAGCAAGTAACTCATTCTTACTAGAAAAAATATGAAGAGAGCAACTAATATACTAATATATTCATATGACCACCAGCTTCTTAGTTTGCTTAATTAAGAGATAGTTTATACAAATAGTCTTTCATGATTTCATACATGAATAGATATTAAATCACACTTTTTACAATGGAAAATAAACTGAAGATGAGATCTTTTAAACAAACAAAACATTTTAGATCTACAAGAAATTTAGAAGAAAGATTTAGAGGTTACTGACCTTTTTGCGAGCAGTGAACGGGGTGTCATCAAGAAGCTATTTCCGGCTTTAGCTCGGCTCTTTCGAAAGATAGTCAAATGCGGACATAAATAAAAATGAAAGATTTGGCAGGGCTATAGATTTTGAAAGAACAGAACATCGCCTTTGTTCTGAACTAGCAGAGGCTAAAGAAGCAGCGAGTATTTTTGGAGTGAAAGCAAGAGAGCAATACTGTTACAATTTCAGGCATCCAAGAACCTCTCCCTACACGGACCTGGCATGAGAGTATTTATAGATGGACAGATTTAGAGTTGGGATTTTTCAAATTTCAAAAGGGAAGAAGTCACGGGTGGGGCTTTGATTTCTAAAAATTTAGCCGTTTGAAATTGAATATCTGCCTTGGAGATTTGCTTCAAATTTTTTTTCTTGATATAGTGAGATTTGGTCTGAAACAAAAAAGGGTATTCCACACCCTTTTAGACTTAGAAAAGAAAAGATATTAGAATACCAAGGCAACCTAAAAGGAAGGACAATCTTAGCTCAAAATAGGCATAAGGAAGGACAATCTTAGCTCAAAATAGGCATACGTATCTTCTGACCATGGTGAAGAAAGTTGATTTTGGTATAAAAATAAAAAAGGTAAGGAGAAAGGTGTATAGTTAGGTGAGATGAGAGAAAACCTAATTGTTTTTGTTTGGGTTCTTTGGTCTTGTAGCGTTTGGGCCATGGTTTTGAGCAGCATATTTTGGGCTACAAGCTGGCAGAAAATAATCTCCTTCTTCCTATTTTCTTAGGCTTCTAAATGGAATATCATTGTTATAAATTAATTAAAGTATTTAGTAACCTTAAAAATATTATAATTTATAGCGACTTAATAAAATAATCATGAGATACCATAAATAACTATTGCATGAAATGTCATAATATTATCATAGTAAACTTTTTATAAAGTGTGAGATGAAAGAATATTTTTATCTCTCCTTAGTAAAGAAAAAAAAAATTATATTTTCATAAAAATGACAATAAGAAGTATACTAAAAAAATAATAATAAAATAATAATGATGATAGATTGTGACAATCATAACACTATAAGGAATAATATTAGTAGTAATAATAGTTATAATAATGACGCTAATAATAGTACTAATAGTAATAGTGACGAAATAATAATAATAATAATAATAATAATAATAATAATAATAATAATAATAATATTCTAATAATTTTACTAATATTAACAATAGTAGTAGCAACAAATATGTCAAAAATAGTAGTAAAGTAGAGTATGTAAATTATTAATAACTTAAAAGCTTAAGAAAAATTAATTGGAAGAAGATGGGACAAAATTGGATGTCAACAGCGGTGTCTGCCCAATAAAAATCTATGAAAGAATTTTCGGGCAAAGAATATTGACTTAGTAGCCAATTTTGTCCCGGCCATCAAGGTTGGAATGGAACAAAGAGGACATAAAAAATGATTGCGGCCAAACTCCGATTTCGAGTTGCCTACATATCTCGAGTTTCACAAAAATCAAGCCATATGTAGTTCAAAACTTATGGTACCCTGGAGTAGGACTCAACTATTGATGCATGTCCTGGAAATGCTGCCCCAGTGTCGAATTATAGAGACACTGGGTATTATGCCTGAAAGAAAGATGTTTGAAATAAGGATTTAATTTGAGAGTTTCGAGAGTCGAGCCGAGCAGAGTTCGAAGTAGATCCTTGACCTTTGTTGGAAAGTTTGGTATTCCTTCCTAACAAACTGCCCCAGTTCACTGCTAAGATATAGTTCCACGTTGTGCTATATTTCCTGCAAAGCTTGGCATACTAGATAATTCGTTAGGAAATAAGATGTAATGTGCCATAAAATAATCTTATGAAATAATATTTAGGCATCGATTCATAAGAAAAGCAAATTTATTGTGCAAACATATAAAAATTATAATTTTATGGTGACATGTTTCATGATCGGCAATCGCACATGATAATTAGTTTATAAAGATATGCCTTTAGCAATGATTTATGAAAGATATGTTTTGACAATGTTTATGCAAGCGGGACCACTTGGGTCAAAATAAATTAAATATTCTTTTGGGGAAAGATTAACTTCAACAAACTATTTTAGGGCGGATTGACCCGATATATCCCATTTAAGGGCGGATAGACCCGATATATTCTATTTTATGGCAGATGGGCCTGATATATCCTATTTGAGGGCGGATAAACCCGACATGTCCTATTTGAAGGTGGACAAGCCTGATATGCAGTGCTTTATTTTTAATTATAAAGATTGATATAATGCAGTGCTAAGAGATTGATATGGTACATAAAACTTGATCCGATGCTAGAGTTATAATAACAATATTCAGGGAGCGATGCAAAATTTTTGGTGCAGCAGCGAATATGGTGCGGAGTGCTTGATGCGGTGCCTTTACAAGAAGCGGTGCCAATAATTTAACAATTTGCATGCTGAAGTTTAATATTAGTAAATTTTGCACTCAAAGAAAACAATGAGATTTAAAATATAATTTGCGATAGCTCGGCTTGATCGCTATGTTATACTATATTTCCTGCAGGACAAATTCATCAGTATAGTAGATATTGGAATGCGATATGCTGTAAAATAATCTTGTGAAAATGACACATTTTGGACGTTTTACTTATACAATACGGCCTAGTCGGCCCAAATGATTTGATAAAATGTAGCTTTATCCCAATAATAATTTTCAACAATAACATGTAGTTTATAAATGTGCTTTGCAATGATTTATGATAATAGTGCATTTCTAAAGTAACACTAAAAGCATGACCGTCAAGGTCAAAATAAATTAATAAAAAACATGCGAATATGTGCTAAAGTGTCCTGTTGTTCAGGCGGACAACCTATATATCATAAAGCGTGCTAAAAAAATTCCAAGTAAAGGCGAATAAGCATAAATTTTAATGCATAAATGCCCTGTTGAAGGCGGACAAGCCTAAATGTTTAATGCATAAATGTCCTATTAAAGGAGGACAAGCCTAAATATTATAGAATCAAGTGTGCTGAAAATTCAATTAAATGCGGATAAGCCTGAATGCATAAATGTCCTATTGAAGGCGGACAAGCCTAAATATCATATTAAAGGCAAGCGTGCTTAAAACTCAAATTAAGGCGGATAAACATAAACATTAATGCATAAAAGTCCTATTATTAGGCGGACGACCTCATGTCCAATTAATTAGGTGGACTACCTCAGGTCCTATTATCAGGCAGACAATCTTATGTCCTATTAATCCGGCGAACGACCTCTTGCCCTATTAATTAGGCGGACTACCTTATATCCTATTATCAGGCGGACAACCTCATGTCCTATTAATCAGGCGGACTACCTCATGTCCAATTATCAGGCGGACTACCTTATGTCCTATTATTAGGCGGACTACCTTATGTCCTATTAATTAGGTGGACTACCTTATGTCCTATTATCAGGCGGACTACCTTAATCCTATTAATCAGGCGGACGACCTTGTGTCCTTTTAATCAGGTGGACTACCTCTTGTCCTATTAATTAGGCAGACTACCTTATGTCCTATTGTCAGGCGGACTACCTTATGTCCTATTGTCAGGCGGACTACCTTATGTCCTATTATCAGGTGGATGACCTTTTTGTCCTATTATTAGGTTGAAAAACCCTAGATGCATGGTGCTTGATTTACCATTTATGACATTGGTGCGGTGCAGAAGCTTGGTGCGATGCTTGATTTGTTGTTGTACAATGCGGTGCGAAAAGCTTGGCATGGTTAGTTCAAAGTAACATATATTGATAGTGCAATGCAGAGAGCACGATGCAATGATTTTGTAATAGTAAATGGTGCGATGCAAAAAGCTTGATGAAATGCCTTTTTAGTAGTGAATATTCCTGGTGCAATGCTATGCCTTTTTAGTAGTGAATATTCCCGGTGCAATGCTAACAATCATTGGATCGTCATGCTAAAACTTTGCTATTAATAAATTCCTGCACTCAAAGAAAAATTATAAGTTTCATAGTTTGATTTGCGCTTGCTTGGTTTTGTTCTTTGCTTTGCATGAACTTTGCGGCTTTTGACTTGATGCTGAGCTTTGCGATAGCATGTAATGTTCGAGAATAACTAAAATATGCCCTTGCATTACTCAAAGAAAATTTGTTAGTATAAAATAAAGCGGTTGCCTTGCATTGAACGTCAAAGTTTGGCTTTGAATCTGCAACTTGTTGCCATTGCATTCTAGAATTTGTTGTTGTGCTTGTAATGATTATGTAGCTCGAGATTTCATTTTCTGTGTTGCCGAATGATGAGGATCCTTCTGCAAAATCTGCCCCGATTTTGGCTTTTGGGGTAAATAGGATTTTTATTATGATGAGACCGAACCCATACGGCTGCCTACGTATCCCCTCTTAAACGGGAATCAGGTCTGAACGTAGTTCATTACAAAAATAAGGCATGGTTACAAAATATAGAAACTTATAGAGTGATAACATCAAAATCATAATGCCAACAAGATCGAAAAATCAATCTTGCTCTTCGTTTAGACGGCGTTTCTTCTTTGGATACCCAACCACGCTTGGTATATTGCTTGTGCTGCAGCTAATTGCATTTGAGGTATTTGTTCCAACTGGTACGTGCACTCGCAGTTTGTTAGAATCGATTAAATTCTGAATCTTATGTTTTAATGCTAGGCATTCTTCTGTATCATGACCTTGAGCATTTGAATGGTAGGCACAATACTTGGAAGGATCAAATAATGGATGTGAAGGGTCAAATATCCTTCCTTTTCTTGGTTGCATAATTCCCGAGGCATTCAGTCTTGCGAATACGCTAGAGATTGATTCACTCAAAGGTGTGAAGTTGCGGGGCTTCCTTTTCTTTAATTTACGAGAAGCGGCTTGTGCTTGACGATATTGATGTTGAATGCTTTGTTGGCGTAGAGGCTGGAGATGCATATTACAGGCATTAGAGATTGCATGATTTTGCAAGGGCTGGTGATCATGATGGCATTGCGGTTGATGCATAGTCATGGCAACTGAGGCATTTTCCTTATCTTTACCTTTCAAATTTTCTGGCATCTCTGGTTGTAAAGCATGATTGATGGTGTGCATATTAATCTTTCCTTCTTTGATGCCTCTTTCTAGGAAGTCCCCGACTCTAATCAAGTCTGAGAAATTACGCACGCTCGCAGTAGCCAACTTTTCATAATATATACCATTTTGAATGTCAATGAATATTGAGATCAACTCTCTCTCGGACAGCGGAGGGTACACCTTTGAAGCTTCAACTCTCCACCGGATTGCATAATCCTGAAAAGATTCATGTGTTATTTTCTCTATTTTGTACAGGCTATGCATGTCTGGATTGACTCCAAGGTTGAACTCATATTGCTTTACAAAATCATGAGCCATATCATCCCACATGTGCCATTTACTAAAATCTTGTTTTGTGTACCAAACAAGTGTAGGCCCCGATAAGCTTTGGATAAATAACTTCATTCGAATGGCCTCATTGTGCCCAATACCAAGTAATCTGCTACAGTAGTCCTTTAAATGAGGAATGGGATTTCCTTTTCCATCGAAAGTATTAAGCTTTGGCACTTGGTATCCTGGTGGGAGTTCTACATCCAGCTGCAGGCATAAGTCTTCATATCTTAGACTTTGATGATTTCTTGATTGCAATTCTTTTCCAATGGCTTTCTTCAAATCACGGAGTTCTTTTTTCAAATTTTCACGACCAATCTGTTGGGTTGATTTTTCAAGTCTCTTATACGAACATAAAGCTAGTTGGTTTTGCTTGTCCTTCTCAAATGGAGTTGTGACTATAGAAAGTTCGTTATTAAAATTCATCATGACTCGATTGGGATTGTGGGTTATTGGCATTTGTGGAGAGATTGCATAAGTAGGAGTTGGGCAGGAGATATGGTTAAGCAAATATTTTGGTTTGAGCTAGAAGTGGAGGTTGTATTTGGAAGAAGGTTAAAAATGCTTCCGAGATTAACCATCATGTTCCTTTGCACCACATTTTCCTTGGTTCCATCATTCTGTGCTTGCAATAGTCCCATACTGGTATTGAATTCTTCAAAATGGCCTGCCATTATAGCCCGTCCTTTATGCAGATTCGCAGCCAAAACAGTGTTCAATGCTAGGCAACCTTTAAAGGAAAAATAAAACTTTCAAAATAAAAGTAAAGTGTTAGCATATTTATCATAATCAAATAAATGCATAAAGTAATAGAGTGCGTAATTAGATTGATTAATTCATTATATGGTTAAGTAGGATCCCTAAACTAGAAATGATGGCCCATGTTGCAAAATGGATGGACGAGAATGAATTGTTATCTAGAGGGTTCTAACGCTCGAGTCTTGTTGACATGGACGCGAAATAATTTTAAGTTTTGTAAAGGGATAACTCATGTTGAACGTCAAAGCTTTAGCTCTAGCACAAGTTTTTTTTTCTTGCATAACTCTAATGTTTTTCAAAAATTGCCCCAATCTTTAGGAAGTTTTTGATTATTACTTCATGAGATGATATTCTGCGTGCCAAAAATCTGCTCCAATTTCTTTCATGAAGGAAAATAAAAAAATTTGTTATAATGAGACTGCGTCTTATATAGACTGGTTTTCAAAGGGGCCACAGACGAAGGATTTTGACGTGGAAGATAATATTTGGTTGTTTGAATATCGACAAGCTCAAAATCAAGATATGTAATTAGGATATAAGAGTTAATTGGACATGAAATGACTCTATTATTATTTAGCGTTGGCAAGTCACAAAGCTATCGAGGCCCGAAATACAGTATCAGCCGTTTTGAAACTTATGGGATAGTACCTCGACTCACATGCCAAGACGTAGAATTAACGGGTGTGTGAAGATTAATCTCGATCACCCGAAATAAGATGATGCAAACGCTTGAGTGGAATATGTGAAAATATTAAAAAAGAATTTGATGCTAAAAATTAACCAAATCGACCTTCTATTGCTGGGTAGATGGTGCAAAATTGGACACCTACCTACTTGTATATGAGAATTAGTACGAATATTTAAATTCTAAGAGATATGAAGCTATGAGACAAAAATTAGAGGTGCAAGATTGTGCCAGAATTGAATAAAATTGAAAATTTATGTAAGGCACGAGTGGCGATATTTTTTTTTAAAAAAATATGTAACTATATTTGTAAGAAAAGAACACGAATAAAAATCAACTCATAAAGTTAGATCGGCAAAATATTCTCATATTATAAAAGATTACGCTAGTTTTTTTTAGAATGCTATCTTGCTTTGGGAGTCAGATGCTCAATGTTGTGTAAAAAAAAATTTTAAGGCTAGTTTAAGGCACTAATATTGAGGAATTTCATGACAAACCGAGCCTATTGAAGAGCTTATGGGAAAAACGTCGTACTTTATTAAAATTAGAAGATACTGAGAGACTAAAGATATCTTAATTAGACTCTAAGAATTGGAGTAGACCTAAAAGAAATTTGAGCTTAAGTAAATGCACAAATGATGCTCTAGAGTCGTTAAAGAGCGCTAAGCGCGGAATGATGGTGATTATTATTATTAATGCAGGAAAATGATATAAAAAATAAGGAACAGAAAAATATATGAACAAATAAAAGATATAAGCAAGTTGAATAGTTACCACTTCCTTTCTCTAAAAAAAATAACAGATAATATTAGTAAAAATAATAAAGTCAAGTAAGTAACATAGCAAATAAACAAGTAAGCAAGTAGGCAAGCAGATCATGTGACACCTTCCAAAGAGCAAATAATAGCGCGTCCTAATACGCGAGGGCCTCTTTGTGCCAGAGGTAGGCCTACCGTGTATTTGAAAGATAAGTATGCCATTATGTATCATCTCATTTCTATAAATTAATTAAGTAATTCTATTTTTTTTAAACAAATAAATAGTAAAATATAACTGCTTAAACATATTTTCTTTTTTAAAAAAAAGGTGTATTTTCATCAAAAGAATAAAAGTATAATAAAATATATTTATTATAATTAATTAAGTAAGTAATTTTATTTTTCAAAAGCAAAAGAAGTACATGAATCGCTTAAGCCATTTATTTATTTTTACGTAAAGAAAATCAAACAAAGTACAATAAAAGATATTTTTGTCATGTGTAAATTTCTCGTTGTTCCGCATGATTATATCATTTGATAATATTACACATATTATAAAAAGATAGTCATGCTCCTTTAACTAGGATTTAATTAATTTAAAGTAAATAATCTACATAATCGGCATATTTACCCTTCAAATAATGCACATAAATATGATAAGTGTCACTTGGGGTTGAAAACCCACTTGGACATTTAGTTAAGGTTAACTAATGGATTTAATACACCTCGGGTATTAGATCATGTAACGACCCGACCGGTCGTTTTAGAAAATTACGCCCCAATCCCTAATTTAACTGTTCCCCTAAGTTCATTTCTGCTATTGTGGGTTGTCGGGAGAGTCGGTTCCGAAAATTTGAGCATTTTGGGACACTTAGTCCCTAAATAAGAGCTTTGAAACTAGAAAACGGTCCGTAGCCGGAACAGTGTTAAGACGATATCGGAACGGAAATCCGATGGTTCCATTAGCTCCGTTAGGTGATTTCGGGGTTAGGAGCGCGTTCGGAATGTATTTTGGAGGTCCGTAGCTCAATTAGGCTTGAAATGCCGAAGGTTGAAATTTTGGCGAATCCGAACGATAGGTGAGATTTTGATCCGGGGTCGGAATGGAATTCCGACAATTCCTGTAGCTTCGTTATGTGATTTTGGATATGTCCGCAAATTTTCAGGTCATTCGGACGTCGTTTGGTCGGGTTTTAGATCGAATGTGCAATTCGGAAAGTTTTAAGAAATTTAGGCTTGAATTCGATGTGAATTATGGGTTTTGATGTTGTTAGACGTGTTTTGATGATTAGAATAAGTTCGTATCATGTTTTGGAATAGGTTGGTGGTTTTCATTGGGATCCCGGGGGTCTCGGGATGAATCCGGGGGTCCAATCGGGCTATTTCATGCCTTTTTGAAATGCTGTTAACTGCTGGTGTGTGCTGCAGACGAATGCTCTATGCGATCGCAATGGGCTGATGCGATCGCATAGAAGGTTTTGGAGAGGCCAAGTATTTGTTCTATGCGATCGCGGGCAAGGTTATGCGATCGCATAGTTCTGCAAAGTTGTTCTCTGCGATCGCGTACAGCCCTATGCGATCGCATAGTGTATAGAGAAGAGGGGTCCCAGGTCCAGCTTTTGTTCTATGCGATCGCGGAGCAGGGTATGCGATCGCATAGGTATATTTTGGTGAGCATTGCGATCGCATTTAGGACTATGCGATCGCATAGAGTAGTTTGGCGAGGGTCGAAATTTGTGCTATGCGATCGCAACAGGGATCATGCGATCGCATAGAGTAAAAATGTCCGGCAGTGGATTTAAGTCCAGAACGGTCAACCCGCGACCCTCATTCGCAAAACGCCATTTTTGAGCTCCAAGAGAGGATTTTGAAGGGGAAACACTCGGATATCATCGGGAGATCATCGGGGGTAAGTCTCTTGACCTTAATTCGTTAGTTTATCATGAAATCCATGATTATTTCACTGAAATTGGAAGATTAAAGGTGGGTTTGAGCCCTAGGCCTAAATGTTAGAAAAATCTTTGATTTGAATGGGCAAACGGAGTCCGATTTCGATAAATTTTATATGCACGGACTCGTATTGAGATAAGGAACCCGAATATATAATTTTCGTGATTTTTCGATAAGCGTACCGAAAGTCGGGTTTTGGCAACTTGTGGGTTTTGGTGAATTTTGAGTTATTTTGATTGGGTAATGCCCAATTGGCCTATTTTGACGTGATTCTATTGATTTTATCAGGATACTACACTTGTGGAGGCCGACATTCGTGGCAAGAGGGTTATTACTTAGGTTTTGTACCGGAATTGAGGTAAGTGGCTTGTCTAACCTCGTGTGGGGGAACTTTCACCCCTAGGATATTATGTGATAGTTTAAATGCCTTGTACGCGAGGTGACGGGCGTGTACATGCGCTGGTTGTTGTAACACACACTTTACTTGAATTGTCCGATTAGTGATATTCCCGCTCCTAGCTGATAAAAGCATTACCATTACCCGGTATTACTTAGAAAAGCATGATTAGCTAGGATTCAACATGTTTAATTGCCTAGTTGATTTACTTGAACTCTTGATAAATTGTTGGCACTAATTTTGATGAAGTTGTAATTTAACATATTATATTCTCTCTGTGTGTTTTCTTTATTTGATGTGTTTGTGGACTGCGGGTTCAATTCCCGGAGATCCCAAGGCTGTGGGTTCGATTCCCAGAGACCCGGAGTGATATTGTTTGTGTGGACTGCGGGTTCAATTCCCGGAGATCCCAGGGCTGTGGGTTCGATTCCCAGAGACCCGGAGTGATATTGTCTGTGGACTGCGGGTTCGATTCCCGGAGGTCCTGAGTTATTGAGATACGATTCCCGGAGATCCTGCGCTATTGATATATTATTGAGATGTGGACTGTGGGTTCGATTCCCGGAGATCCTAAGTTATTGAGATATTATTGAGACAT
The DNA here is from genome assembly GCA_032618575.1 of Nicotiana noctiflora. Taxonomy (NCBI): domain Eukaryota; kingdom Viridiplantae; phylum Streptophyta; class Magnoliopsida; order Solanales; family Solanaceae; genus Nicotiana; species Nicotiana noctiflora. Next base: position 9,043 of record JASVEL010008898.1, on the reverse strand, counting down.
GGGCTGCGGGTTCGATTCCCGGAGACCCAGAGGTACTGAGAATGGGACTGTGGGTTCAATTCCCACGGATCCTGGATTTGTTTATTTGAGTTGGTTATTTGTTGTTAGCTTAATCGTAGACAGTTGCAGTAATTATCATAATGTTGTTATTTCGGAAATTATTATCACATAAACTGTTTATTTTGTTTTCATCATTATATTATTGTTTCTCAGTAGGGCCCCGACCTACCTCGTCACTACTCCATCGAGGTTAGGCTTGGCACCTACCGAGTACCGCCGTGGTGTACTCATGCTACTCTTCTGCACACTTTTGTTGTGCAGATCCAGGTACATCAGAGCAGGCTCGTACTAGGTGATTCCGCAGCTTTCTGGGAGACTTCGAGGTATGATCTGCTACGTCCGCGGATCCGGAGGCTTCCCTTCTATTCTAGTATTACTAGTTGACATTTTTCTTCATTTCGTTGTTAGATACTCTTTACACATAGAGCCACAGTTGTATTTCCCTTTTAGTCTGTGTTACCGTGGGGTTCCGGATCTTGGTAGTGTTTATTTATTGTGTGACGGATGTATGTGCCAAGTGGCACGGATTACATATCTTTTATGTTATTTTCCGTTGTTTCTTATTTAAGTAATTATAATTTATAGATTCCGCAATGTGTTAGGCTTACCTAGTCGTGGGGACTGGGTGCCATCACGACATGTTCACAATTGGTGAACTAGGGTCGTGACAAGTTGGTATCGGAGCTCTAGGTTCATAGGAGTCACGGGACACAGACCGGTTACTTAGAGTCTCGCTGATCGATACGGAGACGTCTGTATTTATCTACGAGAGGCTATGTAACTGTTTAGGAAACTCTTCATTTCTTTTGGATTCCTTGTCGTGCGACATTTTTGGCATCAAAAATCTAAACTATTGCTTTCTATTCTCTCACAGATGGTGAGGACACGAGCTAACCGCGATGATCAGGTACCCGCGCCCCCTGCTGCCGCCGCCAGAGGCCGGGGCCGTGGTATAGGACGAGGACGCGCCCGAGGTGCGGCCACAACACCAGCGCGCGCTGCCCGGTGGATCAGGTTGGAGCGCAGGCACCTGGTACACCGACTACAGCTGCTACTACTCTAGCACTCCAGGAGACTCTGGCCCAATACATGAACATCTATACTACTTTAGCTCAGGCAGGGTTACTTCCTCTCACTGTAGCTACATCTCAGGCCGGGGGAGGGGCCGAGACACCCGCAGCCGCTACACCTTTGCAGCGAGTGCCCATGGGGCAGGTTCCAGAGATTATTACTATGCCTCCTGCTGCCCCAGCATAGCCCGGAGGAGGGCCAGCTGCCTCTGAGGATGAGCAGGGTAGATTGAAACGGTTCAAGAAATATGACCCTCCAGTGTTCAATAGTTTGGCTTCAGATGAAGCATTGGGTTTTCTAGAGGAGTGTCATCGTATTCTTCGTACTATGTGGATTGTGGAGACCAGGGGGGTTTCCTTCACTGCTTTTCAGTTTCGTGGGGCCGCTTATGATTGGTGGCGCACGTATGAGTTGGATAGTCCGGGGGAGTCTGCTTCATTGACCTGGACGCAGTTTTCAGATCTATTTTTGAGGGAGTTTGTTCCACAGAGCCTTAGGGATTCTTGGCGCTCGGAGTTTGAGCGGTTGCGACGGGGCTCCATGTCAGTATCGGAGTATGCCATCAGTTTCACCCGTCTGGCCAGGCATGCACCGGCCTTGGTAGCCACGGTTCGGGAGAGAGTGCGGAGATTTATTGAGGGCATGATTCCGCCTATCCGATCCAGCATGGCCAGAGAGTTGGAGACAGATATATCTTATCAGCAGGCAGTTAGTATTGCCAGGAGGATCGAGAGTATGCTCCCAGAGAGCGGGGAGATAGAGAGGCCAAGAGGTCTCGTGAGTCGGGCCATTTCTCTGGTGCCCGCACTTCAGCAGCCGGTCGTTTTGGCAGGGGGATATTCCGGTCGTCCAGTTCACTCAGCATTGCCCGCAGCCGGTAGCACTCCAGGTCTTCCAGCACCACAGGAGCCTTATTATGCTCCCCCAGTTTCCAGTGCACCTCCTGCACGGGGTCCTTCCAGGGGTCAGACTAGTGGGGTTGAGGCCGGTCAGTCACAGCCACCGCGTCCTCTCACAGCTTGTTTTGAGTGCGGGGATACTCGCCACCTGGTTAGGGAGTGCCCCAGGCGTAGGAGGGGAGCACCTCACCAGTCTTCGCAGCATCAGCGTGGTTCTCAGGGTCAGCAGGCTATCATTCCAGCTCCAGCTGCTATTCCACCTGCCCAGCCAGCCAGGGGCGGGGGTCAGGGTTCTAGAGGCCGCCCTCGAGAGGGGGGACAGGCCAGATTCTATGCTATTCCTGATCGCGCTGCGGCTGTTGCATCTGACTCTGTTATCACAGGTATTATTCTGGTTAGTCACAGGGAGGCATCGGTTCTATTCGACCCTGGTTCCACCTTTTCATATGTGTCTTCTTACTTTGCTTCTCATCTGGGTGTGCCTCGGGATTCTTTGAGTGCCCCCATTTATGTTTCCACTCCGGTGGGTGATTCTTTGGCTGTGTGGACCGCGTATATCGGTCGTGTTTGATTACCATTTGTGATTTTGAGACCAGAGCGGATCTATTGCTGCTTGGGATGGTCGATTTTGATATTATGTTGGGCATGGACTGGTTTTCGCCCCATTATGCTATTCTTGATTGTCACGCCAAGACCGTGACGCTGGCTATGCCGGGCATTCCACGTATTGAGTGGAGTGGTACTCTAGATCACACCCCTAGCCGTGTTATTTCTTTTCTCAGAGCTCAGCGTATGGTTGAGAAGGGGTGTGCTGCTTATCTTGCCTATGTGCGGGACGTCAGTATTGACCCTCCCTCTATTGATTCTGTTCCTGTGGTACGTGACTTTGCTGATGTATTTCCAGCTGATCTTCCGGGCATGCCGCCTGACAGAGACATTGACTTTGCTATTGACTTGTTGCCGGGCACTCAGCCCATTTCTATTCCACCGTACCGTATGGCTCCTCCCGAATTAAAGGAGTTGAAGGATCAGTTACAGGAGTTATTGGGCAAGGGTTTTATTCGACCCAGTGTTTCGCCTTGGGGTGCTCCTGTATTGTTTGTGAAGAAAAAGGACGGTTCTATGCGTATGTGTATTGACTATCGTCAGCTGAATAAGGTTACAGTGAAGAACCGGTATCCTTTGCCCCGTATTGATGATTTATTTGACCGGTTACAGGGCGCACATGTGTTTTCTAAGATTGATTTGCGCTCTGGGTATCACCAGCTGAAGATTCGGGAGCCGGATATCCCGAAGACTGCCTTCAGGACCCGGTATGGTCACTATGAGTTCCTCGTGATGTCTTTTGGGTTGACTAATGCCCCGGCAGCATTTATGCATTTGATGCACAGTGTGTTCAGGCCTTATCTGGACTCGTTCGTGATTGTCTTCATTGATGATATTCTAGTATATTCTCGGAGCCGGGAAGAGCACGAGCGGCATTTGAGGATAGTGCTTCAGATCCTGAGGGAGAAGCAGCTTTATGCCAAGTTCTCTAAATGTGAATTTTGGTTGAGTTCGGTGGCATTTTTGGGCCACGTGGTGTCGAGTGATGGTATTCGAGTAGATCCGAGGAAGGTGGAGGCCGTGCAGAGTTGGCCCAGACCCTCCTCCGCTACTGAGATTCGCAGTTTCCTTGGTTTGGCGGGCTACTACCGTCGTTTCGTAGAGGGGTTCTCTTCGATTGCAGCACCTATGACTAGATTGACCCAAAGGGTGCCCCTTTTCAGTGGACAGACGAGTGTGAGGCGAGCTTTCAGAAGCTCAAGACAGCTTTGACTTCGGCCCCTATATTGATGTTGCCTACGGGTTCGGGGTCCTATACTGTATATTGTGATGCCTCACGAGTTGGACTCGGTGCGGTATTGATGCAGGACGGTAGGGTGATTGCCTACGCGTCGAGACAGCTGAAGGTGCATGAGAAGAATTACCCTGTTCATGATTTGGAGCTAGCTGCCATTGTTCACGCCTTGAAAATTTGGCATCATTACTTGTATGGGGTTCCTTGTGAGATCTACACTGATCACCAGAGCTTGCATCACTTACTTAAGCAGAAGGACCTGAATATGCGTCAGATGAGATGGTTGGAGCTACTGAAGGACTATGATATTACTATTCTCTATCATCCGGGCAAGGCTAATGTGGTTGTCGATGCCTTGAGTCGTCCGACAGTGAGTTTGGGGAGTTTGGCATATCTACCAGCTTCGGAGAGGCCTATGGCGATGGATGTTCAGGCTTTAGCGAGGCAGTTTGTTAGACTGGATCTTTCGGAGCCCAGACGGGTTCTAGCTTGTGTGGTTTCTCGGTCTTCTCTATTTGACCGCATCAGGGAGCGTCAGTTCGACGACCCTCATTTGCTTGTCCTTCAAGATAGAGTTCGGCGTGGTGATGCTCGAGATGTTACCATCGGGGATGATGGAGTTATGAGGATGCAGGGGCGTATCCGTGTGCCCAATGTAGATGATCTTCGAGAGCTGATTCTAGCAGAGGCCCATAGTTCGCGGTATTCCATCCATCCGGGTGCCGCGAAGATGTATCAGGACTTGAAACAGCATTACCTGGTGGAGGCGGATGAAGAGGGATATAGTTGATTATGTTTCTAGATGCCTCAACTGCCAGCAGGTGAAGTATGAGCATCAGCGTCCGGGTGGATTGATGCAGCGGATTGAGATTCCAGAGTGGAAATGGGAGCGCATCACCATGGACTTTGTATCTGGGCTTCCACGGACTATTAGGAAGTTTGATTCTATTTGGGTTATTGTGGATCGGCTGACCAAGTCCGCCCATTTTATACCGGTGAGCACTACTTATTCATCGGAGCGACCGGCGGAGATCTATATCAAGGAGATAGTTCGGCTGCATGGTATTCCAGTTTCCATCATTTCAGATAGAGGCACTCAGTTCACTTCACGGTTCTGGAGAGCCGTACAGCAGGAGTTAGGTACTCGGGTGGAGCTGAGCACAGCCTTTCACCCCCAGACTGATGGGCAGTCCGAGCGCACTATTCAAATTTTGGAGGATATGCTCCGTGCGTGCGTGATTGAGTTTGGAGGTTCATGGGATCACTTCTTGCCACTGGCGGAGTTTGCTTATAACAACAGCTACCAGTCTAGTATTCAGGATGGCACCGTACGAGGCCCTATATGGTAGGAGGTGCAGGTCTCCGTGGGTTGGTTTGAGCCGGGCGAGGCCAGGTTACTAGGTACTGATATGGTTCAGGAGGCTATGGACAAGGTCAAGGTGATTCAGGACAGACTTCGTGCGGCCCAGTCCAGACAGAAGGGTTATGCGGACAAGAAGGTTCGCGATGTGGCTTTTATGGTTGGTGAGCGGGTTCTGCTTCGAGTCTCGCCCATAAAGGGCGTTATGAGGTTTGGGAAGAAAGGGAAGCTGAGTCCTAGATTTATTGGCCCTTTTGAGATTTTGAGGCGTGTTGGGGAGGTTGCTTACGAGTTGGCCTTACCTCCCAGCCTAGCCGGAGTTCACCCCGTATTTCATGTCTCCATGCTCCGGAGATACCATGGTGACCCGTCGCACGTGTTGGATTTCACATCCGTTCAGCTAGACAAGGATCTGTCTTATGTTGAGGAGCCAGTAGCCATTCTAGACAGGCAGGTCAGAAAGCTAAGGTCAAAGAACATCGCTTCGGTAAAGGTTCGGTGGCGGGGCCAGCCGGTCGAGGAGGCGACTTGGGAGACCGAGCAGGATATGCGCAGCCAGTACCCTCATCTTTTCACTACTCCAGGTATGTTTTCTATGCTCGTTCGAGGACGAACGAATCTTTAAGTGTGGGGAGATGTAACGACCCGACCGGTCGTTTTAGAAAATTACGCCCCAATCCCTAATTTAACTGTTCCCCTAAGTTCATTTATGCTATTGTGGGTTGCCGGGAGAGTCGGTTCCGAAAATTTGAGCATTTTGGGACACTTAGTCCCTAAATAAGAGCTTTGAAACTAGAAAACGGTCCGTAGCCGGAAGAGTGTTAAGACGATCTCGGAACGGAAATCCGATGGTTCCATTAGCTCCGTTAGGTGATTTCGGGGTTAGGAGCGCGTTCGGAATGTATTTTGGAGGTCCGTAGCTCAATTAGGCTTGAAATGCCGAAGGTTGAAATTTTGGCGAATCCGAACGATAGGTGAGATTTTGATCCGGGGTCGGAATAGAATTCCGACAATTCCTGTAGCTTCGTTATGTGATTTTGGATATGTTCGCAAATTTTCAGGTCATTCGGACATCGTTTGGTCGGGTTTTAGATCGAATGTGCAATTCGGAAAGTTTTAAGAAATTTAGGCTTGAATTCGATGTGAATTATGGGTTTTGATATTGTTAGACGTGTTTTGATGATTAGAATAAGTTCGTATCATGTTTTGGAATAGGTTGGTGGTTTTCGTTGGGATCCCGGGGGTCTCGGGATGAATCCGGGGGTCCAATCGGGCTATTTCATGCCTTTTTGAAATGCTGTTAACTGCTGGTGTGTGCTACAGATGAATGCTCTATGCGATCGCAATGGGCTGATGCGATCGCATAGAAGGTTTTGGAGAGGCCAAGTATTTGTTCTATGAGATCGCGGGCAAGGTTATGCGATCGCATAGTTCTGCAAAGTTGTTCTCTGCGATCGCGTACAGCCCTATGCGATCGCATAGTGTATAGAGAAGAGGGGTCCCAGGGCCAGCTTTTGTTCTATGCGATCGCGGAGCAGGGTATGCGATCGCATAGGTATATTTTGGTGAGCATTGCGATCGCATAGAGTAGTTTGGCGAGGGTCGAAATTTGTGCTATGCGATCGCATAGAGTAAAAATGTCTGGCAGTGATTTAAGTCCAGAACAGTCAACCCGCGACCCTCATTCGCAAAACGCCATTTTTGAGCTCCAAGAGAGGATTTTGAAGGGGAAACGCTGGGATATCATCGGGAGATCATCGGGGGTAAGTCTCTTGACCTTAATTCGTTGGTTTATCATGAAATCCATGATTATTTCACCGAAATTGGAAGATTAAAGGTGGGTTTGAGCCCTAGGCCTAAATGTTAGAAAAATCTTTGATTTGAATGGGCAAACGGAGTCCGATTTCGATAAATTTTATATGCACGGACTCGTATTGAGATAAGGAACCCGAATATATAATTTTCGTGATTTTTCGATAAGCGTACCGAAAGTCGGGTTTTGGCAACTTGTGGGTTTTGGTGAATTTTGAGTTATTTTGATTGGGTAATGCCCAATTGGCCTATTTTGACGTGATTCTATTGATTTTATCAGATACTACACTTGTGGAGGCCGACATTCGTGGCAAGAGGGTTATTACTTAGCGGTTTTGTACCGAAATTGAGGTAAGTGGCTTGTCTAACCTCGTGTGGGGGAACTTTCACCCCTAGGATATTATGTGATAGTTTAAATGCCTTGTACGCGAGGTGACGGGCGTGTACATGCGCTGGTTGTTGTAACACACACTTTACTTGAATTGTCCGATTAGTGATATTCCTCGCTCTTAGCTGATAAAAGCGTTACCATTACCCGGTATTACTTAGAAAAGCATGATTAGCTAGGATTCAACATGTTTAATTGCCTAGTTGATTTACTTGAACTCTTGATAAATTGTTGGCACTAATTTTGATGAAGTTGTAATTTAACATATTATATTCTCTCTGTGTGTTTTCTTTATTTGATGTGTTTGTGGACTGCGGGTTCAATTCCGGAGATCCCAGGGCTGTGGGTTCGATTCCTAGAGACCCGGAGTGATATTGTTTGTGGACTGCGGGTTCAATTCCCGGAGATCCCAGGGCTGTGGGTTCGATTCCCAGAGACCCGGAGTGATATTGTTTGTGGACTGCGGGTTCGATTCCCGGAGGTCCTGAGTTATTGAGATATGGACTGCGAGTTCGATTCCCGGAGATCCTGCGCTATTGATATATTATTGAGATGTGGACTGCGGGTTCGATTCCCGGAGATCCTGAGTTATTGAGATATTATTGAGACATGGGCCGCGGGTTCGATTCCCGGAGACCCAGAGGTACCGAGAATGGGACTGTGGGTTAAATTCCCACAGATCCTGGATTTGTTTATCTGAGTTGGTTATTTGTTGTTAGCTTAATCGTAGACAGTTGCAGTAATTATCATAATGTTGTTATTTCGGAAATTATTATCACATAAACTGTTTATTTTGTTTTCATCATTATATTATTGTTTCTCAGTAGGGCCCCGACCTACCTCGTCACTACTCCATCGAGGTTAGGCTTGGCACTTACTGAGTACCGCCGTGGTGTACTCATGCTACTCTTCTGCACACTTTTGTTGTGCAGATCCAGGTACATCAGAGCAGGCTCGTACTAGGTGATTCTGCAGCTTTCTGGGAGACTTCGAGGTATGATCCGCTACGTCCGCGGATCCGGAGGCTTCCCTTCTATTCTAGTATTACTAGTTGACATTTTTCTTCATTTCGTTGTTAGATACTCTTTACACATAGAGCCACAGTTGTATTTCTCTTTTAGTCTGTGTTACCGTGGGGTTCCGGATCTTGGTAGTGTTTATTTATTGTGTGACGGATGTATGTGCCAAGTGGCACGGATTACATATCTTTTATGTTATTTTCCGCTGTTTCGTATTTAAGTAATTATAATTTATAGATTCCGCAACGTGTTAGGCTTACCTAGTCGTGGGGACTGGGTGCCATCACGACATGTTCACAATTGGTGAACTAGGGTCGTGACAGATCACCTAAGGTTAAAAATGATGCATGCTCTTAAAAGGGTTTTGGTTTAGCTTTATCTTAGGTTGACTAAGAGTGGGTTTTCTAGACTGGTATGCTCCCAAGTGGACAACTTGAGAGTGAAAAGCCCGTGACTGTCGACTGCACCGCTGATCGACTTACCCACGAACTTTTCCCTAAAATGTGTTTTGAGTAGTGCACGGCTGCAAACCGCATAACCGCTAAGTGTGTGCTTTGTGTGAATTTTCCAGAAGAGGAGGAAGTGAAACGGAAT
>JASVEL010008897.1:0-13766 GCA_032618575.1 Nicotiana noctiflora | reverse complement strand
TATGGCGAGAAGATGGTGGGATGGCCATTTTGACATATGGTTAGCGTATGTCCCGGTTGAGGCGTGGACCTCAATGGTCTCTTTGGCCGTCATTACGACGGTCTTTCCTTGACTTCATTTGGATTGATGTTAGCTATTGGTTTAGGTCGTTGAGGTCATCCTCGTCTACTCTCACTTCGGTGCAATAGGCATTGTGAATTTCTTCCCAAGTGGTGGGAGGGTATTTCATGAGTCTGCTTAACAACTTTCTGGTCGCTCTCGACCGATTCATGTTCAACCCATTTTGGAAATCTGGCATCGCCATCCCTTCTGATATGTTTGGCAAGATCTTTCTTACTTTATTGAACTGGGCAAGGAAGTCCCTAAGTCATTGTTTGACGGCGAATAGTCATTCACCTTGGCCTCCGCCTTCTTAGACCCAATGTGGGCGGTGATGAACTTGTCGGCCATTTCCTCGAACGTTTTTATGAACGTACTGGTAATTATGAGTACCATGTTAAGCCTCCCTTGTTAGGGTTTCGCCGAACGTCTTTGGCAACACTAATGGTACATGCTCCTTTGAGAGATCGTTGCTTTTTACTACTATGACGTAATAAATGATGTGATATTCGGGGTCTATTGTGCTATTGGATATCTTCAAATATAATGGCATTTTGAAGGTATTGGGTATGGCGTGTAGGGCTGTCTCCTTGTTGTATGGTTGTTCGACGAACTGCGCGATGTCCCATTTTGGTAGCGGTTTCGGGACGCCCGGTATCTTATCAACCCTTTCTTGATGCTTCCTCATTTGCTCGCTAAGCGCTTTATTCTTTTTCTCCATTTCTTCAATTTTTCTTTAGAATGGATACAAGTATATCATTACCTGCATCAACAGCGGTGTGAGTGTTACCTGGTGGGTGAGGAGCAGAAGCGGGTTGCTCGTTAGCGGTTATTGTGGTATTCGCTCGTGCAGCGCTTCTGCTCTCACCTTGAACGGGTTTGTCGAGTATGTTATTTAGAGTACTTGTCAACCACGTCTCTAGTAGTATTTTCACTACTAGTGGCATTTCCTCAGTTATGGACATGGAGGCTCCCCTTTCGCGTGAAGCGGTTACACTTCCATGAGGGGGAGGTAAGTCACACCGCCTGGGTATAGTGCTCGGACTCACATTCTCCTCGTCTTCTGTATCAACCTCGTCGATGGTGTTCAAGAGGTTTGTAGTGACGTCCACTACTACTTTCAGTCTTTCATCCGCTTTTCCTGCCATTGTTAGTTCGTGCAAACGAGAAAAGGATGGATATTGTCCTTTTTTTAATCTAGGAGAAACTAAAATTTTAACTAGAAACTCTCCATAGACGACGTCAAATTGTTTTACCCAAAAAATGAATGCAATAAAGAAAACCGCCAATGAATGTAGATAATGGCAATGTGTAAAAGGAAGAACTTATCACCCAAATATTAGATGACTTATATGATTCTCCTTCCTGACAACAACATGAGGACAATATAAAATGAAGATGGACAAGAGATCATTGATCTTGTGAGTAAAAGATATATGTTGAATAATGGAATCAGCGGACAAGAAAAACTTTGTATATTATATGTGGACAACCATTATAACGTGTTCTTATCCCAAAAGTAAAGATCCCCTTTTTGTTCTTTATCTCTTTCTATTTATAGGGAATATTCTTAAGAAATCCTAAAAAGTACAACTGATAGAATATTCGATAGAATATTCCTCCTTTCTATTCTAAATTTATTCTATTGTTGCTTACGTACATTCTTTATTAGACCTCGATGCTAATCCTTCTTAAGACGACTACTAACAATTGTGCCGTGGTCAGCTTAATCCTTGACCACATCCATTTACAGTTATTAAGTCCAGCCCAAATTTTGACCAATACGCAAATCACTTTTAAAATTCATCATATTAATTTTAAGGAACTCAGCTTTTGGCAACAAGGAGTCATTGATTAGTATTTGAAGTGTTTCTCTAATATCCTAACGATATGTATCATCTTCTACGATAAGTTGTGAACAAAATATCTTAGTTGTAAATTTTTCCAAGCAATGAACAATCTTGAAAAATGGCGTTGTTAAAAAAAGATACCAACTTCCTTTCTTTGGCCACCAAAAATGCATAGAAGATGCTTCTCATTCACTAAAAACTGCACTCGAATCTTTGAGCTGTAATCTGATGTGTTGATGGACCTCTATGGTTCTGGAACATATCCCCAAATTGACCTTTTTCTTTGCTCTTTTGGTTCTTAACCACTCTATTTCTGACAAATTTCGAGTTACATAATTTGAGGTCTCCATCTTTTTTTGTTGGGAATAAGTTCCCCCATCGCTTCTTTCTTCCTTTCAAAATGGCATCTGGAAAGCATTAACATTTCGCAATTTCCTAGAAGTAGGAGATCTAGGGCGAGTTCTATTAGTTTGTCTAAATATATTACATTTTGAAAAATGACATTGTAAAAATAATACTACTATATAAGTATATATCATTTGTATAAAGATATAAAATTTGTATATTTTTATATATCTATATATATTCAATACGTTATATACAAATTATACAAATTTTATATTTTTTTCGGCTATTAGATATAAATAGATACTGGCGTAGGGCTAAAAATAATAATACCCCTTACCTTTTATTGGAATTGTATGTACATATAAGAAAAATTTAAATTTTAGACATATATAAAATAGGGATTTTTTCTTAACTATACCATATATTAAACTTTATTACCCTAAATGTGCATAGTTTGTTAATTACCAGCTCAGTCTATACTTTTACTATAACTAGTCTTAGGGTACGCACTTTGCGCGTGTACCCAGATCATTGAATACATAATTTAAAAAGTTAATATAAATATTTTGACTTATAAAATTAAAATTAAAGAAAAAAATATATGTACTTCAAAATGATGACTGATGTTCCTATTTTATTAGCTCAACGGGGAAGAAATTTTGCCAATAAAGATCCTTATATACCTTATTGTGATTTCTGAGGAATTCTATAGAAATATCTTATGAAAATTATTGTTATTTTTATAGCCTAATACTGAAAACAAACAAATAACATAAAACACTTTTATTAACAAAGATAAATCAAATAATTTGAAAATTTGGATCTTTTGGTCTTTAGAAATCATGAGGGTGGTTTTATAGCTCATAGAAAAAAAATTAATAAGTGACAATGTAAAATCTAAAACTATTTTGCAACTATTAACTTAATATATATAAAAACTATATCAGTTGCCTATTTTGGAATAAATGCAATTAATAATAATAACAATAATAATAATAATAATAATAATAATAATAATAATAATAATAATAATAATAATAATAATTCATGACATACTCTATTCGAGGAGGAGATAAGAGATATTTTGTTCCACCACAAAAAATTATTTGATTCTTGTCTTTCAAAAAATTTCCACGATATACCCGAATAATTATTTATAGTATTTAATAATTCCTAACAACGGATTCATCTAGCTGCTTCAAGCCCAAAAAACCCCCCTTTTAGAATATATTTTGTCTTTCATTATTTTATCCTCATTATTTTAAGTTTGCATTTTTACTAATTTGATTCTTAATACTAATTTTGTTTATCTTTTTCACTACAAATGCTCCTAAGATTTTTGTTAACCTGAAAACTAATTTACTTTTATGATGAATTTAAAAAATAATTAAATTGAATTTTTTGCTAATTAGTAATTCAAAGATTTAATTATTGTTCTTAGCATTAAAGAAAATAATATGTTTTTATTGATTCAAATTCTTCATATATTAGCTCATTCATAGTTTAAATATTTAATTGTAATAATTATAATTTTATCCAATAAAACTTTGCATTATTGAAGTAAACAATTAATCTAATATTTCACTCTTGAATTTTTGTGTTCATACAACTGTCAACCTCTCCCCCCCCCCCCCCCTCTCTCTCTCTCTCTCTCTCTCTCTCTTATATTCTTATATATTTTTTGTAGTAATTTATCTTATTATTGATCAATGTACTTTTCAAATATTATACAAAAATAATATCTAGAAAGTTAGAACTTAATGGTAATTAGAATTTTGAAAGTAGGCATGATGTATTTTCATCGAATAATACAAGAAATTAGAAAATCAAGTCCACTCAAATTCATTTACTTCTCTAAATTTATATCGTTAGCATTGATTAGGTTTTCGTGCTTAATTACAATTTTGCTTAACAATTTTTTGCATTAATTGTAATTAAAGAATATTAATTGTTTGGGCTTCTTGTTTTTTCTTACTTTGGTCAAAGTAAATATAGATAGAAAAGATTATTTGAAAGTTGAATAGTTTTATACCAAAGTTAGGGCATAAAAATAAAATTTTTCATTGTCAACGAAGCAATTTACTACCAATTCTAAGCCTTAAGTTTGCTTATTCTCAAACTAGATAAGCGAGTTAAAATTTCATGGTATAACCAGTTTTCACACTGGTCAATGAAAAATAGCCACTATTTTACTGCAACAGGGACAGGTCCCGTATAATATACGGGAGTTCTAGTGCATTTGTGTACGAACTCCAGTATATTATACTGGAACTCCCGTAAAATTTGCGGGAGTTCCAGCATAATTATGGTTGAACTGCAGTAAAATTTGCGGGAGTTCCGGCATAGTTATCCTGGAACTCCCGTAAAATTTACGGGAGTTCAAACATATTTATGCTGGAACTTCAGTAAAATTTACGGGCATATTTTTTCAGATTTTGAACAATGTTTTCGCTCAAATTAAAGTGCCTAAATTTTGATGACTTTTGAAACTTGGCTATATTTTTCCAGATTTTGAACAGTGTTTTCGCTCAGATTAAAGTGGCTAAATTTCGATGACTTTTGAAACTTGGCTATTTTTCAACGACCAGTGGTAAATCTGACTATTTTTGAATTTTACCCGATAAGCGATGCTCGTGCAATGCACGGGCCCAATTGATCCATAGCCTTTTTTTTTTTAATTGAATAACTTGCATATAGAACTACTAATTTCTTGCCAAAGTCCTGAAAATAGAATGTTATATAGATTGTTCTTTTCTAGATAAAACTTGAAATAAGCTTTGCTACATGCTAACACATGACAAACATTTTAGCTCCTGTATTACGAAGATGCTGACAATGTCTTCTCATTCAACAAGACACATATTTCAAAGATTGCAAAATCTTCTCCGCAGTTATAATAGCTTGCTCCTCATTTAACTTCAGCAAAAGTTAGAGGAAACTCTGCTGAAATAAAAAAATCTTTCTACCGCAGCTGCCTAGAGCACCATAAAATGCATGGTTAAAACACCACTGATTCAAGAATAATTCAAACAGAAAGATAAAAAATGCATAATCATCCGGATGCACATTTTGGACACACATAAGTTATAGTCGACTCAAACAGAATTAATCTCCCCTAAGTCCAGAGATAAGTTAGAACACTAAAGCGAAGAAAGAACATCCTCTTCTAAAGCCAAAATGATATTCAGTTTGTCGATACGTAATTCGTGAATAGAGTTGTATCCAGAAAGAGTCATCACCAATTCCATAGCATTGACAGTTAAGTTTCTTTCTTTTCTAGCAACACTTCAAAGCTTTTTCTCGATGCTCATGGAGCTTTTGCCATATGCAGCATTATTTCTCAAGGAAGTTACTTTAAGGGCAGAACTGAATATGATTTTATCCCTAACAAACAGAGCATTATTAATGTTTCACCAAAATAGATTTTAACATTAACTGTACATCTTTGTTGATTTGGTGCATGGTCAACAATATTAAGAAATAGTGTTGACAATAATATTTAGCTCAAGATTCTTGAAGACTAACTAAACGAAAGATGTGAAAGCAGACAATTGTTTAAATCTTTTTGACAGACAACACAATAACAAACTTTAAAAATATAATGACATCAAAAATATTAACAACGGCGCAGTAGGTTGGAAAAAGAACTCTCATGCATCCGTCTAATACGTAAATATAAGATGTCAACAACACATATGCACATGCTTGAGATACTAAAATTGTCAGCCTAGTATCTATGCACTCAACATATCATGACCATAATTGAAGGTGAATTCTCACAAAGAAAATAATTAAAAGTGTAAAATCAGCCACAAAAAAAGAAGAAAAAAGAAAACTATATCAGCATCAACTAAGAAAAGTAATGGACAATGAGTATTAAGAAAATCATAAACACGTAAGAAAAGTCACAAATTTGATTAATGTTTCTTCCTTTTTCCTGCTTAGGTTCTCCCAAAGTTGCTAAAACAAAATAATTTAATGGAATCAACTAAAAGCATAAACTAAGTCATATTTTTCACTAAAAAGGTCAAAGAGAATACAGAGGCAATAAAATATGTATAATGATAAATTTTCAGTTTTTATAAGAGTAAAGAATAACATGTTCAGAGGCATTATAGAATAATAATCCTAATGTGTAATTTAACATTCCTAATTTTTGAGAAACAGGAAGAGTTGAACTCTCAACAAATATTATATCAGCTCAAAAAGATTGATCGGGACAATAAATTACTCAATGATGACTTCTCTACTCTAACTACAAAAAAAATATAAAAAGCTATATTTGTTATTCACAGAAAGTGAAGGGGCAGTAGAAACCTTTTTAAATAATAATCATAGATATATTTGAGAATATGAGAAGATACCGAGAGAATAGTTTTTCGTCCACTCTAAAATGTACTTGTACAAAATGCCAGTAACCATAAATTTCTTCCTTAAACTATATACCCAACATATGATTGTGAAAGACATGAATATACTGGCCAGTGTTTTCCTTAAACATGATATTGACAATATCTAATTGCCTCAGCTCAATTTTGAGTTGCAAAGTAACTATTATGATACCCCAGAAAATCAAGATAAATGATAGTGTAATGAAATATACCCTATCTTTCATGAATCATGAGTAATGTACCTTACTTAAAATTTTATAAAAGCACTAAGTTGCTAGTGATTTCTTATGTAGGACATACATATTGATTCATTAGTACATCTATGGTATTAAAGACGGTGCAAATATGCACGCATGAGGAAAAACAGCAAAATAATTTTTTTTCTGGCAAGTAAGAGAAACTTACAGTACTACTACAATCTGTACAATGTCAGCTTCACCATTCATGTTAACCTCAGATTAACGGCTTTCAGATTCATTTTCACCTACGTAAGTTCAGGTTTCCTACCAGTTTAATGGATGAAGAGCAAAGAAGGAAGCCCCCTTTATAATTTTATATGATCATATGAATCTTGAAAAGAGCACACATTAAAGGAATCCAAGCTACTTTTTGTTGTAAGCATTCATAAGCGTTCATACTGAGCCTTCCTTTTTGTAGTTTTAGCATTATATGATGCTATTTTCCTTCAATATGTAAATATTCTCCTATAAAAATAATGAAATTTGCACATTCTGCAAATTAAAAAGCAAATATTTTTCACCAAATAAATTTATTCACCATTGCCAAATGACTTCTCTTGACTGGCTAGTGCTGAAAGAAGCCTGTTTAATGGCCTAAAAGTATGAAGAAAAAAAATCTATTCATGAATCATCAAATCTCACACACAGTATATAAAGAATATGCCTATCTCTAAAATGAAATTAGACATAAATCAGCACATGCATGTCGAAAATAACACCGTGATAAAGAAAATAAGGCCCCTGCACTTAGAATCTTTAATTGCTTCTTTAAACTTATATAGTTTCAACTTACCATCTACTTGAAAATCTAAAACGGAAAACAAATAAATACTGGAAAAAAAAGTAATCTTGAATTAAAAAAATTGTGCTTACATTGAATTTCAATTTTGGTGAAGAAATGCTTAACTTGGTTTTTCGTGGGAGTTCAACTCATTCTTGTGCAAGCTTGATCAGTTTCTCCATCATTATAGTCTTGAGCTTATCATTGTCTTCCATGGCAGTAATCAAACAAACTTGTAATAAGTGTTCCGATAAATTAAGAAAACTATGAAAGGAATAAAAAATGACATTGTCACATTATATAGCATTAATTAAAAAATGGTTAGCTAAGAAATAGAGAAGGAGAGAGCGACTATATAATAGAAAAATCAGAACCTCAACTCAATAATTCTATACTTGCATTACAAATATAATTTTGACTTCCTTACAACTCACATCGTGGTTGATATATGAATGAGGTTTTTCTCCAAATTAGATGCAGTATACCAAAATTCAACATTAGAAAACATTAATATTTGTTTGGCTTACCCATCGACTTCAATGAAAGAGAAAGAGATAAGGAAGCCACATGCATATACTGTGCCGGATTGACCGTGACTTACCTCTACTAACCTTTACATCACGTGATACCAGAATCATTTGTTCACCGAAAGAAACAGTTATAGTTGTATATTTTAAGAAAAAATTCGGCACATGCTTTACAATTGGAGAAAAATTTTCCATTGCATCAATGATGAGACACGAGAATAAAGTCTTTTCCTAATTTAGTTGCAAGACCTGCAAGAAGAAAAGTAAGAACAATATCTGGATGAACATTACTTATCTAGTATTAATTCAATAGTAGCAGAAAGGTAATTGACAACGTCTAACAACATTCTTTTGACCTTAATTTGAAACCATTTGACCGAAAGAAACCCAGATACACTATCCACCAACTCATCTTCATAACTCTTTGTGACTTAAGTACTACCTCCAAATTTTTTTGTTAACAGAAAATGCAAGATACTCTGTCCAACCACCACCACCATCTTAAACCATCTCAAAACTTTAATTTCTTTTATGACTATACAATTGTCAATTAGTTTTAAAATAAAACTCCAAGTTCTTTGTTACTCCTTCTCCCCTTATCCTTGCTATGTCATGGAAAGAATTCTAGAATCTTGTGGTTTTCATGTTTGAAAATTGTGTACTTGGGTTTAGGAGTTTGGTCTATTTATCTCAGCCTCTTCATTCTTGCAATTGGTAGGTTGGCCAAATCAAACACAAGTCATATGAGGTTAAGCATAAATTTAAGCACAAACTTAATTAATAACAAATGTAGAAGCAGTTTTGTAATTCAATAAAAACTAACAGTTGCGGTACATCATTCACTAAAATATTTGCATTTTTGCAGTTCCTTGTAAAGTTCACTCTTGGTAGCATATTTCCGGATCAAATACACATGTTTTTAGTAAGTAGGATCATCAGCCTCCTGAAAGTTCTTCTTAAGACCTAAAATTGAGCACATTATCAAATAATTAGAGCTATGTATAAACTCAGAAAAAAAGCTACAGTATTTCTTCTCTTCTCCATTTTCAGAAGAAGCATAAGCAAACATGGTTTCTTCTCAATAACGCTTACTGATTCAAGAATACGCAGAGTTAATAAGAAGAGCAAAAGGTATAGCATAAATCATCTATCTTATCTCTTGTTACGGAGTTCCTCTGCAGGTGACAGTTTTTTTAGCGGATTCAACAGTCAAACTCCGCATAACAGTAGTTGACGAGCACCTATAACACAATGAACCATATGATTACAAAAATTACTTTACTTTTTTGGAGATACAAAGAGCAACACCATAACCACCAACACCAGCTTCAATATTAACCAAATTACAAATAAAATCCTTTGAAGGAGCTCCAATAGGTAGAACAAAAAAATCTAATGTGTCATAACTGAGTTATTACGCGATGGGAAAAAAATGGGAACATGTAACTACAAATAAAATTATATTATCAAGTTACTTTAACCTTTACAATCTCATCTAACTACTCCACAAATTCAAATAATCACTAACACTATAATTACACACAGTTAATTAAAATGATCAATAAAAAAAGAAAAAATATCACTCTTAAGTGAGCTCTCTCCTTAATTTTTATTTTTCTATGTATGCATTTACCTCCTTTATCCCTTCATCTTCGCGCCATCAAGATATCATTCCTGAATCCCATATGCTTGTGAAACTTATTCCCAGGAAAAAATTGAGTGAATGTCTTGGATATATAAATCTGAATATGGGTTGTCGTATCAAAAGAGAGAAGCACAAAAATTCAGCTGAATTAAGTATATTATCAAACACGCTCCATGCATCTATTTTCATATTTAAGATAGAGTAAAGCTAGTAAAGTTTTCGAATCAAAGAACAAGGATTACCTCAAGCAAAATGACTTTTTATTCTTGTAGGGAAAAACTTGGGCTTGAGATATCACATAGATATGAGAATTACAAATACTAATGGTGAGCAAAAAAAATTTGGTACTTCAGATTTTCTCTAGAATGGATGCATTTTGTACGAATTACTTTGTAACCAAAGAGAATACTGATAAAACACCATTAGACGATTTTGGTCAGTAATTTTCGCAAGCAAGCGCCATTAAAGAATTAATCAAAAGAGGCATCAAATAAGAGTTGTCCAAAGTCACTCTTTGAACTATAAATTTCTAGACTTGCATGTGAATATCAGGTAAAAAATACTAATACACTTGTAAGAATATAACAAAAATTTACCCAAAAACAAGTGCAAGAAAAAAGATTAATTGGAGAAAAAACTTACCACAACTGAGAGCTAAGATCAGAGATAAATTAGACGAAATGGATAATCTTCACAAGAATTGCATAAATAAATGAACTTTGAAAGAAATACATGAAAGAAACTCGAAAATAGGAGAGAAGAAGGTGAACGTGAGAGAGAGAATTGAAACGGGAACTAAAGTGTGTCAAAGAGTAAGTATTCTTGTGGGACACGCGTTTCTTTCTCACGGCTGAAAGACACCTTAATAATGTAGCCATAAAGAAGCATATATTTATAGCAATGCCCTTCGTCGTCCAAGAAGACCTTCACTTGTTATATGGGTAAACAAAAATTCAGCTGAATTAAGTATATTATCAAACACGCTCCATGCATTTATTTTCATATTTAAGATAGAGTAAAGCTAGTAAAGTTTTCGAATCGAAGAACAATGATTACCTCAAGTAAAATGACCTTTTATTCTTGTAGGGAAAAACTTGGGCTTGAGATATCACATAGATATCAGAATTACAAATACTAATGGTGAACAAAAAAAATTTGGTACTTCAGATTTTCTCTAGAATGGATGCATTTTGTACTAATTATTTTGTAACCAAAGAGAATACTGATAAAACACCATTAGACGATTTTGGTCAGTAATTTTCGCAAGCAAGCGCCATTAAAGAATTAATCAAAAGAGGCATCAAATAAGAGTTGTCCAAAGTCACTCTTTGAACTATAAATTTCTAGACTTGCATGTGAATATCAGGTAAAAAATACTAATACACTTGTAAGAATATAACAAAAATTTACCCAAAAATAAGTGCAAGAAAAAAGATTAATTGGAGAAAAAACTTACCACAACTGAGAGCTAAGATCAGAGATAAATTAGAGACAATGGATAATCTTCACATGAATTACATAAATGAATGAACTTTGAAAGAAATACAAGAAAGAAACTCGAAAATAGGAGAGAAGAAGGTGAACGTGAGAGAGAGAATTGAAATGGGAACTAAAGTGTGTCAAAGAGTAAGTATTCTTGTGGGACACGCATTTCTTTCTCACGGCTGAAGACACCTTAACAATTTAGCCATAAAGAAGCATATATTTACATCAATGCCCTTCGTCGTCCAAGAGAGAAAAAACTTACCACAACTGAGAGCTAAGATCAGAGATAAATTAGAGACAATGGATAATCTTCACAAGAATTACATAAATGAATGAACTTTGAAAGAAATACAAGAAAGAAACTCGAAAATAGGAGAGAAGAAGGTGAACGTGAGAGAGAGAATTGAAATGGGAACTAAAGTGTGTCAAAGAGTAAGTATTCTTGTGGGACACGCATTTCTTTCTCACGGCTGAAGACACCTTAACAATTTAGCCATAAAGAAGCATATATTTACATCAATGCCCTTCGTCGTCCAAGAAGACCTTCACTTATTATATAGGTAAAAAAAAGGAAATATGGAAATATTTTGTTTAGTTTTTCATGCTTATTGCATACGTTGGGCCTCATCACAGAAGTCTAAACAAGGAATATTTGGTAATGCAAAATTTAGTTGATTTGGAATTCCTAAATAACAAGAAAATAAAATGCACTAAATTTAGTTGATTTATAACTCTTAAATATTAGAAAAATAATTAAATGACTATTTTGTATATTGTGAAATTTATTTTTAAAGGGTAAAAAAGGCAAACGACATTTCGCTAGGGGTCTTCGTGCTTTTAATATAGTATAGATATAGATTTATATACCATTCGACTATTAGGCATTTAAAGGGTAGAATAGTCCCTAAAACCCGCTAAAATTAAGGAGGGAATCTTGGTGTTAATTGATTCTACATTAAATTGAATTTTTAAAAAGGGAAAGGAGATTTCTCATCTGCATATTTTTCTCAAAAACTACAATTCAAATTCTTGAAAAAAAAATGAACGAACATCTACTAAAACTACGAACATATTCAACTACTAACAACTTCGAAGATTTTAAATCAAATTGTAAAAATCAAAATCTGTTCTTCATCATTTCTTCTATCAAATTGTCGCTCGTATATATCTCTTTTTCATCTTTTCTTCTCTCAATCTAGAAATCCAAAAAATATCAACAACAACAACAAATCATGTCCAAAATCGTAATTATATTATAATTTAATGGCAATTGGGATAACTATGTCAGATTTAAAGATTTTGCAGTTGATGCAATTGTGGTAGATGAGAATGTAGATATAAAATCTCACACATTATGATACCCCTTACTTTTTAGAGCAAAAAACATAATTAGGCAAAATTTCAGGAAATATTCCACTTGGGTAGCAGCTAAATGTATTTTACACATTAGGCCACTAAATTATTATATTTCTAGCAAGAAATCATAAAAAGATACCTCTAAAATCAAGCATTAAAATCTTTCTTTTCCTTTATAGTTTCAGTTTCGCTTGGATACTGCTCCACAATTAATTTAATTCCTAAGTTAGAGTCTGACAATTGGGTTACACATAACGGCAGTAATCTTTCTCATTCTATATATTGCATATATTATACGAGAATCAAACTAGTATAAAAAAACCGACTAAATATTTGGTTTATTTGTTCTGATATGGTGTCACGACCCTAGTTCACCCTCCATGAACATGTCGTGATGGCACCTAGTCCCTACGACTAGGTAAGCCTAACAACGCGGAAGATAACCAAAATTTGCAGAAGGCAAGCAAAACAAACTGAATTAGAGAAATAAAATGGTGCTTAAGGTACCGCTTGGCACGTAGCATAACAAACTCAAAATTGACGACAATTCCCAAAACCCGGAAACTCACAAATCACAAGCTAAGAGGATACATAAGAGGCTCTAACTCAAGAATATCTATATAAGAAGAAATAATGAAACACTACACTTTTTTTTTTACAGAAAACTAGAAAAAAGGGACTCCTCGGTCTGCGGACGTAGCAGATATACCTTGAAGTCTCTACCGGTATGCCTCCTTCCAAGGCTGACAGAACTGAACGAAAGTACATGTATCTGCACAACAAAAATGTGCAGAAGAGTAGTATGAGCACACCACGGCGGTGCCCAGTAAGTATCAAGACTAACCTCGATGGGGTAGTGACGAGGAACAGTCATGACACCTACCAGTTAATAAACAATATAAAAGATAAGATAGAGATGCTATGTGAATATGTAAGGACTATCCGGATAAATAAGAACACAACAATTTACAACAAGGATAAAGGACAATAAGAAAAATCAAGATACAATAAATGATAATACAAAAATGATAGTAGAAATCACAAC
>JASVEL010008896.1:0-20290 GCA_032618575.1 Nicotiana noctiflora | reverse complement strand
ATGAATGAAATCATATTTATTCGCGGTCAATTACTAAACAACAACCACGATATATAAACGGAAGGTCCTATTACTACAATCGCATTTGTCAAATGGACTTATGTGGTTGTCGTAGGCCGATGCGTCCTACTACAATCGTATTACATTACTCCCAATCTGTTATGACTACAATCGAATTAGTCAAATGGACTTCTGTGGTTGTCGTAGGTCGATGCGTCCTAGTATATGAATGAAATCATTTTCATTCGCGGTCAATTACTAAACAACAACCACGATATATAAACGGAAGGTCCTATTACTACAATCGCATTTGTCAAATGGACTTATGTGGTTGTCGTAGGCCGATGCGTCCTACTACAATCGTATTACATTACTCCCAATCTGTTATGACTACAATCGTATTAGTCAAATGGACTTATGTGGTTGTCGTAGGCCGATGCGTCCTAGTATATGACTGAAATCATATTCATAGATGGTTAATTACTAAATAATAACCATGATATATAAACGGAAGGTCCTATTACTACAATCGCATTTGTCAAATGGACTTATGTGGTTGTCGTAGGCCGATGCGTCCTACTACAATCGTATTACATTACTCCCAAACTGTTATGACTACAATCGTATTAGTCAAATGGACTTATGTGGTTGTCGTAGGCCGATGCGCCTAGTATATGAATGGAATAATATTCACTCACGATCAATTACTAAATAACAACCACGATATATAAACTGAAGGTCCTATTACTACAATCGTATTAGTCAAATGGACTTATGTGGTTGTCGTAGGTCGATGCGTCCTAGTATATGAATGGAATCATATTCATTCACGGTTAATTACTAAATAACAACCACGATATATAAACGGAAGGTCCTATTACTACAATCGTATTAGTCAAATGGACTTATTTGGTTGTCGTAGGCCGATGTGTCCTACTACAATCGTATTACATTACTCCCAATCTGTTATGACTACAATCGTATTAGTCAAATGGACTTCTGTGGTTGTCGTAGGCCGATGCGTCCTACTACAATCGTATTACATTACTCCAACTACAGTTGGTATTACATTACTCCCAATCTGTTATGACTACAATCGTATTAGTCAAATGGACTTATGCGGTTGTCGTAGGCCGATGCGTCCTAGTATATGAATGAAATCATATTCATAGTTGGTCAATTACTATTTAACAACCAAGATACATAAACGGAAGGTCACTACAAGCGTATTAGTCAAATGGACTTATGTGGTTGTCGTAGGCCGATGCGTCGTACTACAATCGTATTACGTTACTCCCAATCTTTTATGACTACAATCGTATTAGTCAAATGGACTTATGTGGTTGTCGTAGGTCGATGCGTCATTCTACAATCGTATTACATTACTCCCAATCTGTTATGACTACAATCGTATTAGTCAAATGGACTTATGTGGTTGTCGTAGGCCGATGCGTCCTAGTATATGAATGAAATCATATTCATAGTTGGCTAATTACTATTTAACAACCAAGATACATAAACGGAAGGTCACCACAATCGTATTAGTCAAATGGACTTATGTGGTTGTCGTAGGCCGATGCGTCCTACTACAATCGTATAACATTACTCTCAATTTGTTATGACTACAGTCGTATTAGTCAAATGGAGTTATGTGATTGTCGTAGGCGGATGCGTTAGGTATATGAATGAAATCATATTCATAGATGGCCAATTACTATATAACAACCAAGATACATAAACGGAAGGTCTCTACAATCGTATTAGTCAAATGGACTTATGTGGTTGTCGTAGGCCGATGCGTCCTACTACAATCGTAATACATTATTTCCAATCTGTTATGACTACAATTGTATTAGTCAAATGGACTTATGTGGTTGTTAGTAGGCCGATGCGTCCTAGTATATGAATGGAATCATATTCATTCTTGGTCAATTACTAAATAGCAACCACGATATATACACCGAAGGTCCTATTACTACAATCGTATTAGTCAAATGTACTTATGTGGTTGTCGTAGGCCGATGCGTCGTACTACAATCGTATTACATTACTCCCAATCTTTTATGACTACAATCGTATTAGTCAAATGGACTTATGTGGTTGTCGTAGGCCTATGCGTCCTTCCACAATCGTATTACATTACTCCCAATCTGTTATGACTACAATCGTATTAGTCAAATGGACTTATGTGGTTGTCGTAGGACGATGCGTCCTAGTATATGACTGAAATCATATTCATAGATGGTTAATTACTAAATAATAACCATGATATATAAACGGAAGGTCCTATTACTAAAATCGTATTAGTCAAATGGACTTATGTGGTTGTCGTAGGCCGATGCGTCCTACTACAATCGTATTACACTACTCCCAATCTGTTATGACTACAATCGTATTAGTCAAATGGACTTATGTGGTTGTCGTAGGCCGATGCGTCCTAGTATGTGGTTGTCGTAGGCCGATGCGTCCAACTACAATGGTGTTACATTACTCCCAATCTGTTATGACTACAATCGTATTAGTCAAATGGACTTATTTGGTTGTCGTAGGCCGATGCGTCCTAGTATATGAATGAAATCATATTCATAGATGGTCAATTACTATTTAATAACCAAGATACATAAACGGAAGGTCACTACAATCGTATTAGTCAAATGGACTTATGTGGTTGTCGTAGGCCGATGCGTCCTACTACAATCGTATTACATTACTCCCAGTCTGTTATGACTACAATCGTATTAATCAAATGGACTTTTTGTCATAGGCCGATACGTCCTAGTATGAACGTATGACATTACTCCCAATACGATATATAAACGGATGGTCATATTACTACAATCGTATTAATTACTCCCAATCTGTTATGACTACAATCGAATTAGTCAAATGGACTTATGTGGTTGTCGTAGGTCGATGCGTCCTAGTATATGAATGAAATCATATTCATTCACGGTCAATTGCTAAATAACAACCACGATATATAAACGGAAGGTCCTATTACTACAATCGTATTTGTCAAATGGACTTATGTGGTTGTGTTAGGCCGATGAGTCCTACTACAATCGTATTACATTACTCCCAATCTGTTATGACTATAATCGTATTAGTCAAATGGACTTATGTGGTTGTCGTTGGTCGATGCGTCCTAGTATATGAATGAAATCATATTCATTCACGGTCAATTACTAAACAACAACCACGATATATAAACGGAAGGTCCTATTACTACAATCGTATTTGTCAAATGGACTTATGTGGTTGTCGTAGTCCGATGCGTCCTACTACAATCGTATTAGTCAAATGGACTTATGTGGTTGTCGTACGCCGATGCGTCCTAGTATATGAATGGAATCATATTCATTCACGGTAAATTACTAAATAACAACCACGATATATAAACGGAAGGTCCTATTACTACAATCGTATTAGTCAAATGGACTTATTTGGTTGTCGTAGGCCGATGCGTCCTAGTATATGACTGAAATCATATTCAGAGATGGTCAATTACTAAATAACAACCATGATATATAAACGGAAGGTCCTATTACTACAATTGTATTAGTCAAATGAACTTATGTGGTTGTCGTAGGCCGATGCGTCCAACTACAATGGTATTACATTACTCCCAATCTGTTATGACTACAATCGTATTAGTCAAATGGACTTATGTGGTTGTCGTAGGCCGATGCGTCCTAGTATATGAATGAAATCATATTCATAGTTGGCTAATTACTATTTAACAACCAAGATACATAAACGGAAGGTCACCACAATCGTATTAGTCAAATGGACTTATGTGGTTGTCGTAGGCCGATGCGTCCTACTACAATCGTATAACATTACTCTCAATTTGTTATGACTACAGTCGTATTAGTCAAATGGAGTTATGTGATTGTCGTAGGCGGATGCGTTAGGTATATGAATGAAATCATATTCATAGATGGCCAATTACTATATAACAACCAAGATACATAAACGGAAGGTCTCTACAATCGTATTAGTCAAATGGACTTATGTGGTTGTCGTAGGCCGATGCGTCCTACTACAATCGTAATACATTACTTCCAATCTGTTATGACTACAATTGTATTAGTCAAATGGACTTATGTGGTTGTTGTAGGCCGATGCGTCCTAGTATATGAATGAAATCATATTCATTCATGGTCAATTACTAAATAACAACCACGATATATACATCGAAGGTCCTATTACTACAATCGTATTAGTCAAATGTACTTATGTGGTTGTCGTAGGCCGATGCGTCGTACTACAATCGTATTACATTACTCCCAATCTTTTATGACTACAATCGTATTAGTCAAATGGACTTACGTGGTTGTCGTAGGCCGATGCGTCCTTCTACAATCGTATTACATTACTCCCAATCTGTTATGACTACAATCGTATTATTCAAATGGACTTATGTGGTTGTCGTAGGCCGATGCGTCCTAGTATATGACTGAAATCATATTCAGAGATGGTCAATTACTAAATAACAACCATGATATTTAAACGGAAGGTCCTATTACTACAATCGTATTAGTCAAATGTACTTATGTGGTTGTCGTAGGCCGATGCGTCGTACTACAATCGTATTACATTACTCCCAATCTTTTATGACTACAATCGTATTAGTCAAATGGACTTATGTGGTTGTCGTAGGCCGATGCGTCCTTCTACCTTCGTATTACATTACTCCCAATCTGTTATGACTACAATCGTATTAG
Organism: Nicotiana noctiflora; assembly: GCA_032618575.1. Lineage (NCBI taxonomy): Eukaryota > Viridiplantae > Streptophyta > Magnoliopsida > Solanales > Solanaceae > Nicotiana > Nicotiana noctiflora. Next base: position 15,563 of record JASVEL010008896.1, on the reverse strand, counting down.
TCAAATGGACTTATGTGGTTGTCGTAGGCCGATGCGTCCTAGTATATGACTGAAATCATATTCAGAGATGGTCAATTACTAAATAACAACCATGATATTTAAACGGAAGGTCCTCTTACTACAATCGTATTAGTCAATTGGACTTATGTGGTTGTCGTAGGCCGATGCGTCCTACTACAATCGTATTACATTACTCCCAATCTGTTATGACTACAATAGTATTAGTCAAATGGACTTATGTGGTTGTCGTAGGTCGATGCGTCCTAGTATGTGGTTCTCGTAGGCCGATGCGTCCAACTACAATGGTGTTACATTACTCCCAATCTGTTATGACTATAGTCGTATTAGTCAAATGGAGTTATGTGATTGTTGTAGGCCGATGCGTCCTAGTATATGAACGAAATCATATTCATAGATGGTCAATTACTATTTAACAACCAAGATACATAAACGGAAGGTCTCTACAATCGTATTAGTCAAATGGACTTATGTGGTTGTCGTAGGCCGATGCGTCCTACTACAATCGTAATACATTACTTCCAATCTGTTATGACTACAATCATATTAGTCAAATGGACTTATATGGTTGTTGTAGGCCGATGCGAGTATATAAATGAAATCATATTCATTCATGGTCAATTACTAAATAACAACCACGATATATACACGGAAGGTCCTATTACTACAATCGTATTAGTCAAATGGACTTATGTGGTTGTCGTAGGCCAATGCATCGTACTACAATCGTATTACATTACTCCCAATCTTTTATGACAACAATCGTATTAGTCAAATGGACTTATGTGGTTGTCGTAGGCCGATGCGTCCTACTACAATCGTATTACATTACTCCCAATCTGTTATGACTACAATCGTATTAATCAAATGGACTTTTTGTCATAGGCCGATACGTCCTAGTATGAACGTATGACATTACTCCCAATACGATATATAAACGGAAGGTCCTATTACTACAATTGTATTACATTACTCCCAATCTGTTATGACTACAATCGTATTAGTCAAATGGACTTATGTGGTTGTCGTAGGCCGATGCGTCCTAGTTTATGAATGAAATAATATTCATTCACGGTCAATTCTAAATAACAACCATGATATATAAATGGAAGGTCCTATTACTACAATCGTATTAGTCAAATGGACTTATGTGGTTGTCGAAGGTCGATCGTCCTACTACAATCGTATTAATTACTCCCAATCTGTTATGACTACAATCGAATTAGTCAAATGGACTTATGTGGTTGTCGTAGGTCGATGCGTCCTATTATATGAATGAAATCATATTCATTCACGGTCAATTGCTAGATAACAACTAGGTCGGGAATCCAAACTAGAGTAAGAATTTGAGAAGTAAATGCGGAAGCAATAACAACAGGAATTGAACAACTAGAATTAAAGAGACGAAAATAAAGGATATGGGAAAGATTCAAGGAAAGAATTCCGAGAACTTTCAAGAACGCAAGTTCTATAGCCTTGACAAGATCAAAGTAACAACGTCTTGATTTATGAAAGAAATCAAACGCCTTTACTTAAAAGCAAATCAAAACAATAGATTCGGATCTTGACCACTTTACGAGTAACTTGAGACAACAATTAATATTAGTATTAATCGCCTTCTAAGAATACCACAAAGGAATCAAAGATATCACAAAAGAGAAGTAATCTTACTACCTTGAACTATGAACTAGTAAAGGTTGAAAGATAAATCTCAAAGCACAAGTAACAAAGGTTCAAAAGAACTCTCAAAGTATGATATACTCACTCAATAATAATCGCCTTATGAAGCAGAAAAACACACTATTTATAGGAGTACAAAGGCATAAAAATAACATTAAAAACTAGGTGGGGTGGTGGTAGTGGAAAACACAATTATTACAATGAGGTAGGTGGTTGCTAATGTCTAAGAAAAGTCTTTGGTAGGTGAGGGGCGGCCAAGACTATTTGGGGCAGATTTGGGCCTTAAAACAACTTGTTTTGGGCCATTTGTTTGGACTCCAATTGGGCTGTTCTTGTAACACCTCTTTCTGGACTCTTTTAAGCTCATTTTGAGCCTATTTGGTGACTCCATGGGCAGATTTGTGTAACCAAATCTTCCTCCTCTTGGACTTCAATTTGAGCAACCAAATAGTTGTAAAACTTAGACAACTCTTCTCCTTTGGGCATGAGCTCTTCCTCCATAGTTAGAAGCTTCTTTATTTGCCATTGAAGTCCAGAAACCTTAGTTTGCAATTCCTTAGCTTGAGATCTTGTAAATGGCCTTCTTGGAGCTTCCAAAACTCTATCCTTATCAGTGATGCTATCATTCCCCTCTTCTTGAAAAGAATTCGTCCCCGAATTCGATCCTACGTCAAACAAAGATAAGTCAGCAACATTGAATGTAGCACTTACTTGAAACTCACCAGGAAGGTCCAACTTGTAAGCATTGTTTCCAATCCTTTCAAGGACTTGAAAGGGGCCATCTCCTCTAGGATGCAACTTTGACTTCCTTTTGGAAGGAAATCTCTCCTTTCTAAAGTGAACCCAAACTAAATCTCCAGGTTTAAAAATAACTTGTTTTCGACCCTTATTCTTTCTCAAGGCGGTTTGCTCATTTTTCTTCTCAATTGCAAGCCTTGTTTGCTCATGAATTTTTTTCATCATCTCAGCCTTCGTCCTACCATCAAGACTAGCAATATCATTAGTAGGTAATGGTAATAAATCAAGTGGAGTAGAGGGATTAAAGCCATAAACAACTTCAAAAGGAGACATACCTGTAGAAGAATGGATTGTTCTATTGTAAGCAAATTCAATCATAGGTAAGTGATCTTCCCATAAAGTTAATTTACCTTTCAAAACAGCCCTCAACATGTTTCCTAAGGTTCTATTAACTACTTCAGTTTGTCCATCAGTTTGTGGGTGACAAGAAGTGGAAAACAACAATTTAGTGCCTAACTTCCCCCAAAATACACGCCAGAAGTGACTCAAAAACTTTGCACCCCTATCACTAACAATAGTTCTAGGTATACCATGCAATTTCACAATCTCTTTTACAAAAAGATTAGCAACATGTGAGGCATCATTAGTCTTTAAACAAGGAATAAAACGAGCCATCTTGGAGAACCTATCTACCACAACAAATATACTATCCTTACCATACCTTGTTCTAGGCAAACCTAACACAAAATCCATAGATATATCAATCCAAGGTGAAGTAGGAACAGGTAATGGCGTGTAAAGACCATGTGGTAACACTTTAGATTTAGCTTGTTTACATTCCAAACACTCGTGTGCACATTCTTTCAACATCTTTTCTCATTCCAGGCCAAAAGAAATTTTCAGCAAGTATGTCTAATGTCTTTGGGACCCCAAAGTGTCCCATAAGCCCTCCACAATGTGCTTCCCTTACAAATACTTCACGTAAAGAGCAATTAGGGATACACAACTTATTTTCCTTAAAGAGAAACCCATCTTGTAGGTTAAACCTATCAAGAGGACCCAACTTACAATCTGCAAAAGTTTTGCCAAAATCAACATCATTAGCATAAAGTTCCTTGATTTGTTCAAAACCCATCAATTTAGAAGTGAGGGTAGAAACTAAGACATACCTCCTTGAAAGTGCATCAAGCAACAACATTCTCTTTCCCTTGTTTGTAAGAAATTACATAAGGAAAAGTTTCAATAAATTCAACCCACTTAGCAAGCCTTCTACTAAGCTTACCTTGACTTTTCAAGTATTTCAAGGATTCATGGTCAGTTTTAATGACAAACTCCCTTGGCCACAAGTAATGTTGCCATGTGGCTAAAGCCCTTACCAAAGCATAAAGCTCTTTGTCATAAGTTGAATAGTTCAATGTGGCTCCATTCAACTTCTCACTAAAGTAGGCAATAGGTTTAGAATCTTGCATCAAAACAGCACCTATTCCCTTGCCAGAAGCATCACATTCAATTTCAAAAGATTTAGAAAAATCAGGCAATTGTAATAACGGAGCAGAACATAACTTTTCTTTCAACAAATTAAAAGCATCATCTTGTTCTTTTCCCCATTTAAAAATCCTATCCTTTTTGATAACTTCAGTTAAAGGAGAAGCAATGGTACTAAAGTCTCTCACAAACCTCCTATAAAAACTAGCAAGTCCATGAAAACTTCTAACTTCAGTTACACTCTTAGGTTTAGGCCATTCTTTAATTGCTTTGATTTTCTCTTCATCAACCTCAACACCTTTAGAGCTAACCACAAAACCCAAGAAAATCACACGATCCACATAAAAAGTACACTTTTTAAGATTAGCAAATAACAAGTGCTTTCTAAGAACTTCAAAAACTTGTCTTAGGTGTTCTACATGCTCTTCTAAAGTATTAGAAAAGACCAAGATATCATCGAAGTACACCACAACAAATTTTCCATGAAAATCCTTAAAAACATGATTCATTAATCTCATGAAAGTGCTAGGCGCATTAGTCAAGCCGAAAGGCATAACTAACCACTCATAAAGCCCATATTTGGTCTTAAAAGCAGTTTTCCATTCATCTCCTGGATTCATTCGAATCTGATGGTAACCACTTTTTAGATCAATTTTAGAAAAGATTTTGGATCCATGTAATTGATCCAACATGTCATCAAGACGAGGAATAGGGTGGCGATACTTTACCGTAATCTTGTTGATTGCTCTACAATCCACGCACATCCTCCAAGTTCCATCCTTTTGGGTACCAATAGGACCGGAACAGAGCAATGGCTCATGCTCTCTCTCACAAAGCCTTTCTCAAGCAACTCCTCAACTTGCCTTTGAAGTTCCTTTGTCTCTTCTGGATTACTCCTATAGGCTGGCCTATTTGGGATTTGTGATCCAGGTACAAAATCAATTTGATGCTCAATGCCACGTAAAGGTGGCAATCCACTAGGAATATCTTCTGGAAAGACATCTTCAAAATCCTGCAAAAGAGAAGAAATACTACTTGGCAAAGAAGAAGTTAGCAACTCACAGTTAATCAAAGCCTCTTTGTAAGTAAGTAGTATTATGGGCAGCCCCTCTTTTCTTGCATTTAAACACTCTTTGGCTTTTATATAGAAACTCTCTCTTTTTCTTTCCTTAGCCTCTTTCCTCTCACCAAGATTGTCTATTTTTTTATTCGAACCCTCTTTTATCTCTTCTCTCAAATTGCTGCCCTCTCTGTCTTTCTTTTCTTTTTCCACAAGCTCACTTTTTATCCCTCCCCTTGACTTTCCCATTGTTTCCTTTAATCTCTTCTGATCTTCAAACACTTGAGAAGGAGATAAAGGTGCAAGAGTAAATTTCCTGCCATTTAGTTCAAGCGAATATCTATTCTTTCTCCCATCATGAAAAACATTCCCGTCATACTGCCAAGGACGACCCAGTAATATATGACAAGCTTGCATAGGCACTATGTCACAAAGAATATCATCCTCATATCTACCAACGTTAAATGAAATCATACACCGTTTATTTACCTTTAGTTCACCACTATCATTTAACCATTGGAGTCTATAGGGAGTAGGGTGTTTCATGCATGCAAGTCCCAGTTTTTCCACAAAGTATGAACTAACCACATTAGCACAACTACCACTATCAATGATCATAGAGCAAGTTTTTCCTTTTATCCCACACCTAGTATGGAATATATTCTCTCTTTGTGCTTCACTATTGCTTCCTAAATTGATAGTCATAATCCTCCTAACTACCCCAACCATTCCATCATTAGGTAGTTCTAAATCACCTTCATCACTCATATCTCCCTCTACATCTCCCTCACTCTTTTCACTCTCATATCCTCCATCTTCTTTTAGAATGATGTTTCTTCTACTTGGACATTCATGCATCATATGTCCCCTTCCTTTACATTTATGACATTGAATAGAACTAGAAGGTGTAAAAGGTTTAGGGTTGAAGGTTTTACCTCCCTCTTTGTTCTCCAGTTTACCTTTTCCCTTGTCTTCTCGAGGCCGAGAAAAATTCTTCATCTCATGATTTGGCCATGGTTTCTTAGGCATGGTGCTTGTTCGACATCTCCATGAGCCAGTTTGCTTTCTTTTATTTTCATTTTCTACCTTTATACACAAATCAACTAACTCATCTATTGTTACATATTGTTGTAATTCAACTACATCAGCTATTTCCTTATTTAAACCATTTAAAAACCTAGCCATTGTAGCCTCTTCTTCCTCCATACAATTAGCTTGGATCATAGCTATATCCATAGCCTTAAAGTAATCATCTACTGACGTGGACCCTTGCTTCAATGTTTGAAGACGTAGTTGTAGCTCTCTTTGAAAGTGTGATGGTACGAATCTCTTCCTCATCACCCTTTTAGCCTCAGTCCAAGTAGCAATTGGTGCTTGTCCTTCTTGCAGTCGATCCCTATTAAGCTTTTTCCACCAAATAGAAGCATAATCAGAAAACTCAACAACAGCAAGTTTAACCTTCTTACCTTCAGAGTAGTTGTGACAATCAAAGATTGCTTCAACCTTTCTCTCCCAATCAAGATACAAGTCTGGATCCCTTGTTCCCTTGAAAGATGGCATCCGCATCTTTATATTACTTATATTATCATCCTCTATCCTACCTCTTTGTCCCCTCCTATCTCCTCTCACCCTATCAAAATCAATATCATTAAAATCATCAATAAAGTTTGCTTGATTTACAATAGGAGCATGGGGTACATTTCTTCTAGCAGGTGGCCTAACATTATTATCCCTCCTAAGTTCAGCTATTGTATCATTTTGATCCGCAATGGTATCCCTCATTTCTTGGAGTTGGAGATTCAGCCTTTCAAACTGTTGATGCATGGCTTGCAAGGTAAAATCATTCCTTGCTTTGATTTCAGCTTCTTGGAGAACCATTCGTTCATTATCACTACCTGTATGTGACATCTTTAAAAATTGTATCACACAAATTAGCTTCTTCTTTTTTTTTTTTCTCGAAATAACCTTTGAACAAGTACTTTATAGATTTATAGTTAAACCTAACTTGTATGTAGTTCTTAGTAGTAAAACTCAGATTTTTGTTTTGTTTTTTTGGGAACAATTAAAAGAAGAAAGAACCAAATCCTTGAACTTTTAGGCTCGGTTGAAATAAGACACGAACAAAAAGGAAAGAATATAAATGTGTAGAATACAGAGAGTAACAAAATCAAGGATCCCCTCTTCTTGTTTCCTTTGTTAATTTTTGGAAACACTTAGATACAAAAGATATATCCTGGAGAGCAAGCAATTGTATTTCTTCTTGTTTTAAATTGGATTTCGTTTTTTTTTTGTTTTTTTTTGTTTTTTTTTGTTTTTTTTTTTGTTTTCAAAATATCCCAAGAATTATCAAGAACGAAATCTTGATAGAACCGCTCTGATACCACTTGATAACAACTAGGTCGGGAATCCAAACTAGAGTAAGAATTTGAGAAGTAAATGCGGAAGCAATAACAACAGGAATTGAACAACTAGAATTAAAGAGACGAAAATAAAGGATATGGGAAAGATTCAAGGAAAGAATTCCGAGAACTTTCAAGAACGCAAGTTCTATAGCCTTGACAAGATCAAAGTAACAACGTCTTGATTTATGAAAGAAATCAAACGCCTTTACTTAAAAGCAAATCAAAACAATAGATTCGGATCTTGACCACTTTACGAGTAACTTGAGACAACAATTAATATTAGTATTAATCGCCTTCTAAGAATACCACAAAGGAATCAAAGATATCACAAAAGAGAAGTAATCTTACTACCTTGAACTATGAACTAGTAAAGGTTGAAAGATAAATCTCAAAGCACAAGTAACAAAGGTTCAAAAGAACTCTCAAAGTATGATATACTCACTCAATAATAATCTGCCTTATGAAGCAGAAAAACACACTATTTATAGGAGTACAAAGGCATAAAAATAACATTAAAAACTAGGTGGGGTGGTGGTAGTGGAAAACACAATTATTACAATGAGGTAGGTGGTTGCTAATGTCTAAGAAAAGTCTTTGGTAGGTGAGGGGCGGCCAAGACTATTTGGGGCAGATTTGGGCCTTAAAACAACTTGTTTTGGGCCATTTGTTTGGACTCCAATTGGGCTGTTCTTGTAACACCTCTTTCTGGACTCTTTTAAGCTCATTTTGAGCCTATTTGGTGACTCCATGGGCAGATTTGTGTAACCAAATCTTCCTCCTCTTGGACTTCAATTTGAGCAACCAAATAGTTGTAAAACTTAGACAACTCTTCTCCTTTGGGCATGAGCTCTTCCTCCATAGTTAGAAGCTTCTTTATTTGCCATTGAAGTCCAGCAACCTTAGTTTGCAATTCCTTAGCTTGAGATCTTGTAAATGGCCTTCTTGGAGCTTCCAAAACTCTATCCTTATCAGTGATGCTATCATATGAATGAAATCATATTCATTCACGGTCAATTGCTAAATAACAACCACGATATATAAATGGAAGGTCCTATTACTACAATCGTATTTGTCAAATGGACTTATGTGGTTGTCGTAGGCCGATGCATCCTACTACAATCGTATTACATTACTCCCAATCTGTTATGACTACAATCGTATTAGTCAAATGGACTTATGAGGTTGTCGTAGGCCGATGCGTCCTAGTTTATGAATGAAATCATATTCATTCACGGTCAATTACTAAATAACAACCACGATATATAAATGGAATGTCCTATTACTACAATCGTAGTAGTCAAATGGACTTATGTGGTTGTCGTAGGCCGATGAGTCCTAGTATATGAATGGAATCATATTCATTCACGGTTAATTACTAAATAACAACCACGATATATAAACGGAAGGTCCTATTACTACAATCGTATTAGTCAAATGGACTTATGTGGTTGTCGTAGGCCGATGCGTCCTACTACAATCGTATTACATTACTCCCAATCTGTTATGACTACAATCGTATTAGTCAAATGGACTTATGTGGTTGTCGTAGGCCGATGCGTCCTAGTATATGAATGAAATCATATTCATAAATGGACTTATGTGGTTGTCGTAGGCCGATGCATCCTACTACAATCGTATTACATTACTCCCAATTCGTTATGACTACAATCGTATTAGTCAAATGGACTTATGTGATTGTCGTAGGCCGATGCATCCTAGTATATGAATGAAATCATATTCATAATTGGTCAATTACTATTTAACAACCAAGATACATAAACGGAAGGTCACTACAATCGTATTAGTCAAATGGACTTATGTGGTTGTCGTAGGTGTTACAACCCATATCCACACACGTTAGTTCATGCCATAAGTTAGATAACACAAATCCAAGAAGGAATTATCCTTGAGATGATAAGAAGTTAATCCGATTAATCTTAAGTGATACAAGGGTGCATAAGGGTGATTAACAAGTATTAGAAGCTAAACGAATCAAGGATGCTGTAACTCGTACTTTTGGGTAAACCTATTGATGCTTAGTATACTTAGGAGGTCATGATTTAAGGTATTTGAATCATATAATATCCGTATCATAAGTCTTGAAGTCAAACGAGTTATGGAACAAAAGTCGACAAAAGTTGTTGCAACTTAGGTTCATAGTTTTACTTAAACATTAGGTCAAATGTTATTAAGCTTTTCTCCCAATATACTTGGAATTACGGGGTGATCTACCCACCAAATTGAAGATCTATGAGTCTAGTTTCCAACGCATTAAAAGGTTTATCAATACGACATTGGAATAGAGAGATATAGACATTTTCGTGAGACTGCACAAGCTGCTAGGCGACAAGTAGGTGGGTCAGCTAGTTGGTTAAATGTCGGCCCAAAAGAGGAAATTTTGGATCAGAAAAGGAGCCCATTAAAAGGCTTATCTTCTGCAATATATCCCTCTTTATATTTCACAAATAACCAGACCTAAAACCCTGCAAACTTCCTCCCAAAAATTATCCACAAACCCTAATTGATTTTCCTTCTCTTTCAAGTTCAAATTGGGGGTAAACACTAGAGTTTGAAGAACCAAGTTAAAGGCTGAGTTATCCAACAAGTAAGGTGAGTTTACTGCTATATTTCACACATTTATTTTGCTGTGAATTCATGGTAATTCGTTATATACATGTAAGAACTCACGGGACGGTGATCGGAAGCCGTGAGTTCAAGTTATTCACTTGTAGCGGACTGTTTTGTGGACTGTTTTGTGGACTGTTTTGTGTTGCTGTTGGGCTGCGTTTTTTATTACTGTTTTGCGGTGTTTTGGAGGAGGCAGGGTGTGGAGAAATACCATATATATGTTGGGTTGTGGTCTGCTAGTTCTTCGTAATATTTTTGGGTCGTTTGATACGACTATAGTGGCCGTCGTATGTATGATGTGATTAGGTTGTGTGTGGACTGTTTTGGGAGGCTCAATATGTTTATTATTGATGTTGTTTAGGCTGTTTGGTGATTGTTTTGGATGGTGTGAAGTCATATATATAGGGGAGGTGCTGTCCGTTTCATCACCAAATAAGTTGTGGTTGGTACATAATAGTTGCGACGCTTGAACGTTAACGATAGTGTCATTTCTCCTATTGTAGACTAAGGAGTCATGACGTTTGCATAGCTTGAGGTTGTGGCAGTATATATAAGGTATGTGTGGCTATCCCTTTCCTTCTTTTGCACGACTCCGATTGTACATAATGTAATGAACGAGCTTCCAAAGATACTCTATTCTTAGAAGTTAGCAGTACTTACATTGTTTCCCCTCTTATGGAAGTATTTATGTTGATGTTGCTTCTCTTATTCTTATGTTATCAATCTTGTTGGTACTTCCTGATTCCTATAAGGTTCATAGTGAAGAGTTAGTCCTAATAAGGTGTACATAGGATACCGACCTTACGTCACTCCGAAAGGTCTACAAGGTGTTTCCATGAGTCGAGCATGCATTATATATATGTATCTATTTTACTCTACCGAGCCGCGCTATAGTCGGCCGGGTATGGCACCTATTGTGCAACCACTGATCAGTTGGGTTTTAGCGAGCTCCACGTGGTCGGGTACGATTCTACCGAGCCTTATAATGGCCGGGTACGTTTTTACCAAGCCTATTACGGCCGGGTACGATATGATGATGATGATGCCCACAGAGGCGTATGTTTTAAAAGATTATGTATTTATACATATGTATCATGCATTTCATGTCAGTAGCCCTCAGAGGTACTCAGATGTTACAGGTTGTATATTCTCTATCCCTGCTTACATTACTGTTCGTATTTATGGTTCTCTGCCTTACATACTCAGTACTTTATTCGTACCGACGTCCTTTTATTTGTGGACGCTGCATGTCATGCTGCAGGTCCTGATAGATAGGCAAGTGCAGCTCCCCCATCATAGTAGGTTGTCCAGTTCAGCGATGATTGGCGAGATCCCTTCTCCGGACTTGCCTTGGTCTTGGTATGCATTTTTGTTATAGACATTATGGGTATGTCGGGGCCCTGTTCCGGCTATGTTGCAGCACTTATGTTCCTTTAGAGGCTCATAGACAAGTGTCGACTCATGTATAGTTTGGTATGCCTTGTCGGCTGGTTTTTGTTGTATAGTTTTTCATTTTAGCGTGGTAGCTTGTACCATATGTATATAGTTTCTTGATTGTCTGGTCATCCCATGTTATGTAGGTTCATGCAATCATATTTTATTGTTGGTTGTCCATGATCCATGTATACCATTTATATTGGTCTCGTCAGCCCTAAAAGATAATAAAGAATGTTAGATAAAATGTACGTTGTTGCTCGGCAAGTATGGTCGGGTGCTAGTCATGGTCCTCCAGTTTGGGTCGTGACAAACTTGGTATCAGAGCAAGTCTGTCCTAGGGATTGTCTACGAGCCATGTCTAGTAGAGTCTTGATTATGGATGTGTAGCGCGCCACATTTATAATCGGGAGGCTACATGACATCTAGGGTTGTTACCTTCTTCTTGAATCTAGATCGTGCATAGAGTTGAGTCGTAAGTGTTCGTCTCTAATATTCACCATGTTTTCTTTCAGCGATGCCTTCGACTAGGAAACAAACAATAAGTAGACGGCTTGATACAGCTGCGGGAGAGGGTACCTGTCAGGTGCCCCAAGACAGAGCAGGCCAAAGTGAGGCTCAGAGTGAGATGTCGTCTCATACCTCATCTACTCCGTCTCCTCCAGAGGATATTAGGTGGCACCCAACACCTCCAGCTCCTCCGTCTGGCACTACAGACCAGGATATGCGGAGTGCTTTGCACTTATTGACTAGCTTGGTAGCTGCTCAGGCTCAGAGGCAGAATACAGGTGCTGCTGATAAACCAGTTAGTACAAGAGTTCGTGATTTTATTAATTTAGACCCTCCAGTGTTTTACCGGATCAGACCCCAAGGAGGATCCGCAGACTTTTATTGAACAGGTTCATCGTACATTACGGGTTATGCGTGTTAGTGATACAGAGGCAGTAGAGTTGGCTTCTTATCGGCTACGAGATTTAGCGGTTCTTTGGTATGATAGTTGGGAGAGATCCACAGGTCCAAACACTCATCCAGCTGTGTGGAAGGATTTTTCCGAGGCCTTTCTTCATCACTATTTGATAGTTGAGATACGATGAGCTAGAGATGATAAGTTCTTGAACATTAGACAAGGTAATATGAGTGTGCGAGAGTATAGTATGCAGTTTGATTCTTTAGCAAGGTATGCTCCCCCATATGGTGGCCGAGATGAGTGATAGGGTGCATTTGTTCATGAACGGGTTGAGACCCCATCTGATAAATGAGTGTATGACAGCCTCCTTGGTAGAAGGCATGGATATTTCCCATATTCAAGCTTATGCCCAGACCCTAGAGGATCGTAAGCGCCAGCAGAGGGCGGATAGGGAGCATGATAGGGGACAGCATAAGAGGGCGAGATTTGCAAGGTATTCTGATGACTTAAGAGGCAGCGCCAGGCCCCAGTCTTCGAGGAGTTCGGCGCCATCTGTAGCTAGTGCTCCTCCACAGTTTCAGAGGCCTCGATATGATCGATCCTATTCTGGTCCAGGTCAGAGTTCGCAGGCATCTGGATCGCAACATCACAGGGATACTAGTCAAACGAAACACCCAACACCACGTTGTGTTCAGTGCGGCAAGGCCCACTTTGGACTGTGCCGTCGAGGTTCTGATGCGTGTTATTCTTGCGGACAACCTGGCCATATGATGCGGGATTGTCCTAACAGGGGAGGTGATGGTATGGCTCAGCCGACTAGATCTGTGTCTGGTTCTTCCTCATCAGTTCGACCTCCAGCATGGGGTTTTCAGCAGTCGACAGGTCGTGGTAGAGGTATAGGTGCAGGGCCGAGTTCGGGTGGTGCTCAAAATCGAACATATGCTCTAGTAGGTCGACAGGATCTCGAGTCGTCTCCAGATGTTGTTACAGGTATATTGTCTGTGTTTTCTTATAATGTATATGCGTTGATTGATCCGGGATCTACATTATCATATGTTACACCCTTTGTGGCTAATAAGTTTGGCATTGAACCCGAATTGATAAGTAAACCCCTTGCGGTATCTACTCCAATAGGAGATTCTGTGATTGCTAGAAGGGTATATAGAGGTTGCACTGTGATGATTTGTAGTCGTCAAACCTCAGCAAATTTATTTGAGTTAGAAATGGTTGATTTTGATGTGATATTCGGAATGGACTGGTTGGCCTCATGCTATGAAAATGTTGACTGTCGTATGAAGATGGTTAGGTTTCAATTTCCTAGTGAACCCGTCATTGAATAGAAGGGGAACATTGCTATATCGAAAGGTAGGTTTATTTCCTATCTTAAGGCAAGGAAAATGATCTCAAAAGGTTACATTTATCATCTTGTTCGCGTTAGGGATGCTGAGGCAAAGCTGCCTACTCTACAATCTATCCCCGTGGTCAATGAATTTCCGGATGTTTTCCCAAATGAACTCCCAGGCCTTCCTCCAGAAAGGGAGATTGAGTTTAGCATTGATGTGTTGCCTGACACTCAACCGATCTCTATCCCTCCATATAGAATGGCCCCGGCAGAGCTGCGAGAGTTGAAGGCGCAGTTAAAGGACTTGCTGGATAAGGGCTTCATTAGGCCTAGCACTTCACCTTGGGGTGCTCCAGTCCTATTCGTGCGGAAGAAAGATGGGTCACTACGGATGTGTATCGACTATCGGCAGTTGAATAAGTTTACTATAAATAACAAGTATCCACTTCCAAGAATTGACGACCTGTTTGACCAACTCCAGGGTGCCAAGTATTTCTCCAAGATTGACTTACGTTCAGGATATCATCAAGTGAGGGTTAAGGAGAAGGATATTCCAAAGACGGCCTTTCGGACAAGATATGGGCACTTTGAGTTCTTGGTGATGTCGTTCGGGCTAACAAATGCCCCAGCAGCTTTTATGGATCTCATGAATACTGTATTCAGGCTCTATCTTGATGTGTTCGTGATTGTATTCATTGATGACATTCTGGTGTATTCTCGTTCGGAGGAGGAACATGCGAGCCACTTGCGGATAGTATTACAGATGCTTCAGGATCGTAAGTTATATGCTAAGCTCGCCAAATGTGAATTCCGGCTGAACTCAGTAGCATTCCTTGGCCATGTGATATCTGACGAGGGTATTAGTGTCGACACTCAGAAGATTGATGCAGTAAAGAATTGGCCGAGACCTACAACACCATTAGAAGTTCGTAGCTTCCTGGGGCTAGCAGGATATTATAGGCGGTTTGTAGAAGGGTTTTCCTCTATATCAGCACCATTGACTAAGTTAACACAGAAAGCTACCAAGTTCCAGTGGTCTAACACTTGTGAACGTAGTTTTCAGGAGCTGAAGGATCGATTGACATCCGCACCGATGCTCACTCTCCCCGAAGGAACAGAAGGATATGTGGTAGATTGTGATGCCTCAGGTATAGGTTTGGGGTGCGTGTTGATGCAGCATGGGAAGGTGATTTCATATGCATCAAGACAATCGAAGAAGCATGAAAAGAATTATCCAACCCATGATTTGGAATTGGCTGCAGTAATATATGCTTTGAAGATATGGCGGCACTACTTATACGGCATCCATGTTGACATCTACACAGATCACAAGAGTCTACAATACATCTTCAAGCAAAAAGAGTTGAATTTGAGGCAGCGTAGGTGGCTTGAATTATTGAAGGACTATGACGTCGAGATATTGTATCATCCTGGTAAAGCCAATGTTGTGGCAGATGCTCTCAGCCGTAAGTCAATGGGAAGCTTAGTACATATTGATGCAGGTAGATGGGGTTTGACTAAAGAGCTTCATCAGCTAGCCAATATGAGAATCAGATTGTTAGACTCTGATGACGGAAATGTTACTGTACAGAATACATCAGAATCATCTTTGGTAGCCGAGGTAAAAGCACGGCAATATGAAGATCCTATCTTACTATGATTCAGAGAGAACATTCAGCAGTGTAAAATTACAGCTTTTGAGATTGGAGGAGATGGGGCACTAAGATACCAGGGCCGATTATGTGTGCCGGATGTAGCAGGGTTGCGAGAAAAGATTATGAATGACATTCATCAATCCCGATATTCCATCCATCCTGGCTCAACAAAGATGTATCATGATGTCAAGGAGCAGTATTGGTGGGATAACAT
>JASVEL010008895.1:0-29457 GCA_032618575.1 Nicotiana noctiflora | reverse complement strand
TAAAAGTATAAAATGGGAAAAACGGGTTGATAACTCCCGTAATGAATGGTCGGGTCGTTACATATATACCAATTAGTGATATACAGAATCGTAATTACAATATTTTAGGTGACTAGTTTCAATTTACGCGCGTTGCGCGTGTATTTTTTTCTCTATAAGTTTAAATTTTTTTAAGAAATAAATAAATATTATATTAAAAATTACTATATTTAAGTTGTAAATAAAAGTATAAATTATTGAAAATGATGATTATTGGTCCTATATAAGTAATTCTCAAATTACAACGAATAAGAAAAATATTTATAAAAGTAAAATCTTACTCAAAATTAAAATTTTAAATTATTAAGAATTTATGCATAGTTCAGTAATAATAATTTTTTAAAGCTCCATACAAACATCATGCAATTAATATGCAAAGATATGATCATGATGAAGTAACACTGATTTCTCGTAAATATCTTATAAAATAACTTTTACTTAATTTCTATGAGTTAATACTAAAATTGAAATGAGTATCTATATATATATGTACAAATTGAAATGAGTATCTATATATATATGTACATTATCACGATTCTTTAAATATTAGTCAGATAACATTGAAGATTGAATCTTTTCGTAGTCTAAAATTTTGGGTATATAAGTATTGGTTCGATAGCTCCTAGAGAAAAAAAGAATAAGTGATAATGCTAAAAATAATAAATAGATTCAGTGTTCTAAAATAAATAACTTAACAATTTGAATACTATGCATCACTTAATATAGAAATTTATTATGTATAGTCCATATTGTATAGTTTTAAAATAACATCGAGAGAACTATACTTATGTTGTTCATAACTCTTGTGAAGATATGCAATACATTAACAAATTCTTGTAATCAAAAATAAATTAATAATCAACATGGTCTCTGTTTAAACTACATAATAATATTGCACCTTTCGTGTGAAAATCCTATATACATCTTAAGGGATCTTAGGCAAAAAGAATTCTAATCGGATATAATGAGGAATATTTTAGTTAAAAATAATAAAGTCATCATGATAATATTGTAGAATTAATGTATTCTGTACGTGCTTTATACTTATTTTAATTTATTTTTATGATGAGAATAGTTAAAAGTTGCTATAATCCTTTCTATTTAGATCTACTGTTTTTGATATTTTTCGTTTTTCCTTACTTTTAGTATAGTTATTGTTACATAGTTGGAAAGGATTTTTGTAAATCTTAATTGACTTTAAAGTCTAAATATTAGGAATTCCTATTCTAATAAGGAAAGCTTTTAATAATAAAATTTTAGTTGATTTCGAAGTCCAAAAATTTAGGAAAATAGTTAAATGACTATTTTGTCTAAAGTGAAATCGGTTTTTAAAGGGTAAAAAAGGCGAATAATATTTCGCTAATTTTGTCTTGTACAATTTATACTAATTATATGGAGCAATATTTTATTTCATAATTTTGTAAACCTAGAAGTGCAAGATTGGGATTCACAATTTTATGAGACACAAGTCTCATACAACTAGTATCAATTATATGATATACATAATAAAACTTCACGTTAAGATTATTGGTTCATCCATTGAGCCTATTTACCAAAATGCCCCACATACAATGCAATGATCCATAGTTTAATATCGTTTGATTGTGGTTTAGTTATAAATAATAATACGTAGGATTTATGATATAATACATGAATTGTTATATACTGAATAAATAATACATGGATTATTATTTAAGATTCATTTATTGTAAGGGTTTTGTTGTCTTAATATGCTTGTATTGGTCAAATTTTGGACTGGACTTAATAACTTCAAATGGACGTGGTCGAGGATTAAGCTGACCGCGGCATAATTGCGAGGAGTCGCCTTAAAAAGGACTAGTGCCCACGTCAAGTAAAAAAAATTCTTTTACCTTAATTTTTTTTTCTATAATTTTAAATTTCTGTTTTCTTATTTTTTTGCACCACCCACCCCCACTCCCTACCCCCTCCCCCCACCCCCACCCTCCCCCCACAAAAAAAATTACTTTTTTTTTGTAATTTAATTTTTATTTTTTTTTCGATTTACTGCCACCCCCCGAAAAATTTTCCCCCCCCCCCCCCCCCCCCCCCCCGAAAAAGTTTTAAAATATATTTTTCAGTTTTTAATTTTATTAGTTATCATTTAAAGACTCAATATTTTACAAGTTCCAAAATTATGAGTTCGGAAGTTTATGGGTTTAGAAATTATAAATTTACCGATTCGGAAATACGCGATTTTTGCATTAAAAAGTAAAGCATCACATTAGTTCCTTTAGATTGTGTCAATTTTTAGAGACTTCGGGAAGGGGAGGGGTGGGGGAGGTGGGAGGGGGAGGGGTAGGAGAGTTGCAAAAAAAAAATTCTAAAAAAACTATTTTTTACTCTCTAACCAAACATAGAAAATATTTTCCGGAAAATGTTTTCCACTTACCAACCAAACAAGAGAAAATAAGTGATAAAATCACTCATTTTCCATGAAAACATTTTCTAGGAAAATATTTTCCATGGAAAAAAATGCCCCACATACAATGCAATGATCCATAGTTTAATATCGTTTGATTGTGGTTTAGTTATAAATAATAATACGTAGGATTTATGATATAATACATGAATTGTTATATACTGAATAAATAATACATGGATTATTATTTAAGATTCATTTATTGTAAGGGTTTTGTTGTCTTAATATGCTTGTATTGGTCAAATTTTGGACTGGACTTAATAACTTCAAATGGACGTGGTCGAGGATTAAGCTGACCGCGGCATAATTGCGAGGAGTCGCCTTAAAAAGGACTAGTGCCCACGTCAAGTAAAGGGTGTATGGAGACTTGCTGGTGAGACTCAAAATCACTTTCTTCAAAATGTTTCATTTTCCTTTAATATCGTTGGAAAAAGAAATGTCATCAGCTAGGGATGCATTTTCCTATTTCCTTCTCCGCTTTGTGTTGTCCGATCATCTTGAGAATCGGTTGATAATCTGTCGGAGTTATTTGCGCATCTTGAAAATTCACAGGGGATTCTTTTGGAACTTGGTCCATGATTTTTCGACTGCATCTTTCAGGTCTTCTCCATTTCCTGACTTTCCAGACCAATTTGGTCTGTCCTATCCTCGTTTTGCTTCGCACCAATTCGGCACTGATAGTAAGCTCCGAAAAGTCTTTCTCAAAATAGACTTGGATAAAAACCTTTAAACAAAGAAAACTGAAAATATAGAAAAAGAAAAAAAGAAAATAAGCTTTCTGAACAAATGTAGCGAAAAACAAAAAGGAACTTATCTGAATTATAACCGGTCCCAACGATCACGTCGTGCATTCCGGATTAACCAACCCAGTCTATTTGTATCAATCCATCTTCTGATGGTCTCATTTGCTGAGGATGAACTGATGCACGACTCTTTGTCAAATGCGGGTCCTTTGTGCCATTCTATCTTGTCGCCTCAGAGTGCCTTTCGCGGGATTTTCACTAATGAGACTCTCTCATTTCTCTCAACTCCCGTCGCCTTATGGTGCTCGTGAAGGTTTTCACCGATAAGACTCTCTCATTTTTGTTTCTTCTCAGCTTTCGTCGCCTTATGGTGCCTGTGAAGGTTTTCACCGATAAGACTCTCATTTTATTTTTTCTCAACTTTCGTTGGAGATTGGAAAGGCACCGATAAGGTTCTCTTCACTTGGGATTCTTTTGGATATCAATTCCTTCAGCTTATTCCCTTTCTGTTGGGGATCAGCGTGTTACTCTTGGTTTTTACTTGCCTGACTGGGCATTTCCCGGATACTGATTGGGAGGTCTTTTTCGGACATCTCATATGGGTTTTTTGGGTGGGTCTTAAAAAGAAAAGAGTATCAAAAATTCACAATAACTCTGAATGGGTGAAATATTACAACTCTCGGAATCAAAATTTTTTTTTCATAAAACAACATAACTTCTGCCCCAGTTTCTTGTTTGGGGAAGGATTAACTTTTATTCACTCTATGACCGAGCCGTGAGGCGCCTACGTATCCTATTTGAGGAATCGGGTCAAACGTAGTTCCTTGATTCATTTAAATCTCTTGTGACTTTCTTTTATCTATTTATTATTTTTTTTCTTTTTTTCTTTTCTTTTCTCTTTCCGTTATTGATTCCAAGAG
Source organism: Nicotiana noctiflora (assembly GCA_032618575.1). NCBI lineage: Eukaryota > Viridiplantae > Streptophyta > Magnoliopsida > Solanales > Solanaceae > Nicotiana > Nicotiana noctiflora. The sequence continues at coordinate 25,315 of JASVEL010008895.1, read as the reverse complement.
AGGGATATGAAAGAATAAATAAGGCTCAAAAGGGGGAAACAAGGGTTAAAAGTGTTTGGATAGAAGAAAGAATTGCCTCCGTCATTTCATTATCCGATAAATACCCAATACAAACAAATAAAATGAACCAAAATCATAAAGAAATTACACGTAATATCTCTTGAATGCATCAGAATTGATAGCCATGTCGGTGCATCTTCCCTCGATATCGGTCAGATATAGAGCTCCATTGGATAATACTCTGGTTACAATAAGCGGCCCTTGCCAATTCGGGGCAAACTTGCCCTTTGCTTCGGCCTGATGTGGAAGGATCCGTTTTAGTACTTGTTGCCCTACTTCAAATTTTCTAGGGCGTACCTTCTTATTGTAAGCTCTTGCCATTCTCTTCTGATACAATTGGCCATGACATACTGCTGGCAATCTCTTTTCATCAATTAGGCTCAACTGCTCCCCAAATGCACATTTGGCTGGATTGAGCTTAATGTCGTACCTCCGAAGCCTTTGAAAAAACTTCCTCAGATCTACTACATGGTCTTCCTGTCGCCTGGATTTTATGATTACATCGTCTACATACACCTCAATCTCTTTGTGTATCATGTCATGAAACACAGTAGTCATTGCTCTCATGTATGTCGCCCCGGCGTTCTTCAAACCAAACGGCATTACCCTGTAGCAATAAGTTCCCCGAGGAGTGATGAAAGCTGTCTTTTCTGCATCTTCTTCATCCATTAGGATCTGATGGTATCCTGCATAGCAATCCACAAAGGATCCAATCTCTCGCCCCGCGCAATTGTCTATCAAGATATGGATGTTGGGTAGTGGGAAATTATCTTTCGGGCTTGCCCTGTTTAGATTGCGATAATCGACACATACCCGAATTTTCCCATCCTTCTTCGGCACTGGCACCACATTGGCCAACCATTCGGGATATCGAGTAACCCGAATAACCTTTGCTATCAACTGCTTGGTTACTTCTTCTTTGATCTTTACGCTCATATCGGTTTTGAACTTCCTCAATTTCTGCTTGACAGGAGGACATGCCGGATTAATGGGCAATTTATGTACCACTAGATCCGTGCTTAACCCTGGCATGTCATCATACGACCATGCAAAAATATCTTTGAATTCAAACAGTGTTTTGATTAGCTCTTCCCTGATACTCGGCTCAATGTGAATGCTGATTTTGGTTTCCCTAACATTATCCTCATCTCCTAAGTTGACAGCTTCAGTATCGTTTAAGTTAGGCTTATGTTTTTCTTCAAAATGAGTTAATTCCCTGTTAATCTCTTCAAAAGCCTCATCTTCCTCGTATTCCGATTCATCCTCATAATTGACTTCGTGCATAATTAATTTGGATTGAGATTGACTTCTTAGACTAGGTTGAAGATCCGTTGTGCATGCCATGACATTGGAACCGGTGAAAACAGAACTGTTCAGAAATGAAAAGAAACAAAAATCAAAAATCAAGAAAATAAAGGAAACTTTCGTTTTTATTGAAAATGAGGGAATAACAGAGTTTCACACTACAAATAAATCAAAACTGGATTACAACTCTGGAATAATCCGGGAAACAAAAGAAAATCCAGAGCCTACTACCAAGACTTCTTCCAGATGGGAAGAGGAGTAGCCGTCCAATTGTTGGTTTTGACCCTGGGACCCACATACTGTACGTCTGCATTATTGGGAACCTTCTCCAGCTTCGATCATGTTAACATCAGCGAACAACCTTTCAAAACTCTTATCCAGATCTCCATCTGGCCCAATTGACGGTCCAAGGATCTTTGGGTTTGACATCCTCCTGAAACCTGCTTTCACAAAAGACGGGAGAGGCGTGGAACTGGCTTGGGAAGGACCCAGACTTTCTTCTTCATTTTGTGAGCTCTCTTCACATCCGCTACCGTCGGCTTGAACCCTAACCCGAATGTCTCCAAATTTTCAAGCAAAGAAACGGGTTGAATGATACCTTGGAGTTTGGCTCCCAAACCTTTTCCTGGTATGAACCCACAGTTCATCATTTCTGAGGCGATCATGAAGGTTGAAGCTGAGATCCTGGGAAAAGCAAGGTCCTCGCCTTCGGAAACCTTGTCCACTGAAACCCCTTCGAAGACTTGGTATAACCATGGTCCCTTGTCATCCTCCGTTTCTTATGAATGGCACCACGGTATCACTCAACTTATTTACGACGAAAATTAATTTTGACATTTTTTTTGTTATTTTTGCAAAAAAGGAGAGGTTGGACCCGATAAGGGTTGCCTACGTATCTCACACCCGGTGAGAATCAAACCCGCGTAGTTCGCCAAAGAAAACAAATCGAGTTTTAAAAAAAATCTTTTTAACACCCAAAAAATACTATTTTTGAAGAAACGCTAATAGGATTTTGACATTGTTTGGACAAAACTATTATTGTTATTCAATTTTAAGTTGGTCAGCATGCTGATCTAATCAAATAAATGCACATAATCTCATGTAGCAGGATGGTCTTTTCATTTCAGGTTACCTGTCCTAGACGGACCCAACCCCTGTGTTGAGTCCCCTAAGTCAAATGCAACATGGTGCAAACAAACGTTCCTACTAGGGATCCGGCATGAAGCTTTGTTATTCTAGGTTTAAAAACTGGGTTCATTGTTCTAAACCTGGCTTACCCGAGTGGACAACTGGGGTTGAGGAGGGGGTGACGTAACGGGAGCACTAAAGTCTGCCCGGCCTTGTCACTTACCCTAACACTCACTTACTTGGAATAATTTTGAAAAGTGGGCTACGCGAACGTATGCACCATTTTTAGAACTCAAAAGGAAGTAGGATTTCGGCACAGTTTTATATATACAGTTCAAATAATATCAAAGCGGTAAAAATCATCATTTTGCACATTAAGCATTTATCATATAAAAATATCAGATAATAAACAAAGCCAAATTCCTTCTTCTGTTCTAATTTCCCGAAACTTGTCGGGGATGATGTTACTTGCTGGGAATGATATTTCTGCTGGGGGATGGTTTTTCCATTTATCCCTTCCCTTTTCTGTGTTTTAAAACTTGTTGGTGATACTCAAAATCACTTTCTTCAAAAGGTTTCATTTTCCTTTAATATCGTTGGAAAAAGAAATATCATCAGCTAGGGATGCATTTTCCTATTTCCTTCTCCGCTTTGTGTTGTCCGATCATCTTGAGAATCGGTTGATAATCTGTCGGAGTTATTTGTGCATCTTGAAAATTCACAGGGGATTCTTTTGGAACTTGGTCCATGATTTTTCGACTGCATCTTTCAGGTCTTCTCCATTTCCTGACATTCCAGACCAATTTGGTCTGTCCTACCCTCGTTTTGCTTCGCACCAATTCGGCAACTGATAGTAAGCTCTGAAAAGTCTTTCTCAAAATAGACTTGGATAAAACCTTTAAACAAAGAAAACTGAAAATATAGAAAAAGAAAGAAGCTTTCTGAACAAATGTTGCGAAAAACAAAAAAGAACTTATCTGAATGGTATAACCGGTCCCAATCGATCACGTCGTGCATTCCGGATTAATCAACCCAGTCTATTTGTATCAATCCATCTTCTGATGGTCTCATTCGCTGAGGATGAACAGATGCACGACTCTTTGTCAAATGCGGGACCTTTGTGCCACTCTATCCTGTCGCCTCATAGTGCCCTTCGAGGGGTTTTCACTAATGAGACTCTCTCATTTCTCTCAAATCCCGTCGCCTTATGGTGCCTGTGAAGGTTTTCACCGATAAGACTCTCTCATTTTTGTTTCTTCTCAGCTTTCGTTGCCTTATGGTGCTTGTGAAGGTTTTCACCGATAAGACTCTCTCATTTTATTTTTTCAGCTTTCGTTGGATATTGGAAAGGCACCGATAAGGTTCTCTTCACTGGGGATTCTTTTGGCTATCAATTCCTTCAGCTTATTCCCTTTCTGTTGGGGATCAGCGTGTTACTCTTGGTTTTTACTTGCCTGACTGGGCATTTCCCGGATACTGATCGGGAGGTCTTTTCGGACATCTCATATGGTTTTTTTTTGTGGGTCTTAAAAAGAAAAGAGTATCAAAAATTCACAATAACTCTGAATGGGTGAAATATTACAACTCTCGGAATCAAAACTCTTTTCATAAAACAACATAACTTCTGCCCCAGTTTCTTATTTGGGGAAGGATTAAATTTTATTCTCTCTATGACCGAGCCGTGAGGCACCTACGTATCCTATTTGAGGAATCAGGTCAAACGTAGTTCCTTGGTTCATTTAAATCTCTTGTGACTTTCTTTTATCTATTTATTATTTTTTTTTCTTTTCTTTTCTATTTCCGTTATTGATTCCAAGAGAGGAATATGAAAGAATAAATAAGGCTCAAAGGGGGAAACAAGGGTGAAAAGTGTTTGGATAGAAGAAAGAATTGCCTCCGTCATTTTATTATCCGATAAATACCCAGTACAAACAAATAAAATGAACCAAAATCATAAAGAAATTACACGTAATATCTCTTGACTGCATCAGAATTGATAGCCATGTCGGTGCATCTTCCCTCAATATCGGTCAAATATAGAGCTCCATTGGATAATACTCTGGTTACAATAAGCGGCCCTTGCCAATTCGGGGCAAACTTGCCCTTTGCTTCGGCCTGATGTAGAAGGATCCGTTTTAGTACTTGTTGCCCTACTTCAAATTTTCTAGGGCGTACCTTCTTATTGTAAGCTCTTGCCATTCTCTTCTGATACATTTGGCCATGACATACTGCTGCCAATCTCTTTTCATCAATTAGGCTCAACCGCTCTAATCGAGTTTTGACCCATTCATCATCATCAATCTCAGCTTCAGCGACAATTCGGAGGGATGGAATCTCCACTTCTGCTGGTATTACTGCTTCAGTTCCGTATACCAGCAAGTAAGGAGTTGTACCTACTGAAGTGCGAACCGTAGTGCGATAACCCAACAATGCAAATGGTAGCTTTTCATGCCACTGCCTAGATCCTTCTACCATTTTTCTCAGTATCTTCTTTATATTCTTGTTTGTTGCCTCAACCGCGCCATTTGCTTTGGGACGATATGGGGTGGAATTACGGTGTGTAATCTTGAACTGTTGACACACTTCTTTCATCAAACCACTGTTAAGATTAGCACCATTGTCCGTGATAATCATCTTCGGGATCCCAAATCTACAGATGATATGGGAATGGACGAAGTCTACCACGGCTTTCTTGGTCACTGACTTGAATGTCTTCGCCTCCACCCACTTGGTGAAATAATCAATGGCTACTAGAATGAACCTATGACCGTTGGAAGCTATCGGCTCGATCGGTCCAATGACATCCATGCCCCACGCAACAAATGGCCATGGTGCTGACATCGTGTGCAATTTCGTTGGCGGAGAATGAATAAAATCTCCATGCACCTGACACTGATGGCACTTGCGCACAAAATTTATACAATCACGCTCCATGGTGAGCCAGTAATATCCTGCCCGTAAGATCTTCTTTGCCAATACATACCCACTCATATGTGGCCCACAAACTCCGGCATGCACCTCTGTCATCACTGTCGTGGCTTGGCCCGCATCTATACATCTTAGCAATCCCAAATCCGGGGTTCTCTTGTACAACACTCCTCCACTAAGGAAAAATCCGTTTGCCAACCGCCGAATAGCCCTCTTTTGATCTCCAGTTGCCTGCTCTGGGTATATTCCCATCCTGAGTTATTCTTGGACATCATGAAACCATGGCTCGCCATCAATTTCTTCCTCCACCACATTGCAATAGGCATGTTGATCCCGAACTTGAATATATAACGGATCAACATGAATCTTATCCGGGTGATGCAACATCGATGCTAGAGTAGCCAAAGCATCGGCGACCTCATTATGCATTCTTGGGATATGTCTAAATTCTATTGACCGGAAACGCTTCGTCGGGTCATGCAAACATTGGCGATACGGGATAAGCTTCAAATCTCTTGTTTCCCACTCACCTTGAACCTGATGTACCAGAAGGTCCGAGTCTCCCAAGACCAAGACGTCCCGGACATCCATGTCCACAGCTAATCGTAACCCCAAAATGCATGCCTCGTATTCAGCCATATTGTTGGTACAATAGAAGCGCAACTGAGCCGTAACAGGATAATGATGTCCTGTTTCAGAAATAAGTACTACTCCTATTCCGACTCACTTTGCATTTGCAGCTCCGTCAAAGAAAAGCTTCCACCCTGGCTCCTTGGTTAGTTCTAACTCATCAATTTGCAACACTTCTTCATCTGGAAAATACGTCCTAAAAGGTTCGTATTCATTATCAATAGGATTCTCAACTAAGTGATCGGCTAGTGCTTGGGCTTTCATGGTCGTCCTCGTCACATAGATGATGTCAAATTCTATAAGTAATATTTGCCATTTTGCTAACCTTCCTGTAGGCATAGGTTTCTGGAAAATATACTTCAATGGATCCAAACGTGAAATGAGATAAGTAGTGTAGGAAGACAAATAATGCTTCAACTTCTGTGCCACCCAAGTTAGGGCGCAACATGTCTTCTCAAGATGAGTGTACTTAACTTCATATGCTGTGAACTTCTTACCGAGATAATAGATGGCCTGTTCCTTTCTGCCGGTGATGTCATGTTGCCCCAATACGCAGCCGAAAGAATTGTCCAAAACTGTTAGATAAAGAATCAGAGGCCTCCCGGGTTCAGGTGGAACCAACACAGGTGGGTTTGACAAATACTCCTTTATCTTATCAAAAGCCTCTTGGCATTCTTCAGTCCACTTGACTGCAGCATCCTTCTTTAACAACCTAAAAATAGGTTCACATGTTGATGTGAGCTGAGCAATGAATCGGCTGATGTAATTCAATCTTCCCAAAAGACTCATCACTTCAGTTTTGTTCTTTGGTGCTGGAAATTCTTGTATGGATTTGATCTTTGATGGATCCAACTCAATACCTCGCCGACTGACAATGAATCCTAGCATTTTTCCCGAGGGAACCCCAAATGCACATTTGGCTAGATTGAGCTTAATGTCGTACCTCCGAAGCCTTTGAAAAAACTTCCTCAGATCTGCTACATGGTCTTCCTGTCGCCTGGATTTTATGATTACATCGTCTACATACACCTCAATCTCTTTGTGTATCATGTCATGAAACACAGTAGTCATTGCTCTCATGTATGTCGCCCCGGCGTTCTTCAAACCAAACGGCATTACCCTATAGCAATAAGTTCCCCAAGGAGTAATGAAAGCTGTCTTTTCTGCATCTTCTTCATCCATTAGGATCTGATGGTATCCTGCATAGCAATCCACAAAGGATCCAATATCTCGCCCCGCGCAATTGTCTAACAAGATATGGATGTTGGGTAGTGGGAAGTTATCTTTCGGGCTTGCCCTGTTCAGATTGCGATAATCGACACATACCCGAATTTTCCCATCCTTCTTCGGCACTGGTACCACATTGGCCAACCATTCGGGATATCGAGTAACCCGAATAACCTTTGCTATCAACTGCTTGGTTACTTCTTCTTTGATCTTTACGCTCATATCCGTTTTGAACTTCCTCAATTTCTGCTTGACAGGAGGACATGCCGGATCAATGGGCAATTTATGTACCACTAGATCCGTGCTTAACCCTGGCATGTCATCATACGACCATGCAAAAATATCTTTGAATTCAAACAGTGTTTTGATTAGCTCTTCCCCGATACTCGGCTCAATGTGAATGCTGATTTTGGTTTCCCTAACATTATCCTCATCTCCTAAGTTGACAGCTTGAGTATCGTTTAAGTTAGGCTTAGGTTTTTCTTCAAAATGAGTTAATTCCCTGTTAATCTCTTCAAAAGCCTCATCTTCCTCGTATTCCGATTCATCCTCATAATTGACTTCGTGCGTAATTAATTTGGATTCAGGATTGACTTCTTAGACTAGGTTGAAGATCCGTTGTGCATGCCATGACATTGGAACCGGTGAAAACAGAACTGTTTAGAAATGAAAAGATACAAAAATCAAAAATCAAGAAAATAAAGGAAACTTTCGTTTTTATTGAAAATGAGGGATAACAGAGTTTCACACTACAAATAAATCAAAACTGGATTACAACTCTGGAATAATCCAGGAAACAAAAGAAAATCCAGAGCCTACTACCAAGACTTCTTCCAAATGGGAAGAGGAGTAGCCGTCCAATTGTTGGTTTTGACCTTGGGCCCCACATACTGTACGTCTGCATTACTGGAACCTTCTCCAGCTTCGATCATGTTAACATCAGCGAACAACCTTTCAAAACTTTTATCCAGATCTCCATCTGGCCCAATTGACGGTCCGAGGATCTTTGGGATTGTCATCCTCCTGAAACCTGCTTTCACAAAAAACCGGGAGAGGCGTGGAACTGGCTTGGGAAGGACCCGGACTTTCTTCTTCATTTTGTGAGCTCTCTTCATATTTGCTACCGTCGGCTTGAACCCTAACCCGAATGTCTCCAAATTTTCAGGCAAAGAAAGGGGTTGAATGATACCTTGGAGTTTGGCTCCCAAACCTTTTCCTGGTATGAACCCACAGTTCATCATATCTGAGGCGATCATGAAGGTTGAAGCTGAGATCCCGGGAAAAGCAAGGTCCTCGCCTTCGGAAACCTTGTCCATTGAAAACCCCTTCGAAGACTTGGTATAACCATGGTCCCTTGTCATCCTCCGTTTCTATGAATGGCACCACGGTATCACTCAACTTATTTACGACGAAAATTAATTTTGACATTTTTTTTTGTTATTTTTGCAAAAAAGGAGAGGTTGGACCCGATAAGGGTTGCCTACGTATCTCACACCCGGTGAGAATCAAACCCGCGTAGTTCGCCAAAGAAAACAAATCGAGTTTTTTTTAAAAAAAAAAAATCTTTTTAACACCCAAAATTATTATTTTTGAAGAAACGCTAATAGGATTTGACATTGTTTGGACAAAACTACATTGTTATTCAATTTTAAGCTGGTCAGCATGTGATCTAATCAAATAAATGCACATAATCTCATGTAGCAGGATGGTCTTTTCATTTCAGGTTACCTGTCCTAGACGGACCCAACCCCTGTGTTGAGTTCCCTAAGTCAAATGCAACATGATGCAAACAAACGTTCCTACTAGGGATCCGGCATGAGGCTTTGTTATTCTAAGTTTAAAAACTGGGTTTATTGTTCTAAACCTGGCTTACCCGAGTGGACAACTGGGGCTGAGGAGGGGGTGACGTAACGGGAGCACTAAAGTCTGCCCGGCCTTGTCACTTACCCTAACACTCACTTATTTGGAATAATTTTTGAAAAGTGGGCTACGCGAACGTATGCACCATTTTTAGAACTCAAAAGGAAGTAGGATTTCGGCACAGTTTATATATACAGTTCAAATAATATCAAAGCGGTAAAAATCATCATTTTGCACATTAAGCATTTATCATATAAAAATATCAGATAATAAACAAAGCCAAATACAACAATCATTCTAAGCTCGAATTTCTAACCCTGAACCAGTGGTTCTGGGTTAATTTCCCCAGCAGAGTCGCCAGAGCTGTCACACCTCCTTTTTTCGCATGCCCGAGAGGGCGCTAGGTATAAAAAGAGAGTTTTTCCAATTAAAGGCAATCAAAACGGGATTCATTTATTGAGATATTCAGAGTCGCCACTTGGGAGATTTATGGTGTCCCAAGTCACCGGTTGAATCCGGAATTGAGGAAAGGTTTGACTCTATTTAACAGTCTGCGTACCAGAAATCCGGATAAGGAATTATGTTAACCCGGGAGAAGGTGTTAGGCATTCCCGAGTTCCGTGGTTCTAGCACGGTCGCTCAACTGTTATATTTGGCTTGATTATCTGATTTATTAACAAATATGAACTAATGTGCAAACTACCACTCTAAACCGTTTTAATTGTTATAACAAAATTATAATGTCGTGAGAATATATCTCGAATTTCGTCACATAAATGTGTCCGCAATTTTTGATATATTCCGACTTCATTGGGATTTGGATTGGGGTCACATAAATGTGTACCCGAGTTTAGGGAGGTACAATTATTAAATACGCGCTTAAAACTATTAACGCGTTATTATTTTTGAGAATGCCGTGAAAATTTACTAAACGGCCAATCTCGGATTTCTAAATATATACACTTGTGAGGGCTTCACAGTTTTTTGCGATTTATTTGGCGAGGCTCGTCTCATTTATTAACAAAGTAATCCTAAATTGACTACATTTCCTATTTTGTTTTTTTAGTTTTTATAAATAAAGAAATATCATAATTAATCTAGAAATTAAAAATGCAACACTTATCTAATTTATGACAAAAACTTAATGAAACAGATTTTAATTTATGTTTAAACAGAAAATAATTTTTTTTTCGGAATTATTTTATTATTATTTTATTATTTTATTAAATACGAAATTTCATAACTTAATAATAAAAGAAACTAATTCAGAATAATATTAAAACTTGAATATATAAAAAGAAAAACTAATAAAATCATTTATTCAAAACTATTAAAAATTATAGCCATATTAAAGCTTATATGGTAAAAAATCATTTCTTATTCCAAATTGTTCAAAACTAAGCTTATTTTTAGAAAAACAGCAATTATAAATTGACTATAATTTTATTTATTCGTTTTTTATAAGCTAAAAAAATATATATTTTATTTGTTATATTTAGATAAATGTTTAATAAAAATAAACATTACTTAAAAAAATAAAAGTGCAAAATCGACAACTAATATATATATATATATATATATATATATATATATATATATATATATATATACAAACTAAACCAATTATCTTACAACTAACTTAAACTCAATTTTTTTTAATTTTTTTACTATTTTTTAATTAAACCCTTGCTGTTAACTATTTACAACTATTTTCCAAAACCAAAATCAATCTTAATTATTTACACCTATATTTTGAGATGGTTAAACTTGAAAAGAAACAATTCTTGTGTTATTGAAAAATTAAATCGTACCTAAATGCCTAATTTACGCAAAATAATTAAAATTCACATTTTTATTGAATTTAACTACATATTAACAACTTAATTTATTAAAGACAATATTAAAGAAGTTCTAATTAATTTGATTATCAAAAGAGTAATTCATTCTTCCTTTTATTTACTAAATGATTTGAACATTAATAAACAGATTTATAATTATACTATTTAATAACCATTTTTAGAAGTGAATTATTATTACTACAAGAAGGCTTAATTATTTAAAGTTATCACAAAAACTTACAGAATATTAATATGGAATTTATTAAAACATAATCTGTAAAAAAAGATAGAAATAGAAACTATTTAAAATTTCAACAAAATTCTCATCTTTCTCATATATTCATCTTATCATTTAAACATGATTAGGTATGTACCTGATATTGGAAAGAAAAGAATACCGGTGATCAACACAGCAAATAACACAGCAAATCACAACAACAGCAGTACAATCAAGAATACCAGTATCCGGATTTAAGCAATAAGAATCAACATCCCAGAATTGAGTTTCAAAATAAGACTTTGTAAAATAAAAACTAACACTCTTTTTTTTCAGATTTTTTTTTCGTTTTTTTAGATTTTTTTTTTTCTTTTCTTCACTATTTGGTAACACTCTTAAGATTTTTCAGATTTTTTCTCTCTACAATTTTTCTTCTCTTCCTTCCTAATCTTTTATCTCTTCTTCCTTACTTCTAATATTTTTTCACTCTTAAATCTCTCTCAAAATATTTTCTTTTCTCCTCCTCTTCTCTATTTTTTCTCTTCTATTTATAGCAAAAATTTCAAAAAAAATCAGATTTTCTAAAAATATTTTATTATTATTTTTTTTAGCCCCACAATCCACTATTATATTTTAATAATACCTTAATTTCCACTACAAAATATTTTATTCCCCACTATATTATTTTATTAATACTTTAGATATCACTACAATATGTTTTGTCTTCCACCATAATTATTTTAATAATTCAAATAATTGTCTAAATTTTAATATTCCAAAAATTACCGAAATAATAATAAAAAAAAATTATTTTCGGATTTTTTTTAAAATAATTTTCAAAAATAATAACAATATTAATAGTAATAATTGACCTTAAAAATTTATATTTTTATCTTATATATAGAGTGAAAATTCTAAATACGGTAAAAATAATTATACATATCCTAAGATATACATACACACACACACACACACACACACACACACACACACACACACATATATATATATATATATATATATATATATATATATATATATATATATATATATATATATATATATATATATATATATTTGGGCCTAGATTTTAAATTTAGGAAGAAGCCCAATTTTGAATTTGTTTCTCTATTTTTTTTTTGTTGTTTTTTTTTTCTATTACTAATTAATAAAAATAAAATGGTAAGATTATATTATAAAAATCAAAATTATCTTAAAATACTAATTAAATCCTAATAATAATTATCACACCAAATTAAATATTAATTAAAATAAAATTGCACAATTTGGACATTAGATGCTAAAAATGCAAAAATACATATTTTTATTTTTTTTATATTTTTTGTAAAATAAACTTAATTATTTCTAATTATAAACTTGAATTTTATATACAAATGAAATATATTTTTGTATTTTTATTTATTTAAACAAATAAACATGCACATATAAATGCAAACAATTCAAGAAAAATAACACAAAATTCACAAATATTGCAAACAACACAAAACTCTTTTATTTTGAATTTTTGGGAGTAATTCTCATATAGGGCAAAAATCACGTGCTCACAGCGAGGAGTCGCCTTAAAAAGGACTAGTGCCCACGTCAAGTAAAGGGTGTATGGAGGCATCGGTAGAATAAGTTAAGAATAGCAAGAAGAAATATTTAAAGCGTGTCTTGTTCACTGATTATATTGTTCGATATACGCTTTTTGTTCACAAGATCCAAAGATTTCTTGTCCATCTTCATTTCTATTACTCCACGTTGTTGTCAGAAAGGAATTAAAAGTCATCCAAGTCATGGTGATAAATTCCTTCTCATTACATTCGTTGTCATTATCTACATTATTGCATGCTTTTATCACTACCTTTATTGACTTTGTACAATATTTTTAGATTCATCCCTACGTTGTCAATACATTTAAATGTTAGATCTAGTGGTTATTATATTTAATTAGCGTTCACCCTCAATTTTTTTATTAATTCATTTTAGGAAAAGGTTTAGCAATTTTCTAGTAAAACAATGCTCATATTCACGTATGGGTAATATATGTATTACTACTAATTATCCCACTATCTGTCTCATACAAAATACAACAACATACCGAGTGGAATTACATAAGTGGAGTTTGGGGAGAGTAATGTGTACGCATACGTTATCGTTACCTTAGAAAAGTTGTTTCTGAAATATTCTCGGCTCAAGACTAGTAAAAAGAAAAAGAGCAATAAACAGACAATAGCAACAACAATATAACAGAATACGAAAACAAACAACCCAGCGTGCATTGACAATCATCTAGGAATGCTAAAATACAAAGATTAGTGCCAATAATATGGGTCAGAATGATACATCATGTAACAACAAGAGCTAGACTAGAAAAGAAACAAAACTAGCACCCATAATACTGGTCATACTATAAGAAGCTCTCGATTACCTGTCAACCCACAACCCTAATTCTCGACCTCCACACCTTTTTATCGAGGGTTATGTCCTCGATAAAAAATTGTGCCATGTCCTGCTGATCACGCTCAATTCTAGTCCTAAAAAGATAAGCGTTGGGCGTGATCAAATTTTAGAGCCGTTGCCGGGGAACTAACGATGTAGTTGTAGCTGTATATATTGCTAGGGTTCAAGTTTGAGCTTTTAGTTTATTTTATTTTTATTTTTATTTTCTTAGTGCTCAAGTGCGGAAATAGATAACAACATGAATAAAAGTAAGCTGGAAGGAGAGTCAGGTCCTGCGGACGCGGCAACTACCTTGACTATCCGGAAAGTATCTCTGGGCAGCTACTGGATTAGGGCTGCTGTGACGTACCTGGATCTGTACACAAGGTGCAGGGAGTAAAGTGAGTACTTCCAGACTCAATGGTAATAAAAGTAAATAATGCTGAAGAAAAGAAAACCACGCAAAGCACTGTCTCATGCTACACAATACAGAACTATCTTTAAACTTCAAACACTATCATTTTATTTCTTTTCAGCATATGTGAGTAGATTATTAGAAATCTCATTTTTAGCTTTCCTTATTTCATGATAACATACCAATACCTGGGTACAATCTGAAGCAGTGCAAGTCTGCACTCCGATCAGTCCCTTGAGGCTCAGCACTCTTTAATAATTTCCACCAGGAGATCTGGTCAATAAGGCAAATAATGCATGTGTGCCAATAATATATGAGTGCTAAATGTTATGCCACATAGTACACGTAAACCAGTGTATGTATGTCATACAATGCATATGACGTTGTGGCATACAACCCGATCCATGCAAAGGCGTCTGCGCTCACTGTGGGGGTTCAGACTCCGGAGGGGATCGTGCAGCCCAAGCGCAATATCAATATCACACCTGCTGCGGCGCGCATCCCGATCCATATACCACTGCGGCGTGCAGTCCGATCCATGCATGTATATGCACATGCTCACGTAAATCGTCATGCCCTAACATATGGCCCTCGGCCCCAATCAGTCTAACAAATAATCAAGAAAGCCCCTCGAGCAACAATATCATATTAGCTCACAGCTAGAAATGTCCTTAAGACCTTGTTCAAGTTTTTCATAACTTTATAAAAATGCTGAGTAGCAAAATACCATTTGAAACCTTAAATTGAGATAAAAATATGCACAGTGTTATCAAGACAGTGATACCAATCCCTGAAGGATTCAAATAATCGGCACGAAGCCCAAGCATGATAATTAGTCCAATTCATGACAATTAATATCTTTTATTAGGATGTCAATTCAATTTCAAGCAATTAGGTGTTATTATTCATTACGCGGGACGGACCAAGTCACAATCCCCAATGGTGCTCTACCCCACGCCCGTTATCCGGCATGCAAGTCACCTCAATACAGCACTAGGATGTGCAAGTCCGGGGTTTACTAACCCTCAGGACATCATTTACAAGTATTACCCACCTTGATCCGGCAAAAACTCAAGCTCCGCGACGCTTTAGCTCCTCGAACCAGCATCCACGCACGTCAAAACTAGCCAAATTCAGTAAAAATATATCAAAATAGGCTAACGGAACAACACCCAATCGAACACAATCAAGTTACATGAAAAACCGCAAAGTTGCCAAAACTCGACTTTTGGTACGCTTCCCGAAAAATTACAAAAGTTACATATTTGGGTTCCTTATCTCAACACGAGTCCACACATATAATGTTTGCCAACATCGGACTCCGTTTGCCCATTCAAATCGATGATTTACCATAACCCAGGCTTAGGGCAAAATTTCTCCATTAATTCTCCCAATGTCAGTGAAATAATTGAAGATTCTAAGGAAAAATCACGTATTTAGACCATAGAACTTACCTCTGATGATTACCCCGTGAAATCCCATTCAATTCTCGTCAATATGCTCTCCAAGAACTCAAAAACGGAGGTTTTGGGTATATGAGTCGCGAATACACTGTTATGGTTTTTAATAATTCTGACAGACAGTTTACTCTATGCGATCGCAGCCACTGGCTCGCGATCGCGATGCATAAAATTTCCAGGCTCCAAAAATGTTCTATGCGATCGCAAAAATCCTCTGCATTATTGCAGCAGAAACAGCAGTGCATTTGGCACCAAAATGATCCATTTGGACCTCCGGATTCATCCCGAAGCCCCCGGGACCCCAACGAAAACCACCAACCTACTCCAAAACACGATATAAACTTGTTCCAATCATAAAAACACACCCTTAAACACAGAAACCATCGAATTATAGCGGATTCAAGCCTAAGTTTCATCTAGAACTTCTGAAACCAACATTCAATCCAAAACCCGATCAAACGATGTCCGAATGACCTAAAAATTTGCAGACATATCCAAAATCACATAACGAAGCTACAGAAATTTTCGAAATTCCATTTCGACTCCCGGATCAAAATCTCACCTACCGTCCGGATGTATCCAAAATTCAACCTTAGCCAATTCAAGCCTATTTCTACACCGGACCTCCAAATTCAATTTCGATCACTCCCCTAAGTCACAAATCACCTCCCGGAACTAACCAAATCTTCAAAATCCAATTCCGAGCCCTTTAACTAAATAGTCAACTCCAGGTTGACTTTCCATATTCAAGCTTCCTTCAAAAAGGCTATATGCCTCATTTTCAAATCCAATTCACTCCTAACTCACCTGATAGACTCTAACACTGATATAAAAGCATAAAACATATAGTTACAATTTAACGGGGTGGTAATTCCCATGACGACGGGCCGGATCGTCACACCTTCCTACCACCGATCTGGTCATAGAGATTTCTGCTCAGACCAACGGAGAAATGGATGCAACAGAGGATGAAGAAATTCCCTCGATAGTCAAGATTTTGCCTCAGCCGTTGCCGGGGAACTAACGATGTAGTTGTAGCTGTATATATTGCTAGGGTTCAAGTTTGAGCTTTTAGTTTATTTTATTTTTATTTTTATTTTCTTATATCTGTTGATTTGAGAAATATGGTATCTTGGAATTATGGAAATTTAGGTGTAGATAATTCTACTATTGATCTCCATAGATGTTGTGAAAAAAACCACCAGTGACAAAAATTTTAAAATGTTCCTAAGAACGAGTTATGTGCACCAACTCAATCTTATTTGTGGAATATGTGTGATGTGTGTGGTTTTCAAAATGGTCACCTTCATGATTGTGCTTATATTTCTTATTTTCCCCAACCCTTTACTATGATGATTCTACCTTTTCTTATGAAGTTAATAGGAACAAAGAACCTGAGAATGCGGACCTGAAGGAGATCAAGGATATGCTAAAGTGCCTTCTGGAACAAAATAATGAGAAACAATTGCACATAGAAAGGCAAAAGGCAACTATTCGCAGGTTAGAGGCTCAATTGAGTCAAGTGGTTGGAGCTTTTAATGCCCAACAAGCAAATATTAAAGATAATAGCCAAGAAGAGCATGCATTTGAGGTATTAAATTGGGGAGGTCGGAGTAGAACATCAACAACCTAGCCAACTCGAATTTGAAGATGTCAATGTTGAAGAAGTGAGACTAGAGTCAGCCAAGGACATTGAGGATACAAATTTTGTTGACTCTAGTATCATTGATGTTGAGGATGTTGAAACTCCCGAAGTTCATGTGTTTGAGCGCATTGGTCCCCACTCCAAATATTTTTCTATATTGTGCATGGATGACGGTATGGAAACAGAGTCATCCGAGCCGATTGAGAAGTCAAGGAATGAGGAACAAGGTGCCTACATTCTGGAATATTTCTTGCCAGAAAGACATGAGTACATACCTCATCTAAAAGCCAAGAAGTATATAATAGTGCAATGGTTGCTTGGGCCAGTTAGATTTGTTCCTCCACCCCTGGAACATAGCCGAAAACTTGATGCCAATTTGGGGGTTCAATTTATAAGCTCGAGGTGGAGGCAAAAAGTTATTCGCGTCATGTCGCGATGTTAAATCAAGCGCTCGTTGAGAGGAAACCTAACTTTATTGCTTTTTTAATTATATTATTTTTCTAGTGTCAATTTTTTATTTGCTAGGAGCATAGAAAGCAAAGATATTGGAAGGATGCACCAACAAATGAAATGGTTGGAACTAAGTGTGAGGTACCCACGAGAAGGACTAAGCTGGGAGAAGTTTGAGTACCCCATGAGCTGCTAGTGCTTCGGCCTTTGGCCTACCAGGAAGTTTCTTTTACCCTTTTTAATTATGGTGTGCATTGAGGACAATGCACAATTTTAAGTGTGGGTGAGGAGATTGTCTGGGTGGCTTTCTATGCAATTTTAGTTGTGTTATTTTAATTAAATAAAATTTTTTATAGAAAAGCTTGGACTTTTTCCAACGATCGATCTATTAGACAATTATTTTAAGGGATTTAAGTCTAAAGAAAATCCCCCTTAGTTTTTTCTTTGGGCCACGGTTCTTTTTCAAGGGTTTTATTTGAACCGTGTGTAGTTAGTTTTTTTTTTGGAGTAGGAGCCATTGTGTTGTGCTTTGAATTGAAGTAATATCTCTTGACTTGGTTATGCCTTGAGAATAGTGATTACTTTGGTTGTGACGCTTATGCTCAATTTTTTACTCTTGTAGAAGTACCTTAAATTGTATTATCTTAACTTTGCTCAATTGCTTTGACTAGAGTGTCTTGATGAATCCAATCTTGAGTGAGTTATGTGCCATGTGTGTGTATGATTTTCTATTATTCAGTGCATTATATTTGATGCCTAGAACTTGCCATGTGTGTTTGCAAAGCGAAATAGTAGTGTTGTTCAGTCTTGGAAGTGATATAGGAGTTTTCTTTGTTGATCCAGATACATATATTTTACCCGCTTAATTGTTATGTATCGTAGTTAACCACTTTGAGCCTATAATCTTTTTTCTTTGGCAACCACATTACAAGTCTTACCCATTTATTTGAATTAACCATCTATTTGAACTTTTTCACCTCTCATTATTACTTGAATTGTTATGAACTTTATAAAAGTTGAAGTGTGGGGTGGTTGGTTTGGCTTTTGAGTGGAACTAATTGAATAAGGAGAAATGTGCATTATTTTAAAAAAAGAAGAGCCACTTGAATTGAAAAAAATATATATATTTGGATTGTTGTGGAAAAACAAATTCTTTGTTAAGTGGTGGCTCTTGACATAAGTGTGCTTAAAGAAGAATGAGGTAATTTACATTGATGTGAATGTGAAATTTTAGTTTGACATAAGTATAGGGTTTAAATATTAAAATATATGTATTAAAATACTTAGGGAGGTGTAGTAACTCTTATATCTAAATGTATCCTACCCTTCCCGCAGCCTACATTACTACCAAATAAAAATCTAATTGATCCAAGATTAAATGAGCTTGATTAGTGGAGTAGTACACTACGGTCAAGCTTATGGTGCATCTTTTGTGGCATATGAATGTTATTTCTGAGAGTGAGTGAATTCTTTCTATCTTGAGTTCCTAAGTGTTCTTAAATTTTATTGTGTGGAACTACTCTCTTATGTTGTGAGGGCACTTGATTCATGAAGGAAAGGTAATGTCAGTGACCTCTATGTTAGAGTAAGTAGGTGAGTTGTGAATAATGGGTGGCACTTGTGAGTCAAATCTTGAGGTGAAGATGTTACGCTTTTGTGCTTAGTCTATTTTAAATACTCTTGGTGTGCTACGTTAGGAGAATTATTTAAAAAGGTCATATATATATAAAAAAGTGTAGTTTGATTGCTCGAGGACGAGCAATGGCTTGAGTGTGGGGTGTTGATGATAGGCCATAATTACGTATTTTAGTTGCTTATTACACTCGAGTTTATTGCACTTTAATTGAGTTTGAGCTTTAATCGCTAGTGTTTTGCACTAAAAATGTGTTTTATGCCTTGTAAGAGTGATTCCGAGCTATATAGATACTATGGAATGCATTTAAGTGATTTGGAGCTTTGAATTCTGAGTAAAACCCAAGGAATTAAGCCAGATCGTACTCGGGTGTCAAATTTGATAATTAAGTACGAACGAAAACTCGAGGAGGCATATTGCGCACTGTCTAGTAAAATAGACATAACATTTTGCTCAAAACTCCATTTGGGATCCATAATATATGGTTGGAAAGCTAACTCTAAGGGATACAATTTTCATGTTTTATATTTTTCCAAATTCCAAACCGAAAAGGGTGCAATACGGAGATTACTGTGGGACTACGGCAGAACCGCGGCCCATTTTGGCCATGGTCCTGGCGTAACCGCGGCGGGACCGCGGAAGGACACGTAAATTTTAGGGAACAAAGTGCAAAATACGGGATTTTAATCCATAAACCCTATATTAAACGTAGGAGGCCGGCCAAGAACAAGGAGGGGACATATTTTGGACACAAATTAGACCTAAGGATGCAAGAACACATTGAGAGCAAGGCGGGGAATTCTTCAACAAGTTTTTCCTTCCTCTTTTTATTTTTTATTGTTGGTTATGACTTTTGATATTGCATTTTTACGTACTATTATGAATAGCTAATTTGTTATCTAAGGTTTTGGTGAAACCCGTTGGGGATGAATTGGTTGTTATATTAATATAATTTTGAGTTGGTTGTTAATCTCTATTTGTTCAACTACGTTTTAATTTTGGTTAATTGAAAGGATTCTTGATTCACGTCCAAGCAACGGTCGTAGTCAATATAACTTGGTTTAATAAGTCCAAGATCGATCCCGGAGTATAGACGAGAGTCATAACCGAGGGTTTAGAGGTTGGATTAGAGATAACGATACCCCGCGTGTGATCTAAGTGAACTGTAATGTGAATCTAGCTAGCGTAGCTTGAGAAAGTGCGTCTAGTAAATTATCATAATTGCTTGAGAGAGATTTATGGTAGCTGGAGAGTTCATGATTGATAGTGGCAACTAAGTCACACCTATAAGAAATATACAACCAAGGAAATCAACAACGGGGGAAATAATTACCTTGTCAAATTTAATAATTAAGTACGAACGAAGACTCGAGGAGGTATACTGCGCACTATCTAGTAAAATAGATATAACGTTTTGCTCAGAACTCTATTGGGGCTCCACAATATATGGTTGGAAAGATAACTCAAAGGGATACAACTTTCATATTTTACATTTTTTCAAATGCCAAACATAACAGGGTGACAAACCTCGGTTACGTTAGGACCACGACAGAACACTGCTGCAGATTACGAAAGATTCAGAGGACCATCAGGCCACGGTCCTGTTGTAACCGCGATGGGACCGCGGCAGGACACATAAATTTCAGGGATCAAAGTGAAAAATACAGAATTTTAAGCCATAAACCCTATATTAAACGTAGGAGGCCGGCCAAGAACAAGAGGGGGCGTATTTTGAACACAAATTAGACCTAAGGAGGCAAGAACACATTGAGAGCAAGGCGGGGAATTCTTCTACGAGTTTTTCCTTCCTCTTCTTATTTTTCATTGTTGGTTATGACTTTTGATATTGCATTTTTACGTACTATTATGAATAGCTAATTTGTTATCTAAGGTTTTGGTGAAACCCGTTGGGGATGAATTGGTTGTTATATTAATATAATTTTGAGTTGGTTGTTAATCTCTATTTGTTCAACTACGTTTTAATTTTGGTTAATTGAAAGGATTCTTGATTCACGTCCAAGCAACGGTCGTAGTCAATATAACTTGGTTTAATAAGTCCAAGATCGATCCCACAGAGAATTAACCTACCAATTGCAACTTTCACAACCCCAAAAGTACTTACGAGGTGCAATCTAAGTGAACTGTAATGTGAATCTAGCTAGCGTAGTTTGAGAGAGTGCGTTTAGTAAATTATCATAATTTCTTGAGAGAGATTTATGGTAGCTGGAGAGTTCATGATTGATAGAGGCAACTAATTCACAGCTATAAGAAATATACAACCAAAGAAATCAATAACGGGAGAAACTAGTTCCTTAGACCTTTATTCCAATTGTTTACCATTCAAGCATAGTTAGTTTTCAGCTGTTTATTTATTTTCTATCTTGTCTTCTTGGTGATATTAAATAGATACAGCTAAGCCCTAGTTCTCTGTGGGATTTGACTCTGGACTTTTAGACCTGATTATATTTACAGCGACCGCTTATCCTTTTCAGGACTGAAATAGTGTCATGTCCTACCTAATCACCTCTCCCATATACTTCTTAGCATCCCACTATATCCCTCTTATTGCATGCCATGGTCCACCTCTCATACTTTCATATAAAATAATACATAAATTATCATTTAATTTATGCGTGTATTTGTTATATATACACATATGATATCCGGTATTAAACGCCCACAAGTTATGCAAACTTTAATATATAGAGTAAACCAAATATGGTATTAGTTAGTAATGTAAGAGTTTATGCTCGAAAACCTCGCAATCCCGTATTTGATTGTTGATAAATGATGAGAAATGTTTAGGTCAACCTTATCAAATCAAGCTTTAAATTAGGAACTTGAACTTATTAAATTTATTTTGTTTAATAACTTTATACAGTATGCATGTATATACATACTTACGTGACTCTTTTCTTATCCATTTCGATAGACACATGGAGAAATTGTCAACTTTAACAAGTTAACGTAAGATAGATTCATATAGATTATATAATATTTCGAGTGAAAGGAGCTCTTTCTGTATTTATATTACAGTAATTATAGTTTCCTATGTACTCATGCTTAGGTTCGTAATGTCATATGTTTATTTGGTCGCAACAAAGCGAATAAAATAAGATAACTTGTCATTTTTTAAAATATTAGTTCTCTCCAAATATACATAGGAATTAGGAACCTAAGTATGAGTATATAGGAAATTTAATTTGTTTAACCTATCCAACATCAAAAAGGAATTTTCATCGTACTTAAATCTTGTGACACAAACCAAAAACTCAGTTTCCTATTTAATTTAGAGATTACCCATCTAGAGACGAGTCCTAACATTTATCTAAATTTTATTATTTAAAACACTGCACGTCAATGTAAATATATAAAAATTTGAAAAAATTCCCCTCAATATATTAAACTTAGTTTTCTAGAGATTGAGAGAAACTTCTGCCTCAAATTAGTACTAGTTATTTAACATTCTCCCCGTTTTAAAATGATACAAATATTTGACCGTGCATAGAGCTTAAAAGAGAACAAAAGACTTGTGATTTAAAATAACTCATAGATATTTATATGATCATAACTTATCTCACGGGTAAAATGAATAGTTTAATGTTATATTATTTTTAAATTTAAAAAGGGGCTATTATCTATATATTATATTAAAATGGAAATAGTTTTGTTTTTTTAAATGAAGGAATAACAGTTAGCTAAGTCAAAGTAGAGAGAGAAGTAGTTAAGACTCGGGATTAATGCTAGACAAAAAACTAAAAATAACATAGTAACAATTATTCACTCCGTTTCAATTGTTGTGATGTTGTTTGATCCAACATAGAGTTTAGTAAATTTATTTTTAAAAACTTGCGATATCAAATATTACTTAAAATTTGTATGGTCATAAAAGCTTATCATTAAAAATAAAATAAATAAAATAAAAAATTTAAACTTAAATTATGTAAAAGCACGTCGTTATTTCTCAAACAACTACTGTCCAAAACTTATTCTTGGCTCCACTTTGAATTAAACATATTCGATGGAGGAGGTGTTGTTTGGCAACACGGGCGGAGCTAGAGAGCGAATTATGGGTTCGGCCAAAGTTAGTAGCTTTGGTTCAAACTTTGTATTTGTTTGATGAAATTCATTAAGTATGTACAAATTATTAATTTAGAACTCAATAACTAAAAATAATTAGAATTCCAAACCTATAAATTTCAAATTCTGGCTCCGACTTTGTTTGGTAAGGGAAGTGTATGGGGTCAAATTCTGCTCACTACGGTAGCAACGATTGTGAGCACGCAATAGCCGAAATCTGGGTACGACCTAAGAATATCGGGGTGCAATATGCCTTTAGGTCTCGTCGTCTCCTCGAAAGCACGCGACCTATCTCTGCATTATTTTATTATTTCAAGGGGGTTCACATGTTATATAAAGGAGGATCCCAATGTTGTAAAGGCATATGATCTCTTCTATGATCCTATTTACTATATGAGCAAAACCCTAGTGGATGCCGAAATACGGTATCCACGCCTCGAGAAGTTGGCCCTGGCACTGGTCGTAGCTTCACGAAACCCATGATATATTTTGATTGTATTCACTTGCAAAGTATTTGTTATCTTTCAAGTCAAACAATTTGGCACTGTCAGTGGGAATTTCGGCAATCGAAATCATAGTTTGCAAACAAACCACCATCTTTCACACCCTACTGAAATCGAAAAATGGCAGAAAATGACGCAAGAATGAAAGCAATAGCAGGCGTCACAACCAACCTCATAGGCTCTCTCAACGAGGCCGGTAGAGAAAATACCTTGAGCACAACACGTGATAGCACACAGGAGGGAGAGATCTTACCATCTTTATCTAAAGATCTGACAATCTTGCACGGAAAGGGAGCTTCCACATCTGTAGTCAAAGAAACACCAACTCTGGTGGTCAAGAAACTACTGGAAGAGTGGCTGATGAACACCCTAGGCACCAACAACAGACATCACTACCACTAGTGAACTCGATACTGTACAAATAAACAACACCCACACCAATGACCAGACCATCGATGACACACTCGCTATCATCCTTAAAAAGATGGAGGAAATGGAGAATGAAAACAAGGCACTTCGGGATCAAATGAAAGAGCATCAGCAAAGAGTAGACAAAATTCCTGGCACTCCGAAGTTACTACCGAAGCGCAACGTGGGAAGATTCGTCGAACAACCGTATAGAGAAGAGGCTACCCCTCACCCGATACCGAAGACCTTCAAGATGCCACCTTACTTAAGGATATATGACGGGACAATGGATCCCGAAGACCACCTGATCCACTATGTAACCGCTGTGAAGGGTAACGATCTGTCAAAAGAATAAGTACCATTCGTATTGCTGAAAAAGTTTGGAGAAACATTGACAGGGGGCGTTAACATTGTACTCACAGCTGCCAGCTAGAACAATATCGACATTCGAAGAAATGACGGATAAGTTCGCCACCGCCCATGCAGAAGCAAAGAAAGCAGAGGCCAGGGTCAACGGTCAACTATATCTTCGTCGTCCAGCAAACCGTTTCTTGGCCAGATTCAACAGTGTGAGGATGAGCCTACCAAACGTATCGGAAGGCATGACAGTAGCAGCCTTCCAAAACGGGTTGGGCAGAGATGGTTCAAGAGCAACCAAAAAGCTACTGAGCCAACTCATGAAGTATCCCCCCACCACATATGAAGAGATCCACAACGCCTACTGTACCGAGGTATGAGCAGATGAGGATGACCTCAACGGACTGAACCAGAGGCTAAGAATGATACAGTCAGAAGCAAGGAGGGATCGACGTAGCGATGGGCGGCGGGAACAACCCTCGCGCTTCAACAAAGAAAGGCATTAGCCCTACATTAGATCCTCTCATCCACCACCACCGCCATGACATACAGAAGCACTTTAGCAACATGTCGCCCCACTCTGTAATGAAAGAGGTATGCCCCCTTTATTATATGCTTGTAACTTTTGCGTGTCTCCCTCAAAAATAGTGTATGCACTAGAGAAGCTGGGCACCAAGGTGCAATGGCTGCAGAAGATGAAAGAAGATCCCACCATGAGTAAGTCAAATG
>JASVEL010008894.1:0-75713 GCA_032618575.1 Nicotiana noctiflora | reverse complement strand
ATTTCGATAAATGTTTTTATGCACGGACTCGTATTGAGATAAGGAACCCGAATATATAATTGTCGTGATTTTTCGATAAGCGTACTGAAAGTCGGGTTTTGGCAACTTGTGGGTTTTGGTGAATTTTGAGTTAATTTGATTGGGTAATGCTCAATTGGCCTATTTTGATGTGGTTCTATTGATTTTTATCAGATTCTACACTTGTGGAAGCCGACATTCGTGGCAAGTGGGTTATTACTTAGCGGTTTTGTACCGGAATTGAGGTAAGTGGCTTGTCTAACTTCGTGTGGGGGACTTTCACCCCTAGGATATTATTGTGATACTTTAAATGCCTTGTACGCGAGGTGACGGGAGTGTACATGCGCTGGTTGTTGAACGCATACTTTACTCAAAATGTTCAATGAGTGATATTACTGTTTGTAGCTGTTAAATTCGATATTCCTACCCGGTAGTAGTTAGAAAAACATGATTAGATAGTACCTAACTGTTTAGTTGCTTAATTGACTTACTTGAGTTTTCTTGGTAATCGCTGGCGCTCTTCATCGGCGAAGTTATCATTAAGCATATTACACTTCTCTCTGTGTATTCCTTACTTGTTGTGGTTGTGGACTACGGGTTCGATTCCCGAGATCCTGAGATTATTGAAATGTGGACTACGGGTTCGATTCCCGAGATCCCGATATTATTGAAATGTGGACTACGGGTTCGATTCCCGAGATCCTGATATTATTGAAATGTGGACTACGGGTTCGATTCCCGAGATCCCGAGATTATTGAAATGTGGACTACGGGTTCAATTCCCGAAATCCTGACTTATTGGTAGGGACTGCGGGTTCGATTACCGGAGACCCAGAGGTACTGAGAATGGGACTGTGGGTTCAATTCCCACAGATCCTGGATTTGTTTATTTGAGTTGGTTAATTGTTGTTAGCTTAATTGTAGACAGTTGCAGTAATCATCATAATATTATTATTTGGGAAATTATTTTCATTTAAACTGTTTATTTTGTTATCATCATTATATTATTGTTTTCTCAGTAGGGCCCTGACCTACCTCGTCACTACTCCATCGAGGTTAGGCTTGGCAGTTTCAGTAAACATCGTAATGTTGTTATTTTGGAAATTTTGTTGTTATCTGTTAAACTGTTTATTTTGTTATCATCATATTATTATTGTTTCTCAGTAGGGCCCTGACCTTCCTCGTCACTACTCCATCGAGGTTAGGCTTGGCACTTACCGAGTACCGCCGTGGTGTACTCATGCTACTCTTCTGCACACTTTTGTTGTGCAGATCCAGGTACATCAGAGCAGGCTCGTACTAGGTGATTCTGCAGCTTTCTGGGAGACTTCGAGGTATGATCTGCTACGTCCGCTGATCCGGAGGCTTCCCTTCTATTCTAGTATTACTAGTTGACATTTTTCTTCATTTCGTTGTTAGATACTCTTTACACATAGAGCCACAGTTGTATTTCTCTTTTAGTCCGTGTTACCGTGGGGTTCCGGATCTTGGTAGTGTTTTATTTACTGTGTGACGGATGTATGTGCCAAGCGGCACGGATTACATATCTTTTATGTTATTTTCCGCTGTTTCTTATTTAAGTATTTATAACTTATAGATTCCGCAACGTGTTAGGCTTACCTAGTCGTGGGGACTGGGTGCCATCACGACATGTTCACAATTGGTGAACTAGGGTCGTGACAACTGGCTGACTTCCTACTCAAAGCGTCGGCCGCCACGTTTGCTTTTCCCGGATGATATAAAATGGTGACATCATAATCTTTCAGCAATTCTAGCCACCTTCTCTGCCTCAAATTCAACTCTTTCTATTTAAACAAATATTGAAGACTCTTATGATCGGTGTATACTTCACATGCTACACCATACAAATAATGCCTCCAGATCTTCAATCCGTGAATAATCGCCGCCAATTCTAAATCATGCACTGGGTAATTCTTTTTATGAATCTTCAACTGCCTCGAAGCATAGGCAATAACCTTGCCATCCTGCATTAACACTTCACCAAGCCCAATACGGGAAGCATCACAATAAACAGTATAAGATCCCGTACCTGTGGGTAAAACCAATACCGGTGCTGTGGTCAAGGCTGTTTTGAGCTTTTGAAAGCTCGTCTTACATTCATATGACCATTCAAATTGAACACCTTTCTGTTTCAATCTAGTCAATGGGGTTGCACTAGATTGAAACCCATCCACGAATCGCCGATAATAACCCGCTATTCCCAAGAAACTCCGAATCTCTGTGGCTGATGTTGGTCTAGGCCCGTTCTTGACTGCCTCAATCTTCTTCAGATCAACCTGAATACCTGCTGCCGTCACAATATGACCCAGGAATGCAACTGAACTTAGCCAAAATTCACACTTCGAAAATTTTGCATATAGTTGGCTATCTTTCAAAGTCTGCAAAGTCACTTTGAGATGCTGCACATGCTCCTCCTGACCGCAGGAGTAGGTCAATATGGAAACAATGAAGAGTACAACGAACAAGTCTAAATAAGGCACGAACACCTCATACGTATGCATATATCCATGACTCTCAAGTCTGACCATAATAGTTGTTCTTAATTTACAACATTGTCAATTAACCCTGTTATCAAATATCTTATTCCAAAACTCCCACTTTACTCACAATGAGGTATGGAAACCTCATGATTACTTTCCCGAATTAATGAGTAATATTTATCCTGACCTGGTGTTCATCTCAAAGTATAGAACTCAACGGTCACAAAATAGAAATGGCTAAATATGAATAGAAACTATGCAAGGATTGTCAAATAATCCTAACAGGCATGGCTCAAATTTAGGATATTATGCTAGATTTTTATTTCCAGAAAGGGAAAATTTTAAACACAAACTTTTCATCACCAGGACCTTGTCCTCATACAATATTCACCGTTGCTTCCAGCTCGGTTTTTAAAGAAAATATTTCCATGCTATACAAATTTTTTTGAGGATCTCATCCTCCACTCTAAATCACAAGTATTTGCACATTGTGCCACTGATGTTTTTCATTTCCTTTCTTTCTTCTTTTCAACTATTGTCCGTCAAAGAGTATCACGACATAAAAGAACCCTTATACCGACAGGGTATACAATTTACCCATTGAAAATAGTTAGTTCAGGAATTACATCAATTCCTATCGTAATAATAAATAATTTACATGTGATAACACCATATGGTGTAGTGACCTTAGTCACACCATAGAAATTATGTCAACATTTGGGTCTCCACCTCTAGGAGTCTCACCTCCGCCTCTAACATCCTGACCCCTAATTCTAGCTGGTCATGTAAGCTGAGTATTGCCTGCAACGGGGCACGTAGCTTGAGTGCCTTCGTAAATTATATTTCTCCAATCTGCCACATTCAGAAAAATACCTTTGAGGCTCAACTAACTTATTGGACATGACGACATATTCGGACACTGTCATAATAACCTTACATGATCGTTCAGATCATACATACCACACCTTTCAAAGAGTCAGGGAGGTAAACTCTTCCAAAATATTTCTAAAAATAGGGTTGAGTAGGTAATGTCGCATTGGCGGGTCTGCCCTCTTCATAGGCTTGTCACAAACATTGACGACCAATTTCCTCTTTTGCTATGTCAGCTTGACATTGTTGAACTACCCCATTTGCTCTTATACTCTTTGTTATTCTTTGGGCCGATTCTTACCCTTGTAGAGTACTAAGCCTCAAATATGCATAATTTATTTGGGTAACCTTTCCATATCATATATATACCTTCCAAGCCAAAACTGACATATCACATGGCCATCCGGTCCATTCACTAATAGTGAAATTCCCCCTTTTTGGCTATAAGTCAAAGTCACAACATATGATAGTCCACAATAATTGTCTTTCACAACTTCAAATAAATCAACCAGATATCAAGGTCCGTTGAAACCACAACTGGTTAGTAAATACATTATGTTTCCACTACTTCACTCGTCACCCCAAACAAAGTTGAATCATCCCTCTCGCTTTCAACTATTCCCGCGTTCTGCAATATCTCATAGCAATGGTCCATAAATTCCCTTGGGTTCTCAAATGATGCACCACTGAAGGAGATAGCTAAGAGTTTGGCGAAACTTATCCGAAACTCCATAAAACTTCTGAAGGCATCGTTGATCTATTACCAGCCTGTGCCATTGTCGGCTGAAGAAGCAGTACATGCCTTCGCCATTCGTGGGAAAACAAGAGTAGAAATTCAACTTAACATTTGAAGAACAAACTCGCACGATAGGAAAGAATGAAGGGAATATTTTCCTAACTCCGTAGCCTCTGGGGAATAAATACAGACATCTCCGTACCGTCCCTCAGACTCTACTAAGGTTGTTCGTGAGTTGTGAGACTTGTGCAACCTAGTGCTCTGACACCAACTTGTCACGACCCGGATTTCCCACCATCGGGAGTCATGATGGCGCCTACTAGTGGGAGCTAGGCAAGCCAACTGTTACTTAGATTTTTCATTAGTTACCACTCTCTTCTTAAGACTTTAAATAAAATCATATAATTATAGCGAAATAATTAAACTTAGCGAAAGACTTAGTCGATTTTATCCAATATTATACGGAAAACCCAAACATGATACACTACCCAAGACTGGTGTCATAATACTCACGAACTTCTAAGAATAATACACATAATTGTCTGAAAGAAATATAAGCTGTTTATCCCGAATACATGAGATAACATAATGAAATACATAGATAGAAGAGACAACGGGTCCTGCGGACGCCTGCAAGGCTACCTCGTAGACTCAATAGTTAGAATATCCACAATCGTGCTATTGCCGCTGCAGCTGTCCATAACCTGTATCTGCGCAAAAAGAGCGTAGAGTGTAGTATCAGCACAACCGACCCCATGTGCTGGTAAGTGCCTGGCCTATTCCGGCAAAGTAGTGACGAGACTAAGACCAGTCACCCACATAAATATATATATACATATATATATATATGTATATATATATATATATATATATATATATATATATATATATATATATATATATATATATATATATATATATATATATATATACAACAACGTAAAACGTTATCGAACGTTTATAAGAAAAGAATCTGCTCTGAAATAACAGTCAATAACTCACAATATCCGGAGTAATCTGATCAACGGAACAAATCTTACTTTCATGTCTCAATTCATTTTTCATTTCATATCTCGTGGTAGGCGTACCACCCGCTCCCAAACGTAACAATAGGCTTTTCATATCTTGTGGTAGGCGTACCACCCGCTCTCAAATGTATCAATAGGCTTTTCATATCTTGTGGTAGGCGTACCACCCGCTCCCAAATGTAACAATAGGCTACCGGCAACTATGGCCAATGCCAAGATTCAAATCACTTTGTGGTCGGCGTGCCACACGATCCTATTTCTTATCATAAAAGTGGTCGGCGTGCCACACGATCCCAATTCTTTAATATATAAGTGGTCGGCGTGCCACACGATCCCAATTCTTTAATATATATTACCGGCAATAAGCCAATAATCTCTGATCAACAGTGAATGTATAAAAGTATTACCGGTATTAAACCAATAATCTTCACTTCAACAATATTTATATTACCGGTGTAAACCCAATAAATGATAATAAATCAACGATACATCCCCGTTACCGGTGTAATACCAATAACTCTTAAACAACAATTTATATCTACTTTACCGGTATAAAACCAATAAATGATAATAAATCAACAATTTACCTTTGTTACCGGTGTAATACCAATAACTCTTAATCAACAATTTATATGTATTTTACCGGTATAAAACCAATAATAATTTCCCTTCACATAATCACTTAGGATTAATAAGAATTTAATCCATTTTTTTTTAAGACTCACGGTCATGCTCGACCCACAACGTATAGATACTCGTCACCATGCCTATACGTCGGACTCCACATATCACAATTTACACATAAACCCAATTTCTATTCCCTCAAGCTAGGATAGAACAAACACTTACCTCAAAAGTTTACGAACAACTCAATTCGTAGCAATGCCTTTTCCTTTCGAAATTGGCTCCAATTCAATCGTATCTATACACAATTGATTTAATATCACATATACTACTCAACAAACTAGTCCATATGGCCAAATATAATTTTTACAATATTCTGCCCGGAATAGTGAAAATCGACCCCGGGCCCACATGATCGAAACCCGAGTTTCGAACCAAAATAAATTCACCCAATCATCCATGAGTTCAAATATATAATTTGTTCTCAAATCGGACCTCAAATTGAGGTCAAAATCCCAATTTTTATGAAAACCTAAGTTCTACACAAATCCCCCATTTTTACCCATGAAAAACCTTAAATTGAAGATGAAAACATGATAGATGATGTTAAAGTTTGAAGAAATTGAGTAAAAGTTGACTTACCAATGATTTGGAGAAGAGGGAGTTCGTGAAAAATCGCCAATGGATGTTTTGGGTTGTGAAATATGAAAAATGAAGCTGGAAATCGTGATTTACAGGTCTCTGTGTTCGCATTTGCGAGCAGGGGTTCGCAATTGCGAACCCCGACCAAATTCTGGAATTTGAAAAATAAGCCAAGGATGGGAAGTTCGCATTTGCGAACTTTTGTTCGCATTTGCGAAGCCAAGGCAAAATTGGGAAGTTCGCATTTGCGAACTTTTGTTCGCATTTGCGAACTTTTGTTCGCATTTGCGAACCAAGGCACAAAACTAGGAAGTTCGCATTTGCGAACTTTTGTTCACATTTGCTAACTTTTGTTCGCATTTGCGAATTCGCATTTGCTAACATTTGTTCGCATTTCCCAACTCTGCAGATCAGGTGCTGACAACAACTTTCTAACATGAAAAATTGATCTCGTGGCCTATCCAAAATTCACCCGAGCCCTCGGGGCTCCAAACCAAATATATTCATTGACTTAAAAACATCATACGAACTTACTCGCGCAATCAAATCGCCAAAATAACATCAAAATCAATGATTTGAGCTTTAAAACTCAAGATTTCATTCAAAATTTCATAACTCCCAAAATTTCCAATTTAAAGTCGAAACACGTCAAACGACGTCCGTTTTCAACCAAACTTTACAGGAAGCGCTTAACCAACATATATGACCTGTACCGGGCGTCGGAACCAAAATACGAGCCCGATACCATTACTTTTTAATCAAATTTCAGTTTCACTTTCCATAAACATTTTCAGAAAACACTTTAATAGAAAAATTCTTTTACCGGGGTTCTAGACCTTGGATTTCAATTCCGGGCACACGCCCAAGTTCCATATTTTTCTACGGATTTTCTAGGATCGTCAAATCACGGGTCCGGGTCCGTTTACCAAAAATGTTGACCAAAGTCAACCATATCAATATTAATATCAAAATTCTTCAAATTTTCCACATATTTCATATGTTTCAACATAAAAATTTTCCAGCTTCGTGTTCGGACTACGCACGCAAATCGAGGCAACTATAAATGAGGTTTTCAGGACCTCAGAAGCTCAAAATGATTAATAAAATAAGTGATGACCCTTTGGGTCGTCACAGCGTAGCCCGATCCAATTTGGGTACTCGTGCTCACTGTGGGGGTTCAGACTCTGGAGGGGCTCCTACAACCCAAGCACAATAATACTACGGCGTGCAGTCCGATCCAAATATATACCGCTGCGGCGCGCAGCCCGATCCACTACCAGTCAGCTAATATGCAAATGCAGGCTCGAAAGTTGTTTTGAAAACTCTTTTATCATTTTTCAGTTGAAAACAGTAATATCAAAGTTCCAGATATTGGAAATAACATGATAACAATAATAGCTACGGACTGGAAGTAAACTAGAATGCCAATATCACAAGACAATGATAACGATCCTCGCGGGATCCAATAACTGGCTCACAACCCACAAGTATACTCAACCATCCAAGAAGGAGGTTCGACGGCTCAAGAGTAGCCAATATCAAAATCTAATATGCAACCATCTGCGAAGGAGGTTCGACGGCTCAAGAATAGCCAATATCATAACACAGTGCCAACAAGTCGGACTAAGCCTTAGTCCCCAATCATAATCGACCCCGCACTCACAAGAGAGTACGTGTCTCGCCACTATACAGCGTCACAAAGTGGTATACCGGGGTTTCGAACCCGCTGGTCATCACCCACATCTATTACTCACCTCAATACAGCGCGACGACTACTCTGCAATGCCTTTGCCACGAGAATCAAGCTCCACACACATAGAATCCGATCAAATATAGTAAATACACATCAAATTAGACCAATGGAACGATACCTAGTCAAAACAACTCAATTTACATCAAAATTCCCAAATTTTCCAAAACCCGACTTTCGGTACGCTTCTCGAAAAATTACGAAAGTCACATATTCCGAACCCTCATCTCAATACGAGTCTAGGCATATAAAATGTACCAAAATCGGACTCCATTTGCCCACTCAAATCAGTGTTTTTCTTCAATTTTAGGCCTAGGGCTCAAACCCACCTTTAATCTTCCATTTACAGAGAATTAACCAAGGATTTCATGATAAAATGATGTAATTAAGCCACAAAACTTACCTCCGCTGAATCCCCGATGAATCCCCAACAATTTCCCGTAAATACCTTCTCTTAGAACTCAAATATGGAGGTTTTGGGTATGAAGTTCGCGAATACACTGTTCTGTTATTTTAATATACTGACTGCTAGGCGACCCTCTGCGATCGCAGCCATAGGCTCGTGATCGCGATGAACAAATTCACCAGGCTCCAAAATTACTCTACGCGATCGCGACATACCCTACGCGATCGCACTGCTTCAGGACTCAACACTACGCGATCGCGTGAACCCACCCGCGATCGCACAGCTTTAAGTTCCAGACCTACGCGATCGCACACAAGGCATCGCGATCGCGATGCATCCCGTCATAACCTTACGCGATCGCATACTATACCTCGCGATCGCAGAGCTTACAATTCTCCTCTTACGCGATCGCATTCGAAGTTTCGCGATCGCAAACCACAAAAATCCTCTGCACTTGTTGCAGCAGAAACAGCAGTGCATTTGACACAAAATGGTCCGTTTGGACCCCCGAATTCATCCCGAGGCCCTCGGGACCCCAACGAAAACCACCAACATACTCCAAAACATGATACGAACTTGTTCCAATCATAAAAACACCATCCTAAACATCAAAATTGCCAATTACACACGGATTCAAGCCTAAGTTTCTTCAAAACTTCCGAAACTAACATTCAATCAAAAACCCGACCAAACTACGTCCGAATGACCTGAACATTTGCGGACATATCCACAATCACATGACGAAGCTACAGGAATTGTCGGAATTCCATTTCGACCCCCGGATCAAAATCTCACCTACCGTTCGGATTTCGCCAAAGTTCAACCTTAGCCAATTCAAGCCTATTTCTACACCGGACCTCCAAATTCAATTTCGATCGCTCCCCTAAGTCACAATTCACCTCCCAGAACTAACCAAGTCATCAGAATCCGATTCCGATCCCTCTAATTAAATATTCAACTCCAAGTTGACTTTCCATATTCAAGTTTCCTTCAAAAAGGCTATATGCCTCATTTTCAATCCAATTCACTCCTAACTCACCCGATAGACTCTAACACTGATATGAAAACATAAAACACATAAATATAAGATAATAGGGTGGTAATTCCCGTGATGTCGGGCTGAGTCGTCACATTCTCCCCAACTTAAACAAACGCTCGTCCTCGAGCGGACCCAGAGGTGTACTAGAAGCAACCCAATAGCTGAATGACCTTTCCAAGCATAAATGCGGGCGATCATACGTCACCCTATCTCACATAAGTCCGAAAACACCATATAGTTGAAATCTCACAGACCATCTGAACCATAAACCGCATTGCACTTTCCGAAATCATATACCAAATGCTAATCCCATGCCTATACTCAGGATACACTAGAATCCACTGCCATAACTCATACTCACCACTCCGGGTGAGGTCATATGATGTATCAAAAAACCCAATCACTCGAGACAATATTCTCTAATCACAACAATTTCCCACGATAACCAAATACTGAAAAAACTTTTTCATTAGATAGAGTCTCATTCCAACACCTTCATATCATGCCCACGGCAACCGAACACGCGATATATCGAACCCATCTCTCAGGTCAACCATTCATGAATCCATTTCACTTTTAACTGATCCCACAACAGATTTCGGACCCAAATCTCGGTATTACCTTTCTAACCAACTGAAATCACATATGCTCGCTCTCCATAATGACTCAAATGATCATTTCGATTATAACAGACCGCACTGGTGACATGATACCTCAAACACCGACCTAAGCCGCGACGAGCACAACATAGGCTCCAATAGAAACGTCTGAACACACTCGAATCATGACAGCTCAAATCATGACAACTGTCTCTATCAAAAGAGCTGCAATTCAATTCCTCTGTGCCATCATAACATAGAACTGAGATTGCGTCTCGCATTATAGAAATAGAGTACCTGAATCCTCCTCGAGAGGTCATAACATCACGTGGCCTTGCCACAATTCATCTTTCCATCTAAACACCATTACTCATGAAGCGCCTCAAGTTACCAAGCTCAAACGGTCAGCCACACACAGATCTAGTTCTTGAACCCAAGCAATCAACCTCACCCACGGTGAAACAATTAATGTATGCTATCAAATCCTGAAAGGACACAACCGATGTGCCATTCGCCGAGCGATACTCAATACGGACTTTTCCTCAGAAACCAAAAGGTATTGTATACCAGGTAACATATAACTAACTTTATTTTCACATTACACTGTTGCGGCGTGCAACCCGCTCCAATGACATACCTGTGGCGGCATGCCACCCGATCCAGATACCATACCCGTGGCGGCGCGCCACCCGATCCATATAGAACCCTCGCTAAAGAAATACGCGTCGAGTCAAGTTGCTCATTATAATGAACATATATAGCCTCAAGTTCGGCCACGAGAAACGCATCCAACAAAGTTCCTCAATACCAGAACAAAATCAATGGTAGAAACCTCTGCACTGACATCTGCCACGAAGGCCCAACTGACAAAGCAATACCTACCAGCCGTCCACTGGTCCTGGGGTACAACTACCCTGCTGGAGCATACTCTGATGCACTCTGCTACATAATTTGTGCCATTCCATCATAGTCCATATCACATTAGTCTAGACAACATGGCCCAATGACGACCAGTTAGCAATCAAGTATCATAATCCAAATTCGTCATATCAAGTTGAGAGAAAGAGAGCCACTAGGGCTTTCGATTTCAAATAATCACCAAACGGTGCCGATACACACGATATACGACTACTGCATAGGCAGACTAACGAGAACTTCAAGTCTCCAACACATATATAACAGATGAATCACATGCCTGATTCCGTACTTCACCGTACAAATACATAACGCACATCAAGCGTCCATTCATACCACAAAAGCCATTCAGAAATTTCACTGTGCTATTAGCAACTCAATTATTACAGTCGATTCAATAAGAGAATGCCACCATACCACTAGATATTATTACATTACCTTGTCCTTTTGGACCATATTCCCTACCAATTCACTAGAATAGCTGTACCATTTTCCTTAATCACCAGAAAGATCGATTCTTAAATCGCATGCAGCTGCCCGCGCTGCTCAATGATTTTAATGACTTCCCATATATTATGAACTGATCCCAAAACCTTGAATATGCCATTATCAACTTTTCCATAACACATCGCATATACAATACCATACTAAGATAACATGGAAATTCTTATCCCTTTCCTACGCCGCAAACATCGACGCACTCAACTAGTCAAGGACTTTCATGATCCCATATAGAGAAAACTCATTACACATTCCAAGCTTTGCATAACAACAGGAAATACACTCATTTTTCAAACCACATTAAAACACATCACATCTCTTTCTTCCAATTACGTTGCATAAGTTAAACTGCCATGACTGAGTCCTTATACCCATCTCGAGTTACACAACTGCGACCACTCAAAATCTTTATTGCACAATATCTACGAGACTCATTACTTTAAACATATACCAGGAATTAATCGTATTCCTTCTCATACCGTTTCGGTTTATTAACAAGTTGTTCCATTTACCCAGTTTCCTTTCTGATTCATCTTTAATTTAATATTAGCCCTTACTGTAACACAATAATACATCAACTCATGTTACCACACTAGACTCGTACATAAGACCCATAGGCCACTGAATACTCCCTCAATATTTCCCAGAAGTATCACATTCTACAATACATTATTTTGAAGAACTTTATGCGATTTGAATTCGTTACCATTACCTTCCAATACGGTTACATAGAATCCCATCATTCACATGATATAACACAAGTCTTGATCTCTTGTAACGAAACCACGTCTCTAGCCACATGCACAATCTTAAGACACCTGACTATTACAAGCAAAATCTTGAACGCCATAAACAATTCTCGGGCGTCATTCACCCTTATTCAGCTGTAATTCAACTGTCTTATTGAACAGAACCACTCGTGCCTTGCTAGAACTCTGACACCGTAGAACATGATTACATACAAATACAATTAGCTATCTTTCTTTTCTATACACCGAACATTCTTTACCAACATAAGTTCACAACATCCTAGTATTTCTTCACATCTACGAAGCACCATAACCTTTATCAAAATTTCCCAACATACCTAGGACCAAGTCCAAATCCCCATTCACAATACCACCACGCTCGTCACATGACGTGTGTATCATCTCAGCATAGCACTGTATAGTGCAAATACGGGGTTTCAAACCCTCAGTACATTATCTATTGCCACCACTCACAAAATCAGCACCTCGATGTTCAAGTCATAGACAAGGTCCAGCCTCCAGTCCTCCCGACTGGCCCAACATGAACTCACAGAGATTTTATCTCGCCCCTCGATCGGGGAATCACAAGGCATAAGGTAATTATATTACTGAGCGCTCAATATGTACACAGATGTGCGGAAGGAATTTTCAAAAGTACATCTCAAGCTGAATCAAGTACGCACGATAAGAATTCCAAGAAATGTGAAGTGTTTCCTAAAGGTTCGCAGCCTCCCGAGGATAAGTATAGGCGTCCCCGTACCGATCCACAAGACTCTACTAACCGGCTCAAGACTCATGAGGCCTAGTAAACCTAGGCTGTGATACCAACTTGTCACGACCCCAAATCTGGTCGTGATGGCGCCCAGCACACTGCTACGCCAGCCCGACCAACCAACAACTATTTACGGAGCTATGAGCTCGCATTATCTCATCTACGCATAACAAATTATAAGACAACAGTGATAGATATATTAAAATAGGGAACCAAGTCCCAACGCATACCAAATCCCACAGACCGAAGGGTCAAGAGTCATGAGCCTCTAAAGAACATAAGTGTAATAAGGTTTACAACCAAAACTCAGTGCGGAAAGAAATGACAACAAGAAATGAAAAAGACAGTCAGAAGGGGAGTCAGGTCATGCGGACACTACAGCTACCTCGACTATCCCGCACAATGCCTCTGAGCGGCTACTGGATCAGGTCTGCCGAGAGGTACCTGGATCTGCACACAAGGTACAGGGAGTAAAATGAGTACTGCCAGACTCAGTGGTAATAAACAGGGGTAAGACAACGTAGATAAGAAATCCACAGTAAAGCACAATGTAAAGCTATAACCAATACCCTCTAGTTGTTCAATATCAACAGTAGAGAGAGAGCCAACAATATCAACAACAAGTATAACCGCTGGCTGATGTAGCTAAATGCAATGCAATGCATGAAATGACAGCTACGGCGCGTAGCCCGATCCAATTTGGGTACCCGTGCTCACCGTGGGGTTTCAGACTCCACAGGGGCTCCTACAGCCCAAGCACAATATCATGAATATATGCTGCGGTGTGCAGTCCGATCCAGCCCGATCCACTACCAGTCAGCTAATATGCAAATGCAGCCTCGCAGGCTCGAAAGTGGTTTTGAAAACTCTTTTGTCATTTTTCAGTTGAAAATAGTAATATCAAAGTTCCAGAGATTGGAAATAACATGATAATAGTAATAGCTACGGACTGGTAGTAAACTAGCATGTCAATATCACAAGACAATGATAACGATCCTCGCGGGATCCAATAACTGGCTCACAGCCCACAAGTATACTCAACCATCCAAGAAGGAGGTTCGACGGCTCAAGAGTAGCCAATATCACATATAATATGCAACCATCCGAGAAGGAGGTTTAACGGCTCAAGAATAGCCAATATCATAACATAGTGCCAACAAGTCGGACTAAGCCATAGTCCCCAATCACAATCGACCCCGCACTCACAAGAGTGTGCGTGTCTCGCCGCTATACAGCATCACAAAGTGGTATACCGGGGTTTCGAACCCGCCGGTCATCACCCACATCTATTACTCACCTCAATACGGCGCGATGACTACTCCGCAATGCCCTTGCCACGAGAATCAAGCTCCGCACGCGTAGAATCTGATCAAATATAGTAAATACACATCAAATTAGACCAATGGAACGATACCCAGTCAAAACAACTCAATTTACATCAAAATTCCCAAAGTTGCCAAAACCCGACTTTCGGTACGCTTCTCAGAAAATTACGAAAGTCACATATTCGGAACTCTCATCTCAATATGAGTCTAGGCATATAAAATTTACCAAAATCGAACTCCATTTGCCCACTCAAATCAGTGTTTTCAATTTTAGGCCTAGGGCTCAAACCCACCTTTAATCTTCCATTTACAGAGAATTAACCAAGGATTTCATGATAAAATGATGTAATTAAGCCACAAAACTTACCTCCGTCGAATCCCCGATGAATTCCCAGCAATTTTTCGTCAATAGCTTCTCTTAGAACTCAAAAATAAAGGTTTTGGGTATGAAGTTCGCGAATACACTGTTCTGTTATTTTAATATACTGACTACCAGGCGACCATCTGCGATCGCAGCCATAGGCTCGCGATCGCGATGAACAAATTCACCAGACTCCAAAATTACTCTACGCGATCGCGACATACCCCACGCGATCGCACTGCTTCAGGCCTCAACACTACGCGATCGCGTGAACCCACCCGCGATCGCACTGCTTTAAGTCCAAGACCTACGCGATCGTACACATCGCGATTGCGATGCATCCCGCCATAACCTTACGCGATCGAATACTATACCTCGCGATCGCAGAGTTCACAATTCTCCTCTTACGCGATCGCATTCGAAGCTTCGCAATCGCGAAGCACAAAAATCCTCTGCACTTATTGCAGCAGAAACAACAGTGCATTTGGCAGAAAATGGTCCGTTTGGACCCTCGAATTCATCCCGAGGCCCCCAGGACCCCATTGAAAACCACCAACATACTTCAAAACACGATACGAACTTGTTCCAATCATAAAAACACCATCCTAAACATCAAAATCACCAATTACACACGAATTCAAGCCTAAGTTTATTCAAAACTTCCGAAACTAACATTCAATCAAAAACCCGACCAAACGACGTCCGAATGACCTGAAAATTTGCGGACATATCCAAAATCACATGACGAAGCTACAGGAATTGTCAGAATTCCATTCCGACCCTCGGATCAAAAACTCACCTACCGTTCGGATTTCGCCAAAGTTCAACCTTAGCCAATTCAAGCCTATTTCTACACCGGACCTCCAAATTAAATTCCGATCGCTCTCCTAAGTCACAAATCACCTCCCGGAACTAACCAAATCATCAGAATCCGATTCTTAGCCCTCTAATTAAATAGTCAATTCCAGATTGACTTTCCATATTCAAGTTTCCTTCAAAAAGGCTATATGCCTCATTTTCAATCCAATTCATGTCACGACCCTAGTTCACCAATCGTGAACATGTCATGACGGCACCCAGTCCCCACGACTAGGTAAGCCTAACACATTGCGGAAATTACACGTTTATGAACTTTAAACAAGAAATAGCGGAAGATAATATAAATAGGAATGTAATATGTGCCGCTTGGCACATACACTCGTCCAACACACTGTGTAAAAATACCACCAAGACCCGGAATCCCAATACAACCAAACATCTTCTCGCTACATGCACCGAGCATTCTCTACCAACAACATCTTAAAACATACTATGATTCTCACACGCCTACGAAGCACCATGTAGCCTTTGTCAAATATTTCCCTGTTGATAATAAAATGCAGAGTTTATTAGGGACACAGGAACATCTAAAGTCCCAACATTATACCATACGAGCCTCAACTCTTGCCCATCCGCAAGTTTTCAAGAACTTTTTGAATAGCACCTAAATACATCGCAGGCCAAATCCGATACGACACATGACCCATAATTACATCGTTGATAGTGAAATCCTTTCATTTGACACGAAGCCTTAAGATACATCTTGCTAATCCATGATACTAGCCCTTAACATTCGTACGTCTTCATCATAAAACAAGCCAAAGGCATTCGTTTGGTACATGTCCTTCTTAAAACAGTTAAACTCATTTTCCCCAGTATCTCTGCTGGATGAATCCTTCACTAAATAGATATCTCATATGAACCATATAGTCTTTATTACCACCAACTATCTTTAGATCTACATCCACCTTGTGATTCTACCATTACTGTGACGATTTGGCAGTTAAGTAAACCTTCTCAAGACCGTACTTATCAACCGAATGTCAGAATCTAATGCACCCCCATGTGCACAATTGAAGATCTCTCAATTCTCTTGCATTATCGATATGGATGACACGCGGTAACAATGGTTGAGTAAATTCTTGACTCCCTTGAAATCCCTCTGCAACATCACGAACCGTCGGCGCATACTTGATACCGAGTGCGCAATTTCA
The DNA here is from genome assembly GCA_032618575.1 of Nicotiana noctiflora. Classification (NCBI taxonomy): domain Eukaryota; kingdom Viridiplantae; phylum Streptophyta; class Magnoliopsida; order Solanales; family Solanaceae; genus Nicotiana; species Nicotiana noctiflora. The sequence goes on along the minus strand of JASVEL010008894.1, from coordinate 58,844 downwards.
ACACACGAGTGGATGCAAAAGAACATATGACATAGGCTCCAACTGAATAAATGGCGCACGATAAGGAATTCAAAGAATTGAAGAGTTTCCTAAACAGTTACATAGCCCCTCGTAGATAAATACAGACGTCTCCGGAAATCCTCCCGAGGCCCCCGGGACCCCAACGAAAACCACCAACATACTCCAAAACACGATACCAACTTGTTCCAATCATAAAAACACCATCCTAAACATCAAAATCACCAATTACACACGGATTCAAGCCTAAGTTTCTTCAAAACTTTCAAAATTAACATTCGATCCAAAACCCGATCAAACGACGTCCAAATGACCTGAAAATTTGCGGACATATCCAAAATCACATAACGAAGCTACAGAAATTGTCGGAATTCCATTCCGACCCCCGGATCAAAATCTCACCTATAGTTCGGATTCGCCAAAATTTCAAACTTCGGCATTTCAAGCCTAATTGAGCTACGGACCTCCAAAATACATTCCGAACACGCTCCCAACCCCGAAATCACCTAACGGAGCTAATGGAACCATCGGATTTCCGTTCCGAGGTCGTCTTAACATTGTTCCGGCTACTGGCCATTTTCCAATTATAAAGCTTCTATTTAGGGACTAAATGTCCCAAAACACTCCGAATTTCAGAACCGACTCTCCCGCCAAATCAGCATAGCAGGAATGAACTTAGGAGAACAGTTAAATTGGAGATTGGGGCGAAATTTTCTAAAACGGCCGGTCGGGTCGTTACATCTTCCCACACTTAAAAGATTCGTTCGTCCTCGAACAAGCATAGAAAACATACTTGGAGTGGTGAAGAGATGAGGGTACTGGCTGCGCATATCCTGCTCAGTCTCCCAAGTCACCTCCTCGACCGGCTGGCCCCGCCACTGAACCTTTACCGAAGCGATGTTCTTTGACCTTAGCTTTCTGACCTGCCTGTCTAGAATGGCTACCGGCTCCTCAACATAAGACAGATCCTTGTCTAGCCGAACAGAAGTAAAATCCAACACATGCGACGGGTCACCATGGTATCTCCGGAGCATGGAGACATGAAATACGGGGTGAACTCCGGCTAGACTGGGAGGTAAGGCCAACTCATAAGCAACCTCCCCAATACGCCTCAAAATCTCAAAAGGGCCAATAAATATAGGACTCAGCTGAGCACATTAGCCTGATATAATCTGAAGATATTCCCTCTTGTTCAAACAGTTAAGTCTTAGAGCCTAATTCCACCATCCGGAATTCTGTGTCAGGCTTGTTTTCATCAAGAGATCACTCAATATTCCTCAAACACGATCCTCAAACATGACTGCATAATCTTGCTGGATCCTTACCTTGCAACACAAAATCCACAGGACCACGATAATATTTTATGATCAAATTAGCCAAAAATTCAACAAAACAGATGCTCCCATTGCACCTCACGATCTACATAGGTCTCGCTCTAACATTTTTCAATACTGACACGACGGAAGAGATGTGCCGATATCCATAACCAACTACTGGATCAACAATTCATTAGGTCTATACTCCTGACAAGATCCATTACCTTGTCCTAAACCAGAGGATGATCTTTTCCTCTATAATATACCTCATATAATCAGTTTGAACTGATCCCAAATCTCATAATCTCATCTCACCCAGTACGAACTGATCAGGCGATAAGCCACATCAGACATAATCAAAAGTCCCACAAGATGACACAATGTGCAAGTAATCCACTAATTCATACGTGATACAAAAGGAAGGAGAACACTAGAGAGAACTATTCAACTCTCACACTAACATGGACTTCCTCAGAAAAATAGGAAACAGAACACATAAGAGCAATTATGGACACTGAAATAAACATCACACTGTTGCGGCATGCAACCCGATCCCAACAGTATACCCATGGCGGCGTGCCACCCGATCCCAACAATATAACCATGGCGGCGTGCCACCCGATCCCAACAATATAACCATGGCGGCGTGCCACCCGATCCCAACAATATAACCATGGCGGCGTGCCACCCGATCCCAACAATATAAACTCACACAAGGAGTCATATGTCGAGCTGAATAGCTCGTCACATCAAAATACTGAATATCGATCATAAGCACACTAAGGTGCATGATATCAGACTCAATGAAAACATATAGCGCTATAGGCTATGAACTCAAGCACAACTGAGGTGCGATATAAGATCTGATTCTCAAGAGCCCTCATGCTCATATAACATCACCGCTAAGCGAAACCCCAACACATGAGGAACTTTCCAAGCCGTCTCACACTTATATGGCGCAATATATCTTTACATGAATTAACTAACCGCGAAATAAGACCGCGACTATCCCCCCATAAAGGGCGCATTGCTGGAAGAAACATAACCGGCCTGACGCAAGGCTCACTTCCACATTTAAATCTATCCACCGACCTTAAGTCTATCCTGGTCGTGCCAAGCTAAGTTAATAGTATTTCACAGGTCTATAACCCAATAAGCAGAGTTCCTTCCGGGCATAAATTCTCAAACGGATGATATCACCAAAATCCTCATACAGGTTTAAATTTCTAACCAATCAAGTGACTACATGTCACAGCTATACAATCTTCTTGTGGGGCAAGCTCCCACCATCTTCCAAATAATTAAACGGGCTTGCACATTCAACCCACCGGCTGCACTAACACCGAAAAGCAATCAGGAGTCCATAACCGGGATGCAAGCCTTTCTCACAGAACACCGATCTCAAATGATACTGATGTTAATATCCATCTTACTCAAAACACTGAAACCTCTTTCCTGCTCTTCTGAGCTCTTTATATCACATTCATTGACCAAACTGTGACCTTGGTCCTTACTTCAAATTTCATACTACTCATTGCACATCACGTGCCGATATACGATAGACATAATTTCCATCATAGCTCTAGAACCGACGATAGGCTCATACGTCATCACATAAGACTTTCCATTAAGCTCACTGCAGGAGAACTATAACAACATACGGCGAATTCTCATAACCATCGAATATGCTAATCTCTAAGTAGTGGTCTAAGCCACCATAACCCTTCCCGAGATCTACCTACTCATAACAGGCCCTAACAGAAGAATACTTCTGAATACCATCAAACACTGCGGCCGACGAGCCTCAAATGCACCGTCACAAATCACATGCATAATTCGATCACGTTAAATGAACCGATCATTGACACCAATATGCCAACTCAACTTTGGCTAATCAATCTACTTTCTTCCAGTTTATCCCGGATTGCCTTATAATGTAAATATCTCCCTTCAATACCTAACTTATTTCAACCACACTCACCCCGAATGACCTGAAATCATGAGGCCATGCTATCTCAAGAATGACGACCATTTCACGCCTCTCAAATGCTACACCACAAGTCAAAACATCATAGATTGTTTTTGTACTTTTCTTCCTAAGTTGCTTTAAAACTTTCAAAACTAACATTCGATCCAAAACCCGATCAAACGACGTCCAAATGACCTGAAAATTTGCGGACATATCCAAAATCACATAACGAAGCTACAGAAATTGTCGGAATTCCATTCCGACCCCCGGATCAAAATCTCACCTATCGTTCGGATTCGCCAAAATTTCAAACTTCGGCATTTCAAGCCTAATTGAGCTACGGACCTCCAAAATACATTCCGAACGCGCTCCCAACCCCGAAATCACCTAACGGAGCTAATGGAACCATCGGATTTCCGTTCCGAGGTCGTCTTAACATTGTTCCGGCTACGGGACATTTTTCAATTATAAGGCTTCTATTTAGGGACTAAGTGTCCCAAAACGCTCCAAATTTCAGAACCGACTCTCCCGGCAAATCACCATAGCAGGAATGAACTTAGGGGAACAGTTAAATTGGGGATTGTGGCGAAATTTTCTAAAAAGACCGGTCGGGTCGTTACAATTCACTCCTAACTCACCCGATAGATTCTAACACTGATATGAAAGCATAAAACACATAAATATAAGCTAACGGGGTGGTAATTCCCGTGACGATGGGCCGGGTCGTCTCACTAATTGATAATTAACTTTTTTTGGGTAGGAATGAAATATGAAATAGAGTTGTCTGTGAACACATATAACCATAGTTGGAGTAATATTACATATGACAAATATTCTGTTAAAATATGAAATTAATGCTCTGAGTTAATATGGGTAAGAGAAAAAGATATGGAATATTCTGCTGACATAAAAATAGAAAGAAAAATTCTTTCCAAAAACGTGTTATAGACCAAAGCCCAAAAATAAGTAAAAGAAAAAGATCATTGTGACATGATAATATAAGTTTACTCACACTTGCCATACAAATTTACATGATCGTCGATTTGTAATACTATTAAGGATTTCTTTTATGATAGATCTCCTTTTTCGAGAAAGAATCAATTAAAATTTTATTTGTATCTTACATATTAATTTTAAGTTGAAATAACAATTTTATATTTAGTACAAGCATTGTATTTGACCTTATTTGGGAATAATATACATTATCTATATCTATATTACATTAAAAGAAGAGTAGTATGCATTGTGGTTAAGCCAAGTGACAAGCTAAAATAAAGCAACTTGGCAATTTTAAGACAATATTAATAATTAAAAATTAAATATAGAAATATTATTAATGGAAGTAGTATAATGAGTCTTATACATAATCTAAATAGATCTTAGACAAATCTAATTTATATATATGTATTTATATTTATAAATATATGTATATTTGTGTTTATATTTATATATATATATATATATATATATATATATATATATATATATATATATATATATATATATATATATATATATATTGATTCACCCATAAATTTTCTTTTATATTAACTAGAAATATATAGGTAAAAAGTTAATTAAGAAACTATGAGAGGAAAAACTAAAAAAAACAGAAAGACGTAATATATCTATATTATATTAAAAGGAGAGTAGTATGCATTGTGGTTAAGCCGTGGAAAGCTAAAATAAAGCCACTTAGTAATTTTAAGACAATATTAATAATTAAGAATTATAAATGAAAACATACTTAATGAAAGTAGTTTAATAAATCTTATACTTAATCCAAATAGATCTTAGACAAATTCAATATTTATATCTATATTTATATTTATAAGTATATGTGTATCTATATCTATATATTGATCCACTCATAGATTTTCTTCTATATTAACTACAAATCTATATTATATTTTAGTTGAGTGTAGTTAGTTTTTAAAAGCATAAAATATTTTTTTTAAAATGCAATCCAATTAAGAAAATAGAATGACAACAATTATTTGAATTTGGGATGAGATTTTTTTCTAAAATGTGATAAGAAAAATCATATTTTGGAATATGAACAGTAAAGTAAAAGTTACTATTGAAATATTTTTTAATTTTATCTATTACATTAGAATGAGTGTAGTAGAAATAGATATTAAATTCAAACAGGCTAATGAAAAGCCACATGACAATGTCATAATATTAGGTATAAAAAAAAGAATAAATAAAGAAACTTAAGATTTTTTATCATATAGAAAAAAGAGTAAAATTTCTTTAAATTTGAGATGAGAAAGTTGTTATATTATGATAAGAAAAGTCACAGTATGGATAAGTCCACGTAATTCAAGTGTAGCATAGAAAATCTATAACTAAAAATATTAAGTAATAAAAATAAATTAGAGATATTGTGAGAATGTTTAAGTTCATATTAAGAAAATAAAGTAAAGTAAATTAATATACAATAATTAAAATATTATTAACAAATTTAAATAATTTAAGAATTTCAAGCAATATTCTAAAATGAAATAACTATTTATTTTATGATTAAAATTTTTATATGTTTATCTATAGTATATTAAATAATAGTAATGGATAATGATATTAAATAAAGTTATACGTTAATGAAAAGCCACATAAAATGTAATAAAATTATATACTAGATAAAAAATAGCAAAATTAAAGAAAATTATTAAAAAGTTACTATTCGAAATGCAATTGAGGGATTATTTGAATTTGAGATTTGAAATTTCTTAAAATTATGATGAGAATGCTCAAACTATGGATAATACCACGAAATTAAAGTCTTATTTATGAAAAATAAAAAACTATTAAGAAATAAAATTTTAAAAATACAAAATAAAATTCATATATAGGTAACTTTACTAATAAATAAAAATTATGTTTGTATCTTAAATTAAAAAGGAAAGGAAAATTACATAAAGAGATAAAATGACAGTGATGAATAAGACTTATTTGACTTTTAGATAAAAATAAAGTGATAGTAAGAATTTTGTTAAAACAAAATGTTATAATATGCTCAAATAGGACAGATCACCACATGACATGTTTGTATTCTTTAATAGTGATAGCGAAACGAAATACAAATACTGGAATCAAAGAGTTAGGTTGCTATAGATATAAAAAAAAAATAGGTGGTCAACTGCAATATTTAAACAATAATTTCATATCCCGTTTCTTAATTAATATTTAATAATTGTATAATTTTTATCTGAGAAATTTTATTTAAGGTTATCTGCATATAATTCAAACAACATATATCATAATTTGATATGTATTGTGATCGCGCATCGCGTGGGTAATAAAACTAATTGTATTAATAATACGTTGTTGAAACTCATATATAGGTATATTCCAACAAAATGCAATAGAGATTAGAAAAGGAAACTCGCAAATTAATCTTGAAATTAGTGAAAGAAAGGAAGCAAAGAGGATATGAGAAGAATCTGTTACAAACAATTCTGGAAGGGGCAGAAAATAGCAATTTAAAATCAGATGAAATTGATCAATTCATTGTTGATAGTTGCAAGAATATTTATTTGGCTGGATTTGAGACTACTGCTGTTTCTGCAACATGGTGTCTTATGTTATTAGCCAATTGGCAAGAAAAAGTACGTGCTCAAGTTCAACAAATTTGCAATGGTAAAATCTCAGATTTTGATATGATTCGACACATGAAACTGGTAAATTTTACTTTTTCCTGTTCATATTTTCTGTCTTTTAATTAATTACTGTCCCCGTCCCAGAGTTAATAGTCATCCAAATTTCAGTTTATTTCATTAGTCATACAACTATTTTTTTGTAATAAAAAAATAACTTAGTTATATAATAGAAAATAAGAAAATGCCGGTAAATGCTACATTTAATGCTGGATGATTACATCGATCTGAACATAACACTCATTTTGTGAATATGTTGAATATTAGCGGCATATCCACTACCACATAAATCTTTTAATTTTTTTCTTTTAAAATGAAAAAAACGTGGGTCTTGATATTTAGATGAAGATCAAAATTAATTTGTAATTTTTTTTATTTATAACATAAAAATTTGTGTTATTTTATGATTGTTAAATACAATTTAAATCTCTTTAGCATTAAATTCACAAGCCTTAGATTATGATTTTAAGTTTTGAGATCTTGTAGTTTATCTAATTCTACATTTACTTACGGGGTTATAATTTATCTATCGAAAATATTTTTATTTTCATTTTTCTTATTTTTATTGGTGGAGTTTCTAAGTTAAAGATTTTATTTTACTTGTGCAAATTTATTTTTAGCATACATAAAAATGTAGTTTCCTAGTGAAAATATTAATTTTACTTGTATTATTAATAATAAACATGTGATTCTTTCTTTAAAATACTCGTTATATTTACTTTTTAATGTCTGAGATGTACTGACAATAATATATATATATATATACATATATATATATATATATATATATATATATATATGTCCAATAAAATTTCATAAGTATGATTAATGTAAATTTTATATTTACAAATAAAGTGCTTACTAAATTGTCCGAATAAACTAAAAAAAATAAACTGGATAAACGTTCCGAACAAACTATATATTAGTAGTTATTATAAAATGTACATTGAAGACAATTTTGACACCTGCTGCTTTTAAATCCTAAATCCGCCTTAATTGGCAATATTTTGTTTTAGCTTTAATAATTCTCTGTACTTCCTCATTCCACCATCAAGAATCATGTGGCCGTCTAGCACTTACTTTGCACTTTCTTCCATAGGATGTCCACTCTCAATATATGTATCCACTCACTCAAAAAGGATAAAGTTTTAAGGGATCTTTACACAAATAGCTAGACGGATTCAATGTTTACTTTTTCTCATGAAGAGAAGAAGAAAACTATGGCAGCCATGTCTTATTCTCTCAACACAATGAAGGAAGAAGAAGAGTCTACAAATGCAGAAGGAAGAGCTTTCTCAGACATAACCTAGAGTTTTTGGACATATCTATATTAGATACTCTAGATAATTCTTTCACTCCGATTAAATCTTGGCCTTACACGTGGAAAGAGAGGAAGGATTTGATGCTTTCATTTTCTACTGTTTGATTCAATCTAAAGCCGATTTGTATATATTAAATAGGAGCTCATGTGACATGCACATGAGCACATATAAGAGAATATTTTATTGTTTTTCTGTTACACTGTAAACAAATAGAAATAGGACAAGTGTTTAGGGATCATTTCCTATTTTGTCATTACATAGCAGATAGTTTTGTATATATAGGATATAATTTTTGGTGAATACAATCAGAGAGAAAATTTCCTATTCTTCTTCTATTTTTGTGATGACCCGGCCCGTCATCATGTGAGTTATCACCCTGTTACCCCCGTTATATGCTTGTTGATGTTGTAATATGCATGTTGGGTGAGTTTGAGTCAATCCGGGTTGAGTTTGATTGAAATTGAGACAGAAAGTCTCTTAGAAGAAGGAATAGTTGGGAAAAGTCAACTGGCTTGACTATTTAGTTAAAGGACTCGGAATCGGATTCGGATGATTCGGTTAGTTCCGGGAGGTGATTTGTGACTTAGGGGAACAATCGGAATTGAATTTGGAGGTCCGGTGTAGAAATAGGCTTGAATTGGCTAAGGTTGAATTTTGGCGAAATCCGGACGGTAGGTGAGATTTTGATCCGGGAGTTGGAATAGAATTCCGACGGTTGCAGTACCTCCGTTAGGTGATTTTGGACGTGCTTGCAAAATTTCAGGTCATTTGGAGGTCGTTTGGTCGGGTTTTTGATCGAATAAGAATTTTGAAAGTTATAGTTAAACTTAAGCTTGAATTTGCTGAAAACGGACGATTTTGATGTTAACTATAGTGATTTAATGATTCGATCAAGTTGGAATGAGGTAATAGATCATGTCTGTATATTTGGTTGAGGTCTCGGGGGTCTCGGGTCTGTTTCGGATGTCCAACGGGTCATTTTTGAAAGATTTTTGCAGTTTTGAGTGTAAATGTAATGACCCAAAGGTCTATTTTTAGTTCTAGAGATCCAAATTTAACTTCGAGACTTCGAGAATTTAAATCATGAATTATAGGACTGATCTGGAAATTTTGGTTTAATTTCATCAAGTCGCGATTGGGTTTTTGACGCGATATGTGAGTTAATTGTTTAACGAGCGAAATTGGTATTGAACTAAGCAAATGAGCTCCAAATTCAGTTTTGTTTGAACTACTAGATCCGTATCAAAATTACGGAGCCAAAGGAAAAAAAAATCGTCTAATTTCGAGTTCGTATGATGGATTAGAGCCATTTTAGTAAAAAATGACTGTGCTGCAATTTAGATAAAAAGCTGCTGCAATGAACAGTACCCGTGAATAGTACCCCGTGAATAGTACCCCGTGAATAGTACTTGTGAATAGTACCCCCTGAACAGTAACACGGGTGAACAGTACACGGGTGAACAGTATTTTGTTATAAAAAAATCTGGACAGAATTTTCATCCGCGACTCATTAATTGAAAACCTCCATTGTTGAGTCTTGGAGAGCAAAAGTGAAGGGAAATTGCTGGGATTTCACCGGGTTATCATTGGAGGTAAGTTTTATGCTTAATATATGTGTTTTTATCTTAGAATCCTTCTTTATTTCACTGAAATTGGATCAAATTGTGGGGAAATTTAGCCTAGGCGAGGGCTTTGGTAAAATACCGATTTGAGCGGGCAAATGGAGTCCGAATTTGGTAAATTTTATATGCCTAGACTCGTATTGAGACGAGGGTTCCGAATATGTAACTTTTATAATTTTTCGAGAAGCGTACCAAAAATCGAGTTTTGACAACTTTGTGGGTTTTGATGCAATTTGGGTTATTTCGAATGGGTAACGTGAATTTAGCATATATTGATGTATTATCATTGATTTTGAGCAGATTTGGCAACCGAGGAGATTGATTTGCGAGGCAAGCGCAAGGCGGACCGAGGCTTCTACCGGTTCGAGGTGAGTGGTAGTAGTAAACAATGTACTGAGGGTTTGAAACCCCGTACTAGCACTTCACAGTGCTATATTGAGATGAGACACGCATTCTCCGACGGGCGTAGTGACATTGTGATTGAGGGTTCGGACTTGGTCCTTCCCGGCTAATAGAATATTGTGTTGTATGACTGTTAATGAGATTATAACTGTACAATTGGGCTAATAGCCATGTTTGGGGCCTTGTGCCGATCCGTAGAGCATTAGGGAACCTATAGAGCTAGGTGACCCTTATATCGTGTTGGAAACATACACTCAGCCGTAGCTCTAGCTGTATAGCATAATATGAGCCCGTATTAGATGTGTACGTTGAGAGAGATTATCTAGGGTGGAATTCTCTGTTCTAGCTGAGTGGGCCTGAAAGGCCAAGTCTATACCGATTGAGATGAGATAGGGTCGAGGACCCACTATGAGATGTTATATTGGGCCTTGAAAGGCCAAGTCTATATTGACTGAGACAGGGTCAAGGACCCACTATGATATATTATATTGGGCATGAGAGGCCAAGTATATACTGACTTGGGATAGGGTCGAGGACCCATTATGAGGTATTATATATATATACCTATATTGGATCGGGCCGCACGCCGCAGCAGTATATATATTGGATCGGACCGCACGCCGCGATAATATACATGTAATATACATGTGGGACGGACCGCACGCCGCGTATTATTGCGCTTGGGCTGTAGGAGCCCTTCGGAGTCTGAGTCTGCACACATTCTCAGTTAGCACTGGTGTATATTATGGGATCGGGCTGCACGCCGCAGCAGTATAGAGATATATATGTATATATATATTGGATCGGACCGCACGCCGCAGTAATATTTGTGTGGATCGTGCTGCACGCCGCAGTATTATAGTGCTTGGGCCTAGGGAGCCCCTCCGAAGTCTGTATACACCCCCAGTGAGCGCCGTCGACGTTAAATGGAGCGGGCCGCGCGCCGCAGCGGTATATGTATTGGAGCGGGCTGCGCGCCGCAGCATTATACTTATTCATAGGGCTGCGCGCCGCAGCATTATACTTATTCATATTCATATATATACTGAAATATTTATATGTTATAGACAAATGTATATGTCTCCATATATTGAGATGGCTGTATACCGTAGTGGTACGAGCGAGGATGTGGTCAGTGTGGGACCTAGATGAGATAGATGTGGACTGGAGATCAGAGTACTCATTATAGTGATGACTAACCTGTGGGGGTTGCCTTAGAACTGTTTAGTGATAGTACAGGAGTTCTTATTTTCAGTTATTGTTTATTATTGTTACTCATTGAGTTGAAATATACTCACCCCACTCCCCTGCACTTTTTGTGCAGATATACAGGTTCAGGAGGGCAGTTGAGCTATCGCAATTGCTTTATTATCCCCATTCTGTGGAGACTTCGAGGTAGCTGCCGACGTCCACAGTACCTGACCTCTTTCTTTTTATCATTTTGTTATCTCCATTCTGGTTAGACTTGATTGTATAGTAGATCTCATTTGTAGAGGCTCAGACTTGTGACACCACGATTTGGTTGGGACGGTGTTCTTGTATTTCATTTCTACACTTCTTGATTTGTTATGAAAACAGGCTAATCACGCCGATTAATTAGTATTAATTATACTTGGCTGGTAATTGGATAAGATGGTCGGGCTTGCCTAGCAATGTGTTGGGCGCCATCACGACCAGGGTTTGGGGTCGTGACAAGTTGGTATCAAAGCCTAGGTTAACAGGTCTCGCGAGTCATGAGCCGGTTGGTAGAGTCTCGTGGATCGGTACGGGACGCCTGTACTTATTCTCGGGAGGCTGCAAACCTTTAGGAAAGTTTCAAATTTTTGGAATTCTCATCGTGCGTGTGTTATTCAGCTTGAGATGTAATTCTTGAAATTCCTCCTGCATATTGATGCGCGCACTCGAGTGCTTAGTGATAAATTTGCCTTGATGGCTTATGATTTCTCGATTAAGGGGCGAGATGTAATCTCCGTAAGTTTTATGTTGGGCCGGTCTGAAGGACTTGAGGCCGAATCTTTGCATATGGCTTGAGCACCGAGGTGCTAATTTTACGAGCTGGTATTATGAACTTATATGTTTAGTATTGTCCCTGATTGTGGGAATGACGACTAGATAGCTATGTAATGAGTATGTTGGTACTGTGTAATGTCTATGGCAATGGAAGGTATACATAAATATTAAGGAAAGAAAATGTTCTTACTTGGTGGAATAGCCCAGATAATGGGGGGTTGAAATGTATTTTCTATGTGTTAAGATTCAAATAGGTGAAACGCATGTCCACGTATCAATTTTGATAATATAATACAGGTGGTATTGAGATTAATATTGTTGATATACATTGTGATGCTTTGTCAATTTGTGGACGTGTCGTTAGCATGATTTTGGTGGTTCTCTGGCAGGTGGATAGGCCCAATTACAAAGGAAACTCTGCCGAAATTTTTGAAAATTTTGGGACTTAAAAAAAAAATAAGATGTTGTCGCCTAAGGAATGGGCTTAGCTGTTGCGTGTGAATGAATACGAGAATTGCAAAAGAGTTAAGATTTCCGATGATTCGAGTCCCCGCCAAAGTTTGTAAATAGCTCGAGTTTAATCTCACTGTAATATTGGAGCATCAATTGATTAAGAATGCTATGAGTGGCTAAAAGTGCTTTGATGTATGGCTCCGAGCCAAGTTGGGGAGGTTGTTATTGACTAACTGATTGCACTATTGTGTGCTATGATGGTTCTGTCCCCAAGCATGTTGGGAAAAATTCCGACGAAGGTTATGGTGCTTCGTAGATGTGAGAAAATACTAGGAGGTTTTGAGTGGCTATTGCTAAAGAATGTTTGATGTATAAAAAAGAAAGATAGTTAATTGTATCCGTATGTAATCATGTTCTGCGGTGTTAGAGTTCTATTAAGGCCCGAGTGGTTCTGTTTAATAAGGCAGTTGAATTATAACTGGTTAAGGGTGAATGACGCCCGAGAATAGCCTTGCGGTGTCCAAGATTTACGCTTGCAACAGTCAGGTGCCTTAAGAATGTGTACGTGGCTAAAGACCGTGGTTTCGTTAGAAGAAATCAAGACTTTTGTTATGTTATGGGGATGATGAGATTCTTTGTATCTGTATAGAAAGGTAATGATAACAAATTCAAATCGCAGGAAGTTCTTCAAAACAATGTATTGTAGAATATGGTATTTCTGGGAAACAATTGAGAGAGTATTCAGTGGCCTATGGGTCTTAGACCGTATGGTCTTATGTACGAGTCTTGTGTGGTAACATGGGTTGAGGCATTGAGGTGCTGCAGTAAAGACTAGTATTAAATTAAAGATGAATCAGAAAGGAAATTGGGTAAATGGATCAACTTGTTAATAAACCGAAACGGTATGATAAGGAATACGATTAATTCCTGGTATATATTTGAAGTAATGAGTCTCGCCGATATTGTGCAATAAAGCTTTTGAGTATTGGCGGTTGTGTAACTCGGTATGGGTATAAGGACTCGGTCCCTGGCAATTTAACTTATGCAATGTAATTGGGAGAAAGGATTTGTGATGTGTTTTACCGTGGTTTGAAAATGAGTGTATTTCCTGTTGGTATGTAAAGCTTGGAATGTGTAATGAGTTTTCTCTATATGGGATCATGAAAGTCCTTGACTAGTTGAGTGCGCCGATGTTTGTGGCGTAGGGAAATGGATATGAATTTTCCCTGTTGTTTTAGTGTGGTATGGTATATGCGATGTGTTATGGAAAGTTGATAACGGCATCAATTCATTATATGGGAAGTCATTAAAACCCTCAAGCAGAGTGGGCAGCTGCAGATAATCTTAGAATCAATCTTCCTGGTGATTTAGGAGAATGGTACTCCTATGCTAGTATTTCGGCAGAGTCTATGGTAAAAAGGGGCAGGTAAAATAAATTGATAATATCTAGCGGTATGGTGGTATTCTCCCGTTGGATCGACTGTAATAATTGAGTCGTTGATGACATAGTGAAATTTATGAATGGCTTTCGTGGTATGAATGGACGCTTGAGGTGCGTTATGTAATCATACGGTGAAGTACGGAATCAGGCATAGTGATTACTGTGTTATGTATGTGTTGGAGACTAGAAGTTCTCGTAACCCGCCTATGCAGCGGTGGTATATCGTGTGTATCGGCACAGTTTAGCGGTTATCGGAAATTGGAAGCCCTAGTGTCTATCTCGTCACTTGATATGACGAATTTGAATAATGATATATGATTGCAGGATTGGTTGTCATAAGTCAGGTTGTCTAGACTAATGTGATATGGACTATGTCAGAAAATGTCACAAACTGCATGGCAGAGTGCATCAGATCATGCTCCAGCAGGGTAGATGTACCCTAGGGCCAGCGAACGGCTGGTAGGTATTGCGTTGTCAGTTGGGCCTTCGTGGCGGATGTCAGTGTAGAGGTATCTACCATTGATTCAGTTCCGGTATTGAGGAACTTTGTTGGATGAGTTTCATGTGACCGAGCTCGAGGCTATATATACATGTTTGTTGTAATGAGCAACTTGAGTCGATGTGCATTCCCTTTTGCTAGATTTATGCGTGGATCGGGTGGCACGCCGCCACATGTATAGTATCTGGATCGGGTGGCACGCCGCCACATGTATGGTATCTGGATCGGGTGGCACGCCGCCACATGTATGCTATTGGAACGGGTTGCGCGCCGCAACAGTGTGATGTGGGAAATATAGCTTCCTATATGTACCTTGTATACAATACTTCCTCTCTTCCGAGGAATAGTCCGTATTGGGTATCGCTCGGGGAATAGCACATCGGTTGTGTCCATTTAGGGATTCGATAGCATATACTAAATGTATCACCGCGTGTGATTGATTGCTTGAGTTCGGACCTAAATATGTGTGTGGCTGACCGTTTTGAGCATTGCGACTTGAGGTGCTCCATGAGTAATAGTGTTTGGATAGAATCATGAGTTGTGGCAAGGCCACGTGATGTTATGACCTTTCGAGGAGGATTCGGGTACTCTAATTTCTATGATGTGAGACGAGAATCTCAGTTATGTGTTGTGATGGTATGGAAGAATTTGAATTATGGCTCTTTGTGCGAATCAGTTGTCATGATTCAAGTGTGTTCAGATTGTTCTTATTGGAGCCTGTGTTGTGCTCGTTGTGGCCTAGGCCGATGCTGAGGTGTCATGTTACCAGTGTGGTGTGTTATAACCGAAATGATCATTCAAGTCATTAATGAGAGCGAGCATATATGATTTCAGCTTGTTAGAAAGGTAATATCGAGGTTTGGCTCCGAAACGTATTGTGGTATAAGTTTTAAAAGGGAAATAGATTCACGAATGGTTGACCCGAGAGATGGGTTTGGTATATCGCGTGCTTCGGTTGCCGTGGGCAGGATATGAAGGTGTTGGAATAAGACTCTATCTAATGATAAAGGTTCTTTCTGCTAGTATTTGGTTATTGTGGCAGGTTGTTGTGATTAGAGACTATCGTATCGAGTGATCGGGTCGTTTAATACATCATGTGATATCACCCGGAGTGGTGAGTTGGCTATTATAGTTGGATCGTGTGTACTCTGAGTATAGATGTGGGATTCAGACTGGTATATGATTTCGGAAAGTGCGATGTGGTTTATGGTTCAGTTAGACTGTGGAAATTCAGCTATACTATGTTATCAATCTTATGAAAGATAGGGTTGTGACGACCCGGCCCGTTGTCACGAGAATTACCACCCCGTTATGTTGTAAATGCATGTTTTATGATTTTATATCGGTGTTAGAGTCTATCGGGTGAGTTAGGAGTGAATTGGATTGAAAATGAGGCATATAGCCTTTTTGAAGGAAACTTGAATAAGGAAAGTCAACCCGGAGTTGACTATTTGGTTAGAGGGCTCGAAATCAGATTTTGATGATTAGGTTAGTTCCGGGAGGTGATTTGTGATTTAAGGGAGCGATCGGAATTGAATTTGGAGGCCCGGTGTAGAAATAGGCTTGAATTGGCTAAGGTTGAAGTTTGGCGAAATACGAACGGTAGGTGAGATTTTGATCCGGGGGTCAGAATGGAATTCTGACAGTTGCAGTAGCTCCGTTAGGTGATTTTGGATGTGCCTGCAAAATTTCAGGTCATTCGGACGTCGTTTGGTCGGGTTTTTGATTGAATGTATAATTCGGAATGTTTTAAGGAATTTAGGCTTGAATTTGATGTGAATTATGGGTTTTGGTGTTATTAGACGTGTTTTGAGGATGGGAGCAAGTTCGAATAAGGTATTAAGATGTGTTGGTGTGTTTGGATGAGGTCCCGGGGGCCTCGGGGTGATTTCGGATGGTTAAACGGGAGAAAACATGGAAATATTGCAGAATTGTGTTCTGGTTCTGCTGTTTTCGCTCCTGCGGAAATGGGGGCGCAGGAGCGAGTCCACAGGAGTGGACAAGGGGGCGCAGAGGCACTTGGCTTCGCAAAAGCGGAAGCATGTCCGCTGAGGCGGCTACGCAGGAGCGAGGTCTAGACCGCAGAAGCGGCCAAGGGGGGAGATGGGGAATTCCGCAGAAGCGGAATGGTGATCGCATAGGCGAGTCCGCAGGAGCGGACACTTGTACAAAGAAGTGCGAAAGACCGCAGAGGCGGAGGGGATTCCACAGGAGCGAACCCACAGGAGCGGTCCATGGATCGGGGGTGCGAAAATGGCCAAAAGGGCCTGGGTTCGCGAAAGCGACCATTTGGTCGCAGAAGCGGTTCCGCAGGGGCGGAATTTTATCTGCAAAAACGAAAATCGCAGTGAGTAATTGTATCAGAAGTTAGAAAAATTTCAGAAACATTTCACACATTTGGGTCTCGGCTTTAGAGGCGATTTGGGCGATTTTGAAGAGAAATTCAAGGGAAATCATCAGGTAATCAACTATGGACTTAAACTATGATTAGTATTGGTAATATTATGCAATTATATCATGAAAATGGAGGAATTTGGGGTAATTTATGGAGGATTTAGCCCTAGGCTTGAACTTTAGAAAATCAAGGTTTTGAATGGGCAAATGGAGTCCGAATTTGGTAAAATTGATATGCTTAGACTCGTATTGAGATGAGGGTTCGAATATGTGACTTTCGTGATTTTTCGACAAGCGTACCGAAAGTCGGGTTTTGGAAACTTTGGGAATTTTTATGTAAATTGAGTTATTTTGATTGGGTGTCGTCCCATTGGCCTAATTTGTTGTATCTCTACTGTATTTGATCAGATTCTACGCGTGCGGATCTTGATTCTCGTGGCAAGGGCATTTCGGAGTAGTCGTCGCGCCGTTTTGAGGTGAGTAATAGATGTGGGTGATGACCAGCGGGTTCGAAACCCCGGTATACCACTTTGTGACGCTGTATAGCGGCGAGACACGCACACTCTTGAGAGTGCGGGGTCGATCATGAATTGGAGACTATATATTAGTCCGACCTGTTGATACTGTATTATTGGCTATTCTCGAGCCGTTGAACCTCCTTCTTGGACGGTTGAGTATATTGTGGGCTGTGAGCCAGTTATTGGATCCCGCGAGGATCGTTATCATTGTCTTATCATATAGACATGCTAGTTTACTACTAGTCCGCAACTATTTCTGTTATTATGCTAATTCCAATCTCTGGAACTTGATATTACTATTTTCCAACTGAAAAATGATAAAAGAGTTTTCAAAAACTACTTTTGAGCTTGCGAGGCTGTATCTGCATATTAGCCGACTAGTAGTGGATCGGGCTGCGCGCCGCAGCGAGATATATATATGTTGTATCGGGCTGCACACCGCAGTAAATCTCTATGAGATGTGCTTGGGCTGTTGGAGCCCCTCCGGAGTTTGAACCCCCACAGTGAGCACGGGTACCCAAAAATTGGAGTCGAGCTACGCGCCGTAGTGGTCATATCATGCATTGCATTGTATTTAGCTACATCTGCTAGCTGTTATGCTATTTATTGGTATTTGTTGGTACAGGTACAGTGAATATTGATTCTGTGACAGGGTAGCCGATTATAGCTTTACATAGTGCTTTATCGTGGAATTCTTATCTGCGCTTGTCTTACCCTTGTTTATTACCACCGAGTCCGGCAGAGTACTCATTTTACTCCTCGCACCTTGTGTGCGGATCCGAGTACCTCTCGAGCAGTGATCCAGTAGCGGTACGAGGCGACATCTGTGGGATATACGAGGTAGCTGCAGAGTCCGCAGGACCCGATATTCCTTCTTACTGTCTCTTGATTTTGTATTGACTTTTCTTTCCGCACTTGGTATCTTGTAAACCTTTATACACTCATGTTCAGTAGAGGCTCATGACTTTTGACCCTTCGGTCTATGGGAGTTGATGTATTATGGGACTTGGTTCCCCGTTTTTGTTATATGTATCGCTATTGCTTCGTGATTTGATATGCTTAAATGGGCTAAAGAGAGCTTCTAGCTCCGTTATTGTTATTGATTGGTCGGGCTGGCTTAGCAATGTGCTGGGCGCCATCACGACCGGATTTGGGGTCGTGACAAGTTGGTATCAGAGCCTAGGTTTACTAGGCCTCACGAGTCTTGAGCCGGTTAGTAGAGTCTTGTGGATCGGTACGGGGACGCCTGTACTTATCCTCGGGAGGCTGCGAACCTTTAGGAAAACTTCACTTTTCTTGAACTCCGTCGTGCGATCTTGTTGTTCTGAGAACTGAACTTCTATATTCTATTCTCTCGCAGATGGCGAGAACGCGAGCATCGGGACGAGGTGGACGACCTCCATTGCCACCTGTTAGAGGCCGTGGGCGCGGTCGTGCTAGAGGTAGAGGTAGGGCGGCCGAGGCGGTGCCGGCCGACCCGCTCGTTGTACCGGTTCGGGAGCGGCCCCCGGTGGTTGATGCTCCGGCAGCCCCGGTTCAGGGCCGGACTATATCTATTGCTATTCCCGGTCTTCGGGAGACGCTTGCTCAAATATTATCGGTGTGTTCCGATTGGCTCGAAGTAGTTTCGATTACCGCTACCGTAGCGACATCTCAGTCGGGGGTGGTCGGCAGACCACTGCAGCTCGCACACCGACCCGGTTGTTCGAGGACTTCGGACACCGAGGCGGTCCCTCGCTCGGATGGTTGCACCGGTTATTCCTCCGACTGCACCAGCTCCAGCTCCGAGCATATGGTTCGGAGTTATGCCCGATGACGAGCGACGTCGTCTTGAGAGATTTGGCGGACTTCAGCCATCCCATTTTAGTGGCGCCGAGGCGAGGATGCCCGGGGTTTCTTGGATAAGTGTCGGAAGATGCTGGCGTACGGCTGGTATTCTCGAGTCCGGTGGAGTTTCATTTACTACATTTCGGTTCGACCGGTCCCGCATTTGATTGGTGGGAGGAGTTTGAGAGGCGTAGGCTTGCAAGAGCAGCACCTCTCACATGGCAACAGTTCTCTACTCTCTTTCTAGAGAAATATGTACCTCGGTCTCGTCGCGAGGAGCTACGTCGCCGGTTCGAGTGGTTGATTCAGGGCGACATGTCTGTGACCCAGTATGAGCTTAGATTCACTCGGTTGGCTAGGCATGCCACATGGATGATCCCCACTGATAGGGAGAGGATCAGGAGGTTCATTGATGGCCTCAACTACTCTATCCGTATTCTTATGACCAGGCGAGCGAGTTCTGTCATCATCGTTTGAGCAGGTTGCTGATATGGCACGCTCCATTGAGGCGGATCGTCGCCGAGAGAGAGAGGAGCGGGAGGCCAAGAGGCCTCGTGGTTCTGGTAGTTTTAGTGGTGCTCCGTCCAAAGAGCATTCCCGGCAGAGCAGAGGTCGCTCATCTAGACCTTCTCATTCAGGCCGCCCTGAACAGAGCGGAGGTTCTTATGGTCGTGGTCGACAGGGGTTTCAGCAAGGTTAGTCATCACTTAGTGCCCTCCCAGCCCAGAGTGCAGCACCCACTTTTTCAGCCCAGGGTTCTTCTACGGTGAGGGGTTCCCTTCAGTCCCCTTCTCCAGCACCAGGTGCATGTTTTGAGTGTGGTGAGTTTGGCCACATGAGGAGACAGTGCCCTCGACTCCGTAGGGGCAGGACTCAGCAGAGGGATCAGCCCTCATCTTCAGTACCATCTCAGTCTAGTAGAGGTGGAGATCAGTCTTCTCGTTGTGATGCAGTTGCCTCCGATGCAGTGATTACAGGTATCATTTCTGTCTGTCACAGAGATGCCTCTGTTCTATTTGATTCAGGATCCACATATTCTTACGTGTCCTCTTATTTGTCACATTATTTGGGTGCGACTCGTGGTAGTCTTGATTTGCCTGTTCATGTATCCACCCCCGTGGGTGATACGATTATTGTGGATCATGTCTATAGATCCTGTGTTATATCTATTGGGGGTCTGGAGACCCAGGCAGATTTGTTATTGTTGGGGATGGTGGACTTTGATGTTATATTGGGTATGGACTGGTTGTCTCCGTATCATGCGATATTGGACTCTCATGCTAAGACAGTTACGTTGGCCATTCCTGGTATTTCTCAGGATTGAGTGGCGGGGTTCGACCGATTTCGTCCCTAGCCGTGTTATTTCGTTCTTAAAGGCTCGGAAGATGGTTGAAAAAGGGTGTTTATCGTACTTAGCTTTCGTGAGAGATGTGGGAGCTGAGTCTCCTAGCATTGATTCTGTACCTGTTGTGAGGGATTTCCCAGATGTATTCCCCTCAGACCTGCCGGGCATGCCGCCGGACAGGGATATTGATTTTGGCATTGACTTGGTGCCGGGCACTCAGCCCATATCCATTCCTCCTTATCGGATGGCACCAGCTGAGTTGAAAGAACTGAAAGAGCAACTTCAGGAGCTTCTGGATAAGGGTTTCATCCGCCCTAGTATGTCCCCGTGGGGTGCGCCGGTATTATTCGTTACAAAGAAAGATGGTTCCATGCGAATGTGTATTGATTATAGGCAATTGAACAAAGTGACGGTGAAGAACAAGTACCCTCTACCGCGCATAGATGATTTGTTTGATCAGTTACAGGGTGCGAGGGTGTTTTCTAAGATCGATCTTCGTTCAGGCTATCATCAGCTGAAGATCAGGGAGTCTGTCATTATGAAGACTGCATTCCGGACCCGATATGGTCATTATGAGTTCCTTGTGATGTCGTTTGGGCTGACCAACGCCCCAGCAGCATTTATGCATCTGATGAACAGTGTGTTGAGGCCTTATTTGGATTCATTTGTGATTGTGTTCATTGATGACATTCTAGTCTACTCCCGTAGTCAGGAGGAGCATGCTCAGCATTTGAGTATTGTGTTGCAGAGATTGAGGGAGGAGAAGCTATATGCTAAATTCTCCAAGTGCGAGTTTTGGCTCGAGTCCGTGGCATTTATGGGACATGTGGTGTCTCGTGATGGTATTCAGGTTGATCAGAAAAAGATAGAGGCGGTGCAGAGTTGGCCTAGACCGTCCTCAGCTACAGAGATCGGGAGTTTTCTTGGCTTGGCGGGGTATTATCGCCGGTTTGTTCAGGGATTTTCATCCATTGCTTCTTCATTGACTAAATTGACCCAGAAGGGTGCACCATTCGTGTGGTCGGATGAGTGCGAGGAGAGTTTTCAGAAGCTCAAGACAGCTTTGACCACAGCTCCAGTGTTAGTATTGCCATCAGCTTCAGGTTCATATACCGTTTATTGTGATGCCTCGAGAGTGGGGATAGGTTGTGTGTTGATGCAGGAAGGAAAGGTAATTGCTTATGCTTCTCGGCAGTTGAAGCCACATGAGAAGAACTATCCTGTTCATGATTTGGAGCTAGCCGCCACTGTTCATGCATTGAAGATTTGGAGGCACTATTTGTACGTTGTGTCTTGTGAGGTGTATACCGACCATCGTAGTCTCCAGCACTTGTTCAAACAGAAAGACCTTAATTTGAGATAGCGGAGATGGCTAGAGTTGCTGAAGGATTATGACATTACTATATTATATCATCCGGGGAAGGCCAATGTGGTGGCCGATGCTTTGAGCCGGAAGGCGGTCAGTATGGGGAGCTTGGCATATATTCTAGCTGAGGAGAGGCCATTTGCTTATGATGTTCAGGTGCTAGCCAATCGGCTAGTGAGGTTAGATATTTCGGAGCCCGGCAGGGTACTGGCTTGTGTTGTATCTCGGTCATCTCTATATGATCGTATTCGTGAGCGCCAGTATGATGATCCACATTTGGCTGTCCCGAGGGACAGAGTTCAGCATGATGATGCTAGAGATGTCACCATTGATAGTGACGGCGTATTGAGGATGCAGGGCCGGATATGCGTGCCCAACGTTGATGGCCTTCGTGAATTGATTCTGGAGGAGGCCCATAGTTCGCGATATTCTATCCATCCAGGAGCCGCGAAGATGTATCAAGATTTGAAACAGCATTATTGGTGGAGAAAGATGAAGATGGACATTGTTAGACATGTAGCACGGTGCCTCGACTGTCAGCAGGTTAAGTACGAGCATCAGAGGCCCGGTGGCGTGTTTCAGCGTATTGATATTCCCGAGTGGAAGTGGGAAAGGATCACTATGGACTTTGTTACTGGACTCCCTCGGACAGTGAGGAAGTTTGATTCTGTTTGGGTGATTGTGGATAGGCTGACCAAGTCAGCTCACTTCATTCCAGTTAGTACTACCTACTCATCGGAGCGGTTGGCAGCGATCTTTATTCGAGAGATTGTTCGGTTGCATGGAGTTCCGGTGTCTATCATATCCGACAGGGGTACTCAGTTCACTTCTCAGTTTTGGAGAGCATTTCAGCGAGAGATGGGTACGCGGGTTGAGTTGAGTACTACATTTCACCCCCAGACAGATGGGCAGTCTGAGCGTACTATTCAGATTCCGGAGGATATGTTGCGAGCGTGTGTGATTGACTTTGGTGGTTCGTGGGATGAGTTCCTACCACTTGTAGAGTTTGCCTACAACAACAGTTATCAGTCGAGTATTCAGATGGCCCCGTATATGGCATTGTATGGCAGGCGGTGTAGATCCCCCGTGGGATGGTTTGAGCCTGGTGAGGTTAGATTGATAGGGACTGAGTTAGTCCAGGATGCTCTAGATAGAGCAAAGTTGATCCAGGAGAGGCTTCGTACAGCACAGTCTCGTCAGAAGAGTTATGCGGACCGTAGAGTTCGAGAGTTGTCTTTCATGGTTGGTGACAGAGTATTGTTGAAGGTTTCGCCTATGAAGGGTGTCATGAGGTTTGGAAAGAAAGGAAAGTTGAGTCCCAGGTACATCGGTCCTTTTGAGATACTTAGGAGAGTTGGAGAGGTGGCATATGAGTTGGCCTTGCCGCCCAGCTTATCCAGCGTTCATCCAGTATTCCATGTGTCTATGCTCCGGAAGTACATTGGAGATCCGTCTCATGTATTAGATTTCAGCACCATTCGGCTTGATGGTGATCTATCCTATGATGTGGAGCCTATTGCCATTTTGGGACGGCAGGTGAGAAAATTGAGGTCTAAGGAGATTGCATCAGTTAAGGTTCAGTGGAGAGGTCGACCCGTGGAGGAGGCCACTTGGGAGATCGAGCGGGAGATGCGGAGTAGATATCCTCACTTGTTTGAGACTTCAGGTATGTTTCTTGACCCGCTCGAGGACGAGCGTTTGCTTAAGAGGGGAGAATGTGACGACCCGGCCCGTCGTCACGAGAATTACCACCCCGTTATGTTGTAAATGCATGTTTTATGATTTTATATCAGTGTTAGAGTCTATCGGGTGAGTTAGGAGTGAATTGGATAGAAAATGAGGCATATAGCCTTTTTGAAGGAAACTTGAATAAGGAAAGTCAACCCGGAGTTGACTATTTGGTTAGAGGGCTCGAAATCGGATTTTGATGATTAGGTTAGTTCCGGGAGGTGATTTGTGATTTAAGGGGAGCGATCAGAATTAGATTTGGAGGCCCGGTGTAGAAATAGGCTTGAATTGGCTAAGGTTGAATTTTGGCGAAATCCGAACGGTAGGTGAGATTTTGATCCGGGGTCGGAATGGAATTCCAACAGTTGCAGTAGCTCCGTTAGGTGATTTTGGATGTGCCTGCAAAATTTCAGGTCATTCGGACGTCGTTTGGTCGGGTTTTTGATTGAATGTATAATTCGGAATGTTTTAAGGAATTTAGGCTTGAATTTGATGTGAATTATGGGTTTTGGTGTTATTAGACGTGTTTTGAGGATGGGAGCAAGTTCGAATAAGGTATTAAGATGTGTTGGTGTGTTTGGATGAGGTCTCAGGGGCCTCGGGGTGATTTCGGATGGTTAAACGGGAGAAAATGTGGAAAATTGCAGGTTTTTGAGTCTGTTCTGTTGTTTTCGCTCCTGCGAAAATGGGAGCGCAGGAGCGAGTCCGCAGGAGCGGACAAGAAGGCGCAGGAAGCGGGATAGACCGCTGAAGCGGAGCCTGGCCCGCAGGAGCGGCTTCGCTGAAGCGAGTGGGCGATCGCAGAAGCGGTCCTGAGGCGCGATGGGGAGGTCCACAGAAGCGGGTGATTGATCGCGGAGGCGAGTCCGCCGAAGCGGACTCTTGGTCGCAGAAGCGGATCATTCCGCAGAAGCGGACTAATTTCCAGAAGCGGATGCGCAGGGGAGGTCCTTGGATCGCAGGTGCGGAAACGGCCAAAAGGGCCTCGGTTCGCAGAAGCGACCAAAAGGTCGCAGAAGCGGTTCCGCAGGGGCGGAATTTTATCCGCAGAAGCGAAAATCGCTGTGAGTTAAGTGTATCCGAAGTTAGAAAAATTTCAGAAACATTTCACACATTTGGGTCTCGGCTTTAGAGGCGATTTGGGCGATTTTGAAGAGAAATTCAAGGGAAATCATCGGGTAATCAACTATGGACTTAAACTATGATTAGTATTGGTAATATTATGCAATTATATCATGAAAATGGAGGAATTTGGGGTAATTTATGGAGGATTTAGCCCTAGGCTTGAACTTTAGAAAATCAAGGTTTTGAATGGGCAAATGGAGTCCGAATTTGGTAAAATTGATATGCTTAGACTCGTATTGAGATGAGGGTTCCGAATATGTGACTTTCGTGATTTTTCGACAAGCGTACCGAAAGTCGGGTTTTGGCAACTTTGGGAATTTTTATGTAAATTGAGTTGTTTTGATTGGGTGTCGTCCCATTGTCCTAATTTGTTGTATCTCTACTGTATTTGATCAGATTCTACGCGTGCGGAGCTTGATTCTCGTGGCAAGGGCATTTCGGAGTAGTCGTCGCGCCGTTTTGAGGTGAGTAATAGATGTGGGTGATGACCAGCGGGTTCGAAACCCCGGTATACCACTTTGTGATGCTGTATAGCGGCGAGACACGCACACTTTTGAGAGTGCGGGGTCGATCATGAACTGGAGACTATATATTAGTCCGACCTGTTGATACTGTATTATTGGCTATTCTCGAGCCGTTGAACCTCCTTCTTGGACGGTTGAGTATATTGTGGGCTGTGAGCCAGTTATTGGATCCCGCGAGGATCGTTATCATTGTCTTATCATATAGACATGCTAGTTTACTACTAGTCCGCAACTATTTTTGTTATTATGCTAATTCCAATCTATGGAACTTGATATTACTATTTTCCAACTGAAAAATGATAAAAGAGTTTTCAAAAACTACTTTTGAGCCTGCGAGGCTGTATCTGCATATTAGCTGACTAGTAGTAGATCGGGCTGCGCGCCGTAGCGAGATATATGTTGGATCGGACTGCACGCCGCAGGA
Organism: Nicotiana noctiflora; assembly: GCA_032618575.1. Classification (NCBI taxonomy): domain Eukaryota; kingdom Viridiplantae; phylum Streptophyta; class Magnoliopsida; order Solanales; family Solanaceae; genus Nicotiana; species Nicotiana noctiflora. The sequence continues at coordinate 32,882 of JASVEL010008894.1, read as the reverse complement.
AATCTCTATGAGATGTGCTTGGGCTGTAAGAGCCCCTCCGGAGTCTGAACCCCCACAGTGAGCACGGGTACCCAAAATTGGAGTCGGGCTACGCGCCGTAGCGGTCATATCATGCATTGCATTGCATTTAGCTACATCTGCTAACTGTTATGCTATTTATTGGTATTTGTTGGTACAGGTACAGTGAATATTGATTCTGTGACAGGGTAGCTGATTATAGCTTTACATAGTGCTCTATCGTGGAATTCTTATCTGCGCTGTCTTACCCTTGTTTACTACCACTGAGTCTGGCAATACTCATTTTACTCCCTGCACCTTGTGTGCAGATCCAGGTACCTCTCAGCAGTGATCCAGTAGCGGTGCGAGGCGACATCCGTGGGATATACGAGGTAGCTGCAGAGTCCGCAGGACCCGATATTCCTTCCTACCGTCTTTTGATTTTGTATTGACATTTCTTTCCGCACTTGGTATTTTTGTAAACCTTTATACACTTACGTTCAGTAGAGGCTCATGACTCTTGACCCTTCGGTCTATGGGAGTTGATGTATTATGGGACTTGGTTCCCCGTTTTCGTTATATGTATCGCTATTGCTTCGTGATTTGATATGCTTAAATGGGCTAAAGAGAGCTTCTAGCTCCGTTATTGTTATTGATTGGTCAGGCTGGCTTAGCAATGTGCTGGGCGCCATCACGACCGTATTTGGGGTCGTGACAAGGGTGAAGTGGTATCGCCCCGAATATATGCTTGGTAAGGTCATTCGGCTATTGGGTCACTTCCAGTAGACCTCTTGGTCCGCTCGAGGACGAGCGTTTGCTTAAGTTTGGGAGAATGTGATGACCCGGCCCGTCATCATGTGAGTTATCACCCTGTTACCCCCGTTATATGCTTGTTGATGTTGTAATATGCATGTTGGGTGAGTTTGAGTCAATCCGGGTTGAGTTTGATTGAAATTGAGACAGAATGTCTCTTAGAAGAAGGAATAGTTGGGAAAAGTCAACTGGGTTGACTATTTAGTTAGAGGACTCGGAATTGGATTCGGATGATTCGGTTAGTTCCAGGTGATTTGTGACTTAGGGGAACAATCAGAATTGAATTTGGAGGTCCGGTGTAGAAATAGGCTTTAATTGGCTAAGGTTGAATTTTGGCGAAATCCGGACGGTAGGTGAGATTTTGATCCGGGAGTTGGAATGGAATTCCGACAGTTGCAGTAGCTCCGTTAGGTGATTTTGGACGTGCTTGCAAAATTTTAGGTCATTCGGAGGTCGTTTTGGTCGGGTTTTTGATCGAATAAAAATTTTGAAAGTTATAGTTAAACTTAAGCTTGAATTTGCTGAAAACGGACGATGTTGATGTTAACTATAGTGATTTAATGATTCGAGCAAGTTGGAATGAGTTAATAGATCATGTCTGTATATTTGGTTGAGGTCTCGGGGGTCTCGGGTGTGTTTCGGATGCCCAACGGGTCATTTTTGAAAGATTTTTGCAGTTTTGAGCGTAAATGTAATGATCCAAAGGTCTATTTTTAGTTCTAGAGATCCAAATTTAACTTCGAGACTTTGAGAATTTAAATCATGAATTATAGGACTCATCTGGAAATTTTGGTTTAATTTCATCAAGTCGCGATTGGGTTTTTGACGCGATATGTGAGTTAATTGTTTAACGAGCGAAATTGGTAACTAAGCAAATGAGCTCCAAATTCAGTTTTGTTTGAACTACTAGATCCGTATCAAAATTACGGAGCCAAAGGAAAAACAATCGTCTAATTTCGAGTTCGTATGATGGATTTAGAGCCATTTTAGTAAAAAATGACTGTGCTGCAATTTAGATAAAAAACTGCTGCAATGAACAGTACCCGTGAATAGTACCCCCGTGAATAGTACATTGTGATCAGTACCCCGTGAACAGTACCTTGTGAACAGTACACGGGTGAACAGTATTTTGTTAAAAAAAAATCTGGAGAGAATTTTCATCCGCGACTCATTAATTGAAAACCTCCATTGTTGAGTCTTGGAGAGCAAAAATGAAGGGAAATTGCTGGGATTTTACCGGGTTATCATTGGAGGTAAGTTTTATGGTTAATATATGTGTTTTTATCTTAGAATCCTTCTTTATTTCACTGAAATTGGATCAAATTGTGGGGAAATTTAGCCTAGGCCAGGGCTTTGGTAAAATACCGATTTGAGCGGGCAAATGGAGTCCGAATTTGGTAAATTTTATATGCCTAGACTCGTATTGAGACGAGGGTTCCGAATATATAACTTTTATAATTTTTCGAGAGCGTACCAAAAATCGGGTTTTGACAACTTTGTGGGTTTTGATGCAATTTGGGTTATTTCGAATGGGTTACGTGAATTTAGCATATATTGATGTATTATCATTGATTTTGAGTAGATTTGGCAACCGAGGAGATTGATTTGCGAGGCAAGTGCAAGGCGGACCGCGGCTTCTACCGGTTCGAGGTGAGTGGTAGTAGTAAACAATGTACTGAGGGTTTGAAACCCCGTACTAGCACTTCACAGTGCTATATTGAGATGAGACACGCATTCTCTGACGGGCGTAGTGATATTGTGATTGAGGGTTCGGACTTGGTCCTTCCCGGCTAATAGAATACTGTGTTGTATGATTGTTAATGAGATTATAACTGTACAATTGGGCTAATAGCCATGTTTGGGGCCTTGTGCCGATCTATAGAGCATTAGGGAACCTATAGAGCTAGGTGACCCTTATATCGTGTTGGAAACATACACTCAGCCGTAGGTCTAGCTGTATAGCATAATATGAGCCCGTATTAGATGTGTACATTGAGAGAGATTATCTACGGTGGAATTCTCTGTTCTAGCTGAGTAGGCCTGAAAGGCCAAGTCTATACCGATTGAGATGAGATAGGGTCGAGGACCCACTATGAGATGTTATATTGGGCTTGAAAGGCCAAGTCTATATTAACTGAGACAGGGTCAAGGACCCATTGTGATATATTATATTGGGCCTGAGAGGCCAAGTACATACTGACTGGGATAGGGTCGAGGACCCATTATGAGGTATTATATATATATACCTATATTGGATCGGGCTGCACGCCGCAGCAGTATATATATTGGATCGGACTGCACGCCGCAGTAATATACATGTAATATACATGTGGGAGGGACTGCACGCCGCAGTATTATTGCGCTTGGGCTATAGAAGCCCCTTCGGTGTCTGAGTCTGCACACATTCTCAGTGAGCACTGGTGTATATTATGGGATCGGGCTGCACGCCGCAGCAGTATAGAGATATATACATATATATATTGGATCGGACTGCACGCCGCAGTAATATATGTTTGGATCGGGCTGCACGTCGCAGTATCATAGCGCTTGGGCCTAGGGAGCCCCTCCGAAGTTTGTATACACCCCCGGTGAGCGCCGTCGACATTAAATGGAGCAGGCTGCGCGCCGCAGTGTTATATGTATTGGAGCGGGTTGCGCGCCGCAGCGGTATATGTATTGGAGCGGGCTGCGCGCTGCAGCATTATACTTTTTCATATTCATATATATACTGAAATATTTATATGTTATAGACAGATGTATATGTCTCCATATATTGAGATGGCTGTATACCGTAGTGGTACGAGCGAGGATGTGGTCGGTGTGGGACCTAGATGAGATAGATGTGGACTGGGGATCAGAGTACTCATTATAGTGATGACTAAGCTGTGGGGGTTGCCTTAGAACTGTTTAGTGATAGTACATGAGTTCTTATTTTCAGTTATTGTTTATTATTGTTACTCACCGAGTTGAAATATACTCACCCCACTCCCCTGCACTTTTTGTGCAGATATACAGGTTCAGGAGGGCAGTTGAGCTATCGCAACTGCTTTATTATCCCCATTCTGTGGAGACTTCGAGGTAGCTGCCGACGTCCACAGTACCTGACCTCTTTCTTTTTATCATTTTGTTATCTCCATTCTAGTTAGACTTGATTGTGTAGTAGATCTCATTTGTAGAGGCTCAGACTTGTGACACCACGATTTGGTTGGGACTGTGTTCTTGTATTTCATTTCTACACTTCTTGATTTGTTATGAAAACATGCTAATCACGTCGATTAATTAGTATTAATTATACTTGGTTGGTAATTGGATAAGATGGTCGGGCTTGCCTAGCAATGTGTTGAGCGCCATTACGACCGGGGTTTGGGGTCGTGACAATTTTCCTTTCATGGTATCAGAGCAAGCTTAGCTTTATCCAAATTGATCTCTCATTTTCCTCTAAATTTCATCAATGGCAAGAGAAGAACTTCCCGCTGCTTCTTCTGCTTCTGTCAACTCTGGGTCGACCAGTCAAGTCACTCCACAAGATGTAAATCACCCTTGTTTTCTCCACTCTTCTGATGCACTTGGATTGAGTCTTGTTACCACACCCTTTGATGGTAGAGGATTTTCAGGATGGAGAAGATCAAACCTCAAAGCTCTATCAGCAAAGAACAAAATAGGTTTCATAAATGGAGAACTTGTGGAACCAAAACCTGATGCTCCAGATTTCCCACAATAGAGTAGATGCAACTTCATGGTGACATCTTGGCTCTTAAACTCTTTATCAAAAGAAATAGGTGACAGTGTGATCTATTCTAAATCAGCAAGGGATATGTGGAACAATCCTGAGCACAGATTTGAGCAAACCAATGGAGCCAAACTATACCAGCTACAGAAAGAAATATCCATGTTAGTTCAAGGCAACAATATCATTGCGGGATATTTTACCACACTGAAGAAACTTTGGGATGAACTTGATTCTCTCAACTCTTATTTAGTATGTAGTTGTGCATGTGTGTGTGAAGGAAAGAAAAATGTCACCAAGTTCTTAGAGGATCAAAGAATTATTCAATTCTTAATAGGACTCAATGATTGTTATTCTCAAGCAAGAGGAAACATCCTAATGATGAACCCACTACCTGGAATAGATTTTGCCTACTCTCTTCTCCTTCAAGATGAGAATCAAAGGGAAATATATGCAAGACCACAGTTCATTGTTGATGCTACCTCATTCATGGTAGGAGTGCAAGGAAGGCCACCTCAAAGAAACAACAATCAATCACAACAGAGGACATGGAGAAGCACACAAAAGGTCATGCACACACAGCAGAAAAGTAAGGGAAGAAAGACAAGGTTTAACCCTAATGTGAGCTGCACACACTGCATGAAGACTGGGCATGTCAGGGCAGAATGTTATAGGCTAAATGTATTTCCAGATGATTTTCAATTTACTAAATCAACACAAGTAAAGGCCAATGCTACAATTGAGGGACAAGATAATGAAAGTGGGAGAATTAAGAATAATGATTCAACAGTTCAAACTCAGCTTTTCAGCAAGGAACATGTGTCTGAATTAATGAATCTTATCAAACAGGCTCAATTTGCAAATACCACAGGTCCTGGAACTACAATTAATGCAAATGCAATAGCTGGTACCATTCTTAAATACTATGGAACTTGTTTGGCAGCTTTTAACACAAAGACCTAGATCGTTGATTCAGGGGCTTCTAAACACATGTGTTTTGATTCAAGTTGCTTCTTGTCTCTAGATCCTCTTTCTGTTCCCATACATATTATCCTTCTTTTCAATTATATGTCACACACATAGGTAGAGTTCCTATTCAATCTAATATGATCCTTGAAAGGGTACTTTATGTACCTTCTTTCAAATATATGCTGTCAGTTCATAAATTCTGTGTCCAATTTCATTGTTCTCTCAATCTGACTTCTAGCGGGTGTATTATGCAGGTCCCTTTAATGAAGAGGGGACAAGCTTTTGGTGAATTAAGGGAATGATTGTACCTACTGGATCCTAGTCCAACTAAGTTAGATTCAGTTTCTAGTTTAAACAGCAATGTTTTAATTCCAAAAGGAAGTGATTCCAGTATTGTTCCTAGTAATCTTTCCTGTTCTATTTTCAATTCCAATACAGATGTTTCCAATGTACTGAAATGGCATGTTATATTGGGACATCTTCCATTTTCAGTAATGAAAAATCTCCAGTTTATTCATTTTCCTTCTAATTTTAATTATGTGTGTGATGTTTGTCCAAAAGCCAGGCAAAGTAGATTGTCTTTCCCTGTGAGTCAAATTAGAACTCATGAGATATTTGATCTCATTCACATTAATGTATGGGGACCATTTAAGAACACTACTTACAATGGATACAAGTATTTTCTAATAATAGTTGATGACTTTAGCAGGGGAACTTGGACTTTTATTTTAAGTTTAAAGAGCAATGCCTTCACTGTTTTAAAGTCTTATTTAAATATGGTGGAAAGACAATTTGGAAAGAAAGTGAAGAAAATCAAATCTGATAATGCACTAGAATTGGGTAAAGGACTTTTTCAATCCGAGTTTCTTCAGTCTCAAGGTATATTACATGAGACTTTATGTGTGGCAACACCCCAACAGAATGGGGCTATGGAAAGGAAGCATATACACCTTTTGGAAGTGGCAAGGAGTTTTTATTTTCACTCACAAGTTCTTATTCAGTATTTGGGAGAGTGTATTTTGACTGCTACACACCTAATCAATAGGTTTCCTTCCAAAGTTCAAGATGGAAAGACTCCCTATGAGATTTTGTTCAAGAAAAGACCAAAATATGAATAGCTGAAGTCTTTTGGTTGCCTATGCTATGCTTCTACTCTATCACAACAAAGGAGCAAATTTGATCCCAGAGCCCAAACTTGTGTCTTTCTAGGATATGCACAACAACAAAAATGATACAAACTACTGGATATGCATTCAAAGAAAATCTTTACTTCAAGAGATGTTAAGTTCCATGAAATGATTTTCCCATTTGTTACTGCTCCTAAGGCTTCACCCTCATTTTATCCTTATTATCCTTTTCTTCCATGATTGTCCTACCACTACTGAACCTACATCACAGAACTTATCTCCTAGCACACCCTCTGAACATCAGCCAGACTCTACTAATTCCTTTTCTCCTCAGATTTTTTCCAGCCCATCTAATCATAGGCACAACCCATCTAGTTCCAGCCATACTCCTGCTAGTACTAATCTCACACCTCACATTCCACATCTTCCCACTACTTATGATATTCCACAAACTACCATACCTATTCCACCTCCTCCACTTAGAAAGTCTAAAAGAATCTATCAGAAACCATCCTACCTTAATGATTATGCATGTAACACCATTGTCTTAACTGATCTCACCTCATCATGTTTCTCAACCCACTGTGTTTTCCTTTGGAGCACTTTCTCCTACCAATCAAGCTATTTTCAAATCTATTTCCTCAGTGTTTGAACCTACCAATTATTCACAAGCTTCTAAGGATCCTGGATGGATAAGAGCTGTGGAAGCTGAACTCCTAGCTCTTCAACTCAACCACACCTGGGATGTGGTGTCTTTACCATCAAGGAAGAATGCTTTGCCTTGTAAATGGGTTTACAAAGTCAAGCACAAATCAGATGAATCTCTTGAAAGGTTGAAAGCAAGGCTAGTTGTAAGGGGGGATATTCAAAGAGAATGAGTGGATTATTTTGAAACTTTCAGTCCAGTGGTCAAAATGACCACCATCAGGTGTTTACTAACTGTAGCTATAAAGAAGGGTTGGGAGGTCTCCCAATTAGATGTTAATAATTCATTTCTGCATGGAGACCTCCAGGAAGAGGTATACATGAAACTTCCAGCTGGTTACTCATTCTCATCCTAATCATGTCTGTCTACTGAGGAAATCTCTCTATGCTTTAAAATAAGCATCCAGGAAATGGTATGCTCGTTTGACAGAGGCTCTTAGTTACAAAGGATACTCTAGTTCCTTAAATGACTATTCCCTATTCTACAAGAACACAAATCAGCATGTTTCCATAATTGCAGTATATGTTGATGATATTCTTATTACAGGAAATGATGATTTGGAAATACAACATATTACTGAAATTTTGAATTCTGAGTTTAAGGTTAAGAACTTTGGGAGTATTCATTATTTTTTGGGTTTGGAAATATTAAAAGAACCACAAGGTTATATAGTAAGTCAAATGAAATTCACCTTGGAGTTATTGGATGAATTTGATTGCAAAGGAGCCTCTGTTTCTTCTCCTCTTGATCCACATTCCAAATTGCATGCTGATTCAGAACCACTTATGGGGGACCCCACCATTTATCTATGTTTGGTTGGCAAGCTTAACTATCTTACCAACACACGTCCAGACATTTGTTTTGTTGTCCTTTGCCTCACCCAGTTTATGCAAAGACCCTCTCTTTCTCACTTTTCTGCTGGTCTCAGAGTTCTTCGATACCTTAGATCAGACCCATGACAAGGTATTCTACTCTCTTCTACTCCCTCTTTTGATCTTGTTGCCTTTTGCGACGTAGATTGGGCTGCCTGCAAAGATTCTCGAAAATCCATAAGTGAGTTCTTCATTACCCTTGGTGGTGCTCCTATTTCATGGAAATCAAAGAAGCAGATTTCCATTTCCCTATCATCTGCTGAATCTGAGTATCGTTCTTGTAACGACCCGGCCCGTCGTTATGGGAATTTCCACCCCGTTATGTTGCATTTACATATCTTATGCTTCTATATCAGTGTTAGAACCTATCGGGTGGGTTAGGATTGAATTGAATTAAAAATGAAGCAAATAGCATGTTTGAAGGAAGTTTGAATATGGAAAGTCAACCTAGAGTTGACTATCGAGTTAGAGTGCTCGGAATGGGATTCTGATGATTCGACTAGTTTCGAGGGATCATTTATGACTTAGGAGAGCAATCGGAATTGAATTTGGAGATCCGGTGTAGAAATAGACTTGAATTGGCTAAGTTCGAATTTTGGCGAAATCCGATCGATAGGTGAGATTTTGATCCGGGAGTCGGAATGGAATTACGACAGTTGCAGTAGTTCCGTTAGGTGATTTTGGATATGCTTGCAAATTTTCAGGTCATTCGGACATTGTTTGGTCGGGTTTTTGATCGAATGTGAATTTTTTGAAGTTAAAGTTAAACTTAAGCTTAAATTTGTTGAAAACGGACGATTTTGATGTTAACGATAGAGTTTTGATGATTGGAACAAGTTCGAATAAGGTTATAGGGCGTGTTGGTTCTTTTGGTTGAGGTCCCGGGGCCTCGGGTGAGTTTCGGGGTGATTTCGGACCATTTCTAGGCCATTTTTAACTGCTGGTTTATGTCTGTAGAAGTGTTCTACGCGATCGCGGACAATGGGACGCGATCGCGATGAGTAAAATGTGCGAAAATTATTAATGAATCGCGATCGCGTGAAATGCTCCGCGATCGCGAAGAAGGAAAATTTCTGTGCATTGATCCTACTTCGGAAGCTCATATCTTTTTATATACAAGAAATTTTAAGGTGATTCAAAAAAAAAGTTGTAGCCCATCGTGTCTAGTTTTCAGAAAGATAAAGAAATCATGATTTGGACATCTGTGTAAAGAGTTATGGACGTTACACTATAGGGTGTCCGAGAAGGATCTCTAATACACATGTATAACTTGGGAAGCTTATATCTAGAAATATATACGGATTCAGGAAATGACCATCAAATGAAAGTTATAGCCCTATGTGTCTAGTTTCTAGAACATCAAACCATTCATCATTTGGAGTTGTGTGCAAAATGTTATGACCATTAAACTGACTGAAGCCTGTCCGGAGGAACCAGAGTTTGTTCACCGCGATCGCGAAGCCTTTCCCGCGATCGCGAAGGGTAAATTTTGGGCCAAATTTTGTTCTCCGCGATCGGAGAGCCATTCCCGCGATCGCGATGAGTAATATGCCTGGGCAGAATGTTTTTAAAACATTCCAGTCGCGAAATCAACCCATTTTTTCACCATTTTTGGTCATTCTTGAGAGCTTTTGGACGGGAATTGAAGGGATTTCGACGGGGAATCATTGGAAGTAAGTTTTATGAGTTAAATACATGATTTTATCAAAGAATCTTCCATTAATTCTCTGAATTTGGGTAAGAAATCAAGAAAATTAGGGCTTTGAGCAAAAATCTTAAAATGGGGATTTGAAGGACCATTTGTGGTCCGAATTGGGAGTTCTTGGTATGTACGGACTCGTGGAGAGACGAGGATTCCGAAAATGTGAGTTTCATAATTTTTCGAGATGTGGGCCCGGGGCTCGGGTTTTGCAAATTTCGTGATTTTTGATATTTTTCGAGTTCTTTCGATTGGGTTATGTTCCATTAGCCTATTTTGATATATTTGTACTGATTTTGGCTAGTTTGGACGTGCGTGGATGCCGGTTCGAGGAGCTAAGGCATCGCGGGCATGAGTTTTCGTCGGTTCGAGGTGGGTAATACTTGTAAATGATGTCCTGAGGGTTAGTAAACCCCGGACTTGCACATCTTAGTGTTGTGTTGAGGTGACTTGCACGCCGGATAACGGGCGTGGGGTAGAGCACCATTGGGGATCGTGACTTGGTCCGTCCCGCGTAATAAATAATAACACCTAATTGTTGAAATGAATTGGACTAATTATCATGCTGGGGCTTCGTGCCGATTAATTGGATCCTTCATGGATTGGTATCATTGTTTTGATAACACTATGCATATTTTTTTCTAAATTTAAGTTTTAAAATGGTATTTTTGCTATTCAGCACATTTTTATAAGGTTATGAAAAACTTGAACAAGGTCTTAATAACATTTTTAGTTGTGAGCTAATATGATATCGTTGCCCGTAGGGCTTTCTTGATTATTTGTTAGGCTGATTGGGGCTGAGGGCCATATGTTAGGGCATGACATTCATATGAGCATATGCATACACATGCATGGATCGGACTGCACGCCGCAGTGGTATATGGATCGGGCTGCGCGCCGTAGCAGGTGTGATATTAATATTGTGCTTGGGTTGTAGGAGCCCCTCCGGAGTCTGAACCCCCACAGTGAGCACGGGTACCCAAAAGGATCGGGCTACACGCCGTAGCGGTCATATGCATTGCATGGCATACATACATTGGTTTACGTGTACTACGTGGCATAACATTTTAGCACTCATACTTTACTGGCACATGTGCATTTGTTGCTTTATTGACCGGATCTCCTGGTATAAATTGTTAAGGAGTGCTGAGCCCGAGAGGCTGATTTGAGTGCTGACTTGCACTGCTTGAGATTCTCCCAGGTATTGGTATGTTATAATGAAAGAAAGTAGCTAAAAATTGAGATTTCTAAATAATCTACTCACATATGCTAAAAAGGAATAAAATGATAGTGTTTTGAAGTTTTATGATAGTTCCGTATTGTGTAGCAAGAGATAGTGCCTTGCGTGGTTTTCTTCCCTTCAGCATTATTTACTTTTATTACCGCTGAGTTGGAAGTACTCACACCCGACTCCTGCACCTTGTGTGCAGATCCAGGTACATTACAGCAGAGCTGATTCCATTGCGGCTCGGGAGTGCTTTTGGACAGGTCGAGGTAGCTGCCAACGTTCGCAGGACCTGATTCTCCAGTTTGTCTATATTTTGTTCTGATCCTCCCACACTTGTGCACAGTTATATTCTCTATTTACACTTGTATATTCCGTAGAGGCTCATGACTCTTGACCCTTCGGTCTATGGGAGTTGGCACGTGTTGGGACTTGGTTCCTTGTTTTTAATATGTATCTATCACTGTTGAATTATTTCCGTATGCTTAAATTGGATAAAGTGAGCTTATGGCTCCGTGATTGTTGTTAATTGGTCGGGCTGGCCTAGCAGTGTGCTGGGCGCCATCACGACCGGATTTGGGGTCGTGACAAGTTGGTATCAGAGCCTAGGTTTACTAGGCCTCGTGAGTCTTGAGCCGGTTAGTAGAGTCTTGTGGATCGGTACGGGGACGCCTGTACTTATCCTCGGGAGGCTGCGAACCTTTAGGAAACACTTCACATTTCTTGGAATTCTTATCGTGCGTACTTGATTCAGCTTGAGATATAATTTTGAAATTCCTTCCGCACGTCTGTGTATGCATCGAGCGCTCAGTAATATAATTGACTTATGGCTTGCGATTCCCTGGTCGAGGGCGAGATGTAATCTCTATGAATTCATGTTGGGCCAGTCGGGAGGACTTGAGGCCAGATCCTTGTCTATGGCTTGAACACCAAGGTATTAATTTTGCAAGTCGGTATTATGAAGTTCATACGATCGGTATTGATCCTTATTGTGTAAATGGCAGTTTGATAATGGGAGAGCTATAAGGTATTCAGTTCTTATTGTGATTTGATATGTAGCCCTAACTATAGGCGTGAGAAATAATTATCATATCTCGTAATTGGAAGGTAAAGTGCCTTATGTGTAGTGGAACGAGTTTAAACTCAGGAAGACTAAAGTGATTTTGATATGTGTTATGATTCGAGCAAGTACAACACAAGTTCAAGTATAAATTGTGATAATATGATTCGTATAATATTGGGATTTAATGTTGTTGAAATACATTGTGATATCTTGTTGAGTTGTGGATGTATTGTTAGAATGGTTTGGTGATTCTCTGGCAGGTGGATAGGCCAATTTACAAAGGAAACTCTGCCGAAATCTTTGAAAAATTTGGGACTTAGAAAGATTTCTGTCACCTAAAGAGAGTGGGCTTATTGGTGGTGCATGTATATCTGCAAGAATTGCAGAAGAGCTAAGGTCTCGGATGATTCGAGTCTCTATCAAGGCTTGTAAATGACTTGAGTTTAATCTCATATTAACATTTCGGCATCACTTGAGTAATAATGATATGAGTGGTTGAAAGTGCTTTGATGAATGGCTTCGAGATAAGTTGGGGAGGTTGTTATTGATTAACTGATTGCACTGTTGTGTGCTGTGTTGGCTCTGTCTCTAAGTATGTTGGAAAAATTCTGATAAAGTTTATGGTGCATCGTATATGTGAAGAAATACTAGGATGTTTTGAACTGATATTGGTAAAGAATGTTCGGTGTATAGAAAGTTAAGATAGCTAATTGTGTTTGTATGTAATCATGTTCTGCGGTGTCAGGGTTCTAGCAAGGCACGAGTGGATTTGTTCAATAAGACAATTGAACTACAGCTGAGTAAGGGTGAATGACACCCGAGAATTGTTGTACGGTGTTCAAGATTTTGCTTGTAACAGTCAGGTGTCTTAAGATTGTGCATGTGGCTAAAGACGGTGGTTTCGTTAGAAGAGGTCAAGACTTGTGTTATATTATGTGAATGATGGGATTCTATGTAATCCGTATTGGAAAGTAATGATAACAATTTAAAAATCGCGGGAAGTTCATCAAAATAAAGTGTGGTGGAATGTGGTACTTCTGGGAACACTGAGAGAGTATTCGGTGGCCTATGGGTCTTAGACCGTGTGGTGTTGTGTACGAGTCTTGTGTGGTAAAAAGGGTTGAGGCATTGTCGTGCTACAGTAAATACTGATATGAAATTAGAGATGAATCAGAAAGGAAACTGGGTAAATGGAACAACTTGTTAATAAACCAGAATGGTATAAAAAGGAATACGATTGATTCCTGGTATGTGGTTGAAGTAATGAGTCTTGCAGACATTGTGCAGCAAAGCTCTTGAGTGCTGGCAGTTGTGTAACTTGATATGGGTATAAGGACTCAATCCTGACAGTTAAACTTATGCAACGAATGGGAATGAAGAGTTTGTGATGTGTTTTATCATGGTTTGAAAATGAGTATACTCCTGTCGGTATGCGAAGCGTGGAATGTGTAATGAGTTTTCTTCTATATGGGATCACGAAAGTCCTTAACTAGTGGAGTGCGCCGATGTTGAGGCGGAGGAAAGGGATATGAATTTCTATGTTGTCTTAGTGTAATATGGTATACACGATGTGTTATAGAAAGTTGATAATGGTATATTCTAGGTTTTGAGATCAGTTCATAATATATGAGAAGTCAATAAAATTATTGAGCCGCGCGGACAGCTGCAGGTGAATTAAGAATCGATCTTTCTGATGATTTAAGAAAATGGTACTGCTATTCTATTAACTTGGCAGGGAATATGATCCAAAAAGGACAAGGTAATGTAAACTAATAACATCTAATGGCATGGTGGTATTCTCTTGTTGGATCGACTATAATAACTGAGTCGTTGATGGCATAGTGAAATTTCTGAATGGTTGTCGTAGTATGAGTGGACGCTTGATGTGCGTTATGTATATGCACAGTGGAGTACGGGACCAGGTATAGCGATTCATGTGTTACATATGTGTTGGAGACTAGAAGTTCTCGTAATCCGCATATGCGGTGGTTGTATATCGCGTGTATCGGCACCGTTTTGTGATTATTGGAAATCGGAAGCCCTAGTGGCTCTCTCTTAGCTTGATATGATGAATTTGGGTTATGATACCTTATTTCGGACTGGTTGACATAAGTCAGGTCGTCTAGACTAATGTGATATGGACTATATCGAAAAATGGCACAAATTGCGTAGCAGAGAGCATCAGAGTATACTCCAACAGAGTAATTGTACCCAGGACCAGCGGACGGCTGGTAGGCATTGCGTTGTTAGTTAGAGCTTAGTGGCTTGAGGTGCTTCATGAGTAATAATGTTGGGATAGAATCACGAATCGTGGCAAGGCCACGTGACGTTATGACCTCTCGAGAAGGATTCAGGTACTCTATTTCTATGATACGAGACGCGATCTCAGATCTATGTTATGATGGCACAGAGGAATTAAATTGCAGCTCTTTTGCTGGAGACAGTTATCATGATTTGAGCTGTCATGATTCGAGTGTGTTCAGGCGTTTCTATTGGAGCCTATGTTGTGCTCGTCGCGGCTTAGGCCGGTGTAGAGGTGTCTTATCACCAGTGCGGTGTGTTATAATCGAAATGACCGTTGGAGTCATTAATGAATATGAGCATATTAGATCTTAGCTTGTTAGAAAGGTAAAAATCAAGGTTTGGCTCCGAAACCTATTGTAGTATCAGTTCTAAGAGGGAAATAGATTCACGAATGGTTAACCTGAGAGATGGGTTCGGTATATCGCGTGCTTCAGCTGCTGTGGGCAGGATATGGAGGTGTTGGAATAAGACTCTATCTAATGAAAGAGGTTTTCAGCTAGTATTTGATTATTGTGTCTAGTTGTTGTGATTAGAGACTATCGTCTCGAGTGATTTGGGTTGTCGATACATCATATGATCTCACCCGGAGTAGTGAATATGGGTTATTGCAGTGGATTCGAGTGTATCCTGAGTATAGGCATGGGATTTGCATTTGGCATATGATTTCAGAAAGTACAATGTGATTTATGGTTCAGATGGTTTGTGAAATTTTGACTATATGGTGCTTTTGGACTTGGGTGAGATAGGGTGACGTATGGTCGCCCGAATATATGCTTGGTAAGGTCATTCAGCTATTGGGTTGCTTCTAGTACAATTCTGAGTCCGCTCGAGGACGAGCGTTTGTTTAAGTTGGGGAGAATGTAACGACCCGGCCCGTCGTTACGGGAATTTCCACCCCGTTATGTTGCATTTACATATCTTATGCTTCTATATCAGTGTTAGAACCTATCGGGTGGGTTAGGATTGAATTGAATTAAAAATGAAGCAAATAGCATGTTTGAAGGAAGTTTGAATATGGAAAGTCAACCTAGAGTTGACTATCGAGTTAGAGTGCTCGGAATGGGATTCTGATGATTCGACTAGTTTCGAGGGATCATTTATGACTTAGGAGAGCAATCGGAATTGAATTTGGAGATCCGGTGTAGAAATAGACTTGAATTGGCTAAGTTCGAATTTTGGCGAAATCCGATCGATAGGTGAGATTTTGATCCGGGAGTCGGAATGGAATTCCGACAGTTGCAGTAGTTCCGTTAGGTGATTTTGGATATGCCTGCAAATTTTCAGGTCATTCGGACATTGTTTGGTCGGGTTTTTGATCGAATGTGAATTTTTTGAAGTTAAAGTTAAACTTAAGCTTAAATTTGTTGAAAACGGACGATTTTGATGTTAACGATAGAGTTTTGATGATTGGAACAAGTTCGAATAAGGTTATAGGGCGTGTTGGTTCTTTTGGTTGAGGTCCCGGGGGCTTCGGGTGAGTTTCGGGGTGGTTTCGGACCATTTCTAGGCCATTTTTAACTGCTGGTTTATGTCTGTAGAAGTGTTCTACGCGATCGCGGACAATGGGACGCGATCGCGGTGAGTAAAATGTGCGAAAATTATTAATGAATCGCGATCGCGTGAAATGCTCCGCGATCGCGAAGAAGGAAAATTTCTGTGCATTGATCCTACTTCGGAAGCTCATATCTTTTTATATACAAGAAATTTTAAGGTGATTCATAAAAAAAGTTGTAGCCCATCGTGTCTAGTTTTCAGAAAGATAAAGAAATCATGATTTGGACATCTGTGTAAAGAGTTATGGACGTTACACTATAGGGTGTCCGAGAAGGATCTCTAATACACATGTATAACTTGGGAAGCTTATATCTAGAAATATATACGGATTCAGGAAATGACCATCAAATGAAAGTTATAGCCCTATGTGTCTAGTTTCTAGAACATCAAACCATTCATCATTTGGAGTTGTGTGCAAAAAGTTATGACCATTATACTGAAGCCTGTCCGGAGGAACCGGAGTTTGTTCACCGCGATCGCGAAGCCTTTCCCGCGATCGCGAAGGGTAAATTTTGGGCCAAATTTTGTTCTCCGCGATCGCAGAGCCATTCCCGCGATCGCGATGAGTAATATGCCCGGGCAGAATGTTTTTAAAACATTCCAGTCGCGAAATCAACCCATTTTTCACCATTTTTGGTCATTCTTGAGAGCCTTTGGACGGGAATTGAAGGGATTTCGACGGGGAATCATTGGAGGTACGTTTTATGAGTTAAATACATGATTTTATCAAAGAATCTTCCATTAATTCTCTGAATTTGGGTAAGAAATCAAGAAAATTAGGGCTTTGAGCAAAAATCTTAAAATGGGGATTTGAAGGACCATTTGTGGTCCGAATTGGGAGTTCTTGGTATGTACGGACTCGTGGAGAGACGAGGATTCCGAAAATATGAGTTTCATAATTTTTCGAGATGTGGGCCCGGGGCTCGGGTTTTGCAAATTTCGTGATTTTTGATATTTTTCGAGTTCTTTCGATTGGGTTATGTTCCATTAGCCTATTTTGATATATTTGTACTGATTTTGGCTAGTTTGGACGTGCGTGGATGCCGGTTCGAGGAGCTAAGGCGTCGCGGGCATGAGTTTTTTCGTCGGTTCGAGGTGGGTAATACTTGTAAATGATGTCCTGAGGGTTAGTAAACCCCGGACTTGCACATCTTAGTGTTGTGTTGAGGTGACTTGCACGCCGGATAACGGGCGTGGGGTAGAGCACCATTGGGGATCGTGACTTGGTCCGTCCCGCGTAATAAATAATAACACCTAATTGTTGAAATGAATTGGACTAATTATCATGCTGGGGCTTCGTGCCGATTAATTGGATCCTTCATGGATTGGTATCATTGTTTTGATAACACTATGCATATTTTTTTCTAAATTTAAGTTTTAAAATGGTATTTTTGCTATTCAGCATTTTTATAAGGTTATGAAAAACTTGAACAAGGTCTTAATAACATTTTTAGCTGTGAGCTAATATGATATTGTTGCCCGTAGGGCTTTCTTGATTATCTGTTAAACTGATTGGGGCCGAGGGCCATATGTTAGGGCATGACATTCATATGAGCATATGCATACACATGCATGGATCGGATTGCACGCCGCAGTGGTATATGGATCGGGCTGCGCGCCGCAGCAGGTGTGATATTAATATTGTGCTTGGGCTATAGAAGCCCCTCCGGAGTCTGGACACCCCCAGTGAGCACGGGTACCCAAAAGGATCGGGCTACACGCCGTAGCGGTCATATGCATTGCATGGCATACATACATTGGTTTACGTGTACTACGTGGCATAACATTTTAGCACTCATACTTTACTGGCACATGTGCATTTGTTGCTTTATTGACCGGATCTCCTGGTATAAATTGTTAAGGAGTGCTGAGCCCGAGAGGCTGATTTGAGTGCTGACTTGCACTGCTTGAGATTCTCCCAGGTATTGGTATGTTATAATGAAAGAAAGTAGCTAAAAATTGAGATTTCTAAATAATCTACTCACATATGCTAAAAAGGAATAAAATGATAGTGTTTTGAAGTTTTATGATAGTTCCGTATTGTGTAGCAAGAGATAGTGCCTTGCGTGGTTTTCTTCCCTTCAGCATTATTTACTTTTATTACCGCTGAGTTGGAAGTACTCACACCCGAGTCCCTGCACCTTGTGTGCAGATCCAGGTACATTACAGCTGAGCTGATTCCATTGTGGCTCGGGAGTGCTTTTGGACAGTCGAGGTAGCTGCCAGCGTTCGCAGGACCTGATTCTCCGGTTTGTCTATATTTTGTTCTGATCCTCCCACACTTGTGCACAGTTATATTCTCTATTTACACTTGTATATTCCGTAGAGGCTCATGACTCTTGACCCTTCGGTCTATGGGAGTTGGCACGTGTTGGGACTTGGTTCCCTGTTTTTAATATGTATCTATCACTGTTGAATTATTTCCGTATGCTTAAATTGGATAAAGTGAGCTTATGGCTCCGTGATTGTTGTTAATTGGTCGGGCTGGCCTAGCAGTGTGCTGGGCGCCATTACGATCGGATTTGGGGTCGTGACAAGTTGGTATCAGAGCCTAGGTTTACTAGGCCTCATGAGTCTTGAGCCGGTTAGTAGAGTCTTGTGGATCGGTACGGGGACGCTCGTACTTATCCTCGGGAGGCTGCGAACCTTTAGAAAACACTTCACATTTCTTGGAATTCTTATCGTGCGCATTTGATTCAGCTTGAGATATAATTTTGAAATTCCTTCCGCACGTATGTGTACGCATCGAGCGCTCAATAATATAATTGACTTATGGCTTGTGATTCCCCGATTGAGGGGCGAGATATAATCTCCATGAATTCATGTTGGGCCAGTCGGGAGGACTTGAGGCCAGATCCTTGTCTATGGCTTGAACACCAAGGTATTAATTTTGCAAGTCGGTATTATGAAGTTCATACGATCGGTATTGATCCTTATTGTGTAAATGGCAGTTTGATAATGGGAGAGCTGTAAGGTATTCAGTTCTTATTGTGATTTGATATGTAGCCCTAACTATAGGCGTGAGAAATAATTATCATATCTCGTAATTGGAAGGTAAAGTGCCTTATGTGTAGTAGAACGAGTTTAAACTCGGGAAGACTAAAGTGATTTTGATATGTGTTATGATTCGAGCAGGTACAACACAAGTTCAAGTATAAATTGTGATAATATGATTCGTATAATATTGGGATTTAATGTTGTTGAAATACATTGTGATATCTTGTTGAGTTGTGGATGTATTGTTAGAATGGTTTGGTGATTCTCTGGCAGGTGGATAGGCCAATTTACAAAGGAAACTTTGCCGAAATTTTTGGAAAATTTGGGACTTAGAAAGATTTCTGTCACCTAAAGAGAGTGGGCTTATTGGTGGTGCATGTATATCTGCAAGAATTGCAGAAGAGCTAAGGTCTCGGATGATTCGAGTCTCCGTCAAGGCTTGTAAATGACTTGAGTTTAATCTCATATTAACATTTCGGCATCACTTGAGTAATAATGATATGAGTGGTTGAAAGTGCTTTGATGAATGGCTTCGAGATAAGTTGGGGAGGTTGTTATTGATTAACTGATTGCACTGTTGTGTGCTGTGTTGGCTCTGTCTCTAAGTATGTTGGGAAAATTCTGATAAAGTTTATGGTGCATCGTATATGTGAAGAAATACTAGGATGTTTTGAACTGATATTGGTAAAGAATGTTCGGTGTATAGAAAGTTAAGATAGCTAATTGTGTTTGTATGTAATCATGTTCTGCGGTGTCAGGGTTCTAGCAAGGCACGAGTGGATTTGTTCAATAAGACAGTTGAACTACAGCTGAGTAAGGGTGAATGACACCCGAGAATTGTTGTACGGTGTTCAAGATTTTGCTTGTAACAGTCAGGTGTCTTAAGATTGTGCATGTGGCTAAAGACGGTGGTTTCGTTAGAAGAGGTCAAGACTTGTGTTATATTATGTGAATGATGGGATTCTATGTAATCCGTATTGGAAAGTAATGATAACAATTTAAAAATCGCGGGAAGTTCATCAAAATAAAGTGTGGTGGAATGTGGTACTTCTGGGAACACTGAGAGAGTATTCGGTGGCCTATGGGTCTTAGACCGTGTGGTGTTGTGTACGAGTCTTGTGTGGTAAAAAGGGTTGAGGCATTGTCGTGCTACAGTAAATACTGATATGAAATTAGAGATGAATCAGAAAGGAAACTGGGTAAATGGAACAACTTGTTAATAAACCAGAATGGTATAAAAAGGAATACGATTGATTCCTGGTATGTGGTTGAAGTAATGAGTCTTGCAGACATTGTGCAGCAAAGCTCTTGAGTGCTGGCAGTTGTGTAACTTGATATGGGTATAAGGACTCAATCCTGACAGTTAAACTTATGCAACGAATGGGAATGAAGAGTTTGTGATGTGTTTTATCATGGTTTGAAAATGAGTATACTCCTGTCGGTATGCGAAGCGTGGAATGTGTAATGAGTTTTCTTCTATATGGGATCACGAAAGTCCTTAACTAGTGGAGTGCGCCGATGTTGAGGCGGAGGAAAGGGATATGAATTTCTATGTTGTCTTAGTGTAATATGGTATACACGATGTGTTATAGAAAGTTGATAATGGTATATTCTAGGTTTTGAGATCAGTTCATAATATATGAGAAGTCAATAAAATTATTGAGCCGCGCGGACAGCTGCAGGTGAATTAAGAATCGATCTTTCTGATGATTTAAGAAAATGGTACTGCTATTCTATTAACTTGGCAGGGAATATGATCCAAAAAGGACAAGGTAATGTAAACTAATAACATCTAATGGCATGGTGGTATTCTCTTGTTGGATCGACTATAATAACTGAGTCGTTGATGGCATAGTGAAATTTCTGAATGGCTGTCGTAGTATGAGTGGACGCTTGATGTGCGTTATGTATATGTACAGTGGAGTACGGAACCAAGTATAGCGATTCATGTGTTATATATGTGTTGGAGACTAGAAGTTCTAGTAATCCGCCTAATGCAGTGGTTGTATATCGCGTGTATCGGCACCGTTTTGTGATTATTGGAAATCGGAAGCCCTAGTGGCTCTCTCTTAGCTTGATATGATGAATTTGGGTTATGATACCTTATTTCGGACTGGTTGACATAAGTCAGGTCGTCTAGACTAATGTGGTATGGACTATGTCGGAAAATGGCACAAATTGCGTAGTAGAGAGCATCAGAGTATACTCCAACAGAGTAATTGTACCCAGGACCAGCGGACGGCTGGTAGGCATTGCGTTGTTAGTTAGAGCTTAGTGGCTTGAGGCGCTTCATGAGTAATAATGTTGGGATAGAATCACGAATCGTGGCAAGGCCACGTGACGTTATGACCTCTCGAGAAGGATTCAGGTACTCTATTTCTATGATACGAGATGCGATCTCAGATCTATGTTATGATGGCACAGAGGAATTAAATTGCAGCTCTTTTGCTGGAGACAGTTATCATGATTTGAGCTGTCATGATTCGAGTGTGTTCGGGCGTTTCTATTGGAGCCTATGTTGTGCTCGTCGCGGCTTAGGCCGGTGTGGAGGTGTCTTATCACCAGTGCGGTGTGTTATAATCGAAATGACCGTTGGAGTCATTAATGAATATGAGCATATTAGATCTTAGCTTGTTAGAAAGGTAAAATTCAAGGTTTGGCTCCGAAACCTATTGTAGTATCAGTTCTAAGAGGGAAATAGATTCACGAATGGTTAACCTGAGAGATGGGTTCGGTATATCGCGTGCTTCAGCTGCCGTGGGCAGGATATGGAGGTGTTGGAATAAGACTCTATCTAATGAAAGAGGTTTTCAGCTAGTATTTGATTATTGTGTCCAATTGTTGTGATTAGAGACTATCGTCTCGAGTGATTTGGGTTGTCGATACATCATATGATCTCACCCGGAGTAGTGAATATGGGTTATTGCAGTGGATTCGAGTGTATCCTGAGTATAGGCATGGGATTTGCATTTGGCATATGATTTCAGAAAGTACAATGTGATTTATGGTTCAGATGGTCTGTGAAATTTTGACTATATGGTGCTTTTGGACTTGGGTGAGATAGGGTGACGTATGGTCGCCCGAATATATGCTTGGTAAGGTCATTCAGCTATTGGGTTGCTTCTAGTACAATTCTGAGTCCGCTCGAGGACGAGCGTTTGTTTAAGTTGGGGAGAATGTAACGACCCGGCCCGTCGTTACGGGAATTTCCACCCCGTTATGTTGCATTTACATATCTTATGCTTCTATATCAGTGTTAGAACCTATCGGGTGGGTTAGGATTGAATTGAATTAAAAATGAAGCAAATAGCATGTTTGAAGGAAGTTTGAATATGGAAAGTCAACCTAGATTTGACTATCGAGTTAGAGTGCTCGGAATGGGATTCTGATGATTCGACTAGTTTCGAGGGATCATTTATGACTTAGGAGAGCAATCGGAATTGAATTTGGAGATCCGGTGTAGAAATAGACTTGAATTGGCTAAGTTCGAATTTTGGCGAAATCCGATCGATAGGTGAGATTTTGATCCGGGAGTCGGAATGGAATTCCGACAGTTGCAGTAGTTCCGTTAGGTGATTTTGGATATGCCTGCAAATTTTCAGGTCATTCGGACATTGTTTGGTCGGGTTTTTGATCGAATGTGAATTTTTTGAAGTTAAAGTTAAACTTAAGCTTAAATTTGTTGAAAACGGACGATTTTGATGTTAACGATAGAGTTTTGATGATTGGAACAAGTTCGAATAAGGTTATAGGGCGTGTTGGTTCTTTTGGTTGAGGTCCCGGGGGGCTCGGGTGAGTTTCGGGGTGGTTTCGGACCATTTCTAGGCCATTTTTAACAGCTGGTTTATGTCTGTAGAAGTGTTCTATGCGATCGCGGACAATGGGACGCGATCGCGGTGAGTAAAATGTGCGAAAATTATTAATGAATCGCGATCGCGTGAAATGCTCCGCGATCGCGAAGAAGGAAAATTTCTGTGCATTGATCCTACTTCGGAAGCTCATATCTTTTTATATACAAGAAATTTTAAGGTGATTCATAAAAAAGGTTGTAGCCCATCGTGTCTAGTTTTCAGAAAGATAAAGAAATCATGATTTGGACATCTGTGTAAAGAGTTATGGACGTTACACTATAGGGTGTCCGAGAAGGATCTCTAATACACATGTATAACTTGGGAAGCTTATATCTAGAAATATATACGGATTCAGGAAATGACCATCAAATAAAAGTTATAGCCCTATGTGTCTAGGTTCTAGAACATCAAACCATTCATCATTTGGAGTTGTGTGCAAAAAGTTATGACCATTATACTGAAGCCTGTCCGGAGGAACCGGAGTTTGTTCACCGCGATCGCGAAGCCTTTCCCGCGATCGCGAAGGGTAAATTTTGGGCCAAATTTTGTTCTCCGCGATCGCAGAGCCATTCCCGCGATCGCGATGAGTAATATGCCTGGGCAGAATGTTTTTAAAACATTCCAATCGCGAAATCAACCCATTTTTTCACCATTTTTGGTCATTCTTGAGAGCTTTTGGACGGGAATTGAAGGGATTTCGACGGGGAATCATTGGAGGTAAGTTTTATGAGTTAAATACATGATTTTATCAAAGAATCTTCCATTAATTCTCTGAATTTGGGTAAGAAATCAAGAAAATTAGGGCTTTGAGCAAAAATCTTAAAATGGGGATTTGAAGGACCATTTGTGGTCCGAATTGGGAGTTCTTGGTATGTACGGACTCGTGGAGAGACGAGGATTCCGAAAATGTGAGTTTCATAATTTTTCGAGATGTGGGCCCGGGGCTCGGGTTTTGCAAATTTCGTGATTTTTGATATTTTTCGAGTTCTTTCGATTGGGTTATGTTCCATTAGCCTATTTTGATATATTTGTACTGATTTTGGCTAGTTTGGACGTGCGTGGATGCCGGTTCGAGGAGCTAAGGCGTCGCGGGCATGAGTTTTCGTCGGTTCGAGGTGGGTAATACTTGTAAATGATGTCCCGAGGGTTAGTAAACCCCGGACTTGCACATGTTAGTGCTGTGTTGAGGTGACTTGCACGCCGGATAACGGGCGTGGGGTAGAGCACCATTGGGAATCGTGACTTGGTCCGTCCCGCGTAATAAATAATAACACCTAATTGTTGAAATGAATTGGACTAATTATCATGTTTGGGCTTCGTGCCAATTATTTGAATCCTTCAGGGATTGGTATCATTGTTTTGATAACACTGTGCATATTTTCTTCTAAATTTAAGGTTTAAAATGGTATTTTGCTATTCAGCATTTTTATAAGGTTATGAAAAACTTGAACAAGGTCTTAATAACATTTTTAGCTCTGAGCTAATATGATATTGTTGCCCGTAGGGCTTTCTTGATTATTTGTTAGACTGATTGGGGCCGAGGGCCATATGTTAGGGCATGACAATTTATGTGATCATATGCATACACATGCATGGATCGGACTGCACGCCGTAGTGGTATACGGATCGGGCTGCGCGCCGCAGCAGGTGTGATATTAATATTGTGCTTGGGCTGTAGGAGCCCCTCCGGAGTCTGAACCCCCACAATGAGCACGGGTACCCAAAAGGATCGGGCTACACGCCGTAGCGGTCATATGCATTGCATGGCATACATACATTGGTTTACGTGTACTACGTGGCATAACATTTTAGCACTCATACTTTACTTGCACATGTGCATTTGTTGCTTTATTGACCAGATCTCCTGGTATAAATTGTTAAGGAGTGCTGAGCCCGAGAGGCTGATTTGAGTGCTGACTTGCACCGCTTGAGATTCTCCCAGGTATTGGTATGTTATAATGAAAGAAAGTAGCTAAAAATTGAGATTTCTAAATAATCTACTCACATATGCTGAAAAGGAATAAAATGATAGTGTTTTGAAGTTTTATGATAGTTCTGTATTGTGTAGCAAGAGATAGTGCCTTGCGTGGTTTTCTTCCATTCAGCATTATTTACTTTTATTACCGCTGAGTTGGAAGTACTCACACCCGACTCCCTGCACCTTGTGTGCAGATCCAGGTACATTATAGCAGAGCTGATTCCATTGCGGCTCGGGAGTGCTTTTGGACAGTTGAGGTAGCTGCCAGCGTTCGCAGGACCTGATTCTCCAGTTTGTCTATATTTTGTTCTGATCCTCCCACACTTGTGCACAATTATATTCTCTATTTACACTTGTATATTCCGTAGAGGCTCATGACTCTTGACCCTTCGGTCTATGGGAGTTGGCACGTGTTGGGACTTGGTTCCCTGTTTTTAATATGTATCTATCACTGTTGAATTATTTCCGTATGCTTAAATTGGATAAAGTGAGCTTATGGCTCCGTGATTGTTGTTAATTGGTCAGGCTGGCCTAGCAGTGTGCTGGGCGCCATCACGACCGGATTTGGGGTCGTGACAGTTCTATGCGTCGTGTCACTACTGAAATTACTTGGCTTGTTCGACTTCTTGCTGATTTGTCTGCTCCCCCAACTTTGCCAGTACCTTTATACTCTAACAGTCAAGCGGCCATTCATATTGCTCGAAATCCCGTTTTTCATGAATGGACTAAACATGTGGAGTTGGATTGTCATTTTGTGAGACAACAATTTCTTACTGGTTTGATATCTCTTTCTTTCATTCCTTCCAAAGACCAAGTCGCCGATCTATTTACCAAACCTTTATCTGGGATTTCTCACAACAACATCTTGACCAAGCTGGGGGTTTTCTCTTTACCCACCAACTTGAGGGGGGATGATGAAGAGAAGAAGAAAACTATGGCAGCCATGGCTTATTCTCTCAATACAATGAAGGAAGTAGAAGAGTCTACAAATGCAGAAGGAAGAGCTTTCTCAGACATAAAATAGAGTTTTCGGACATATCTACGTTAGATACTCTAGACAATTCTTTCACTCAGATTAAATTTTGGCCTTACACGTGGAAAGAGAGGAAGGATTTGACGCTTTCATTTTCTACCGTTTGATTCATTCTAAAGATGATTTGTATATATTAAATAGGAGCTCATGTGACATGCACATGAGCACATAGAAGAGAATATTTTTTTGTTTTTTTGTTACACTGTTAACAAATAGAAATAGGACAAGTGTCTAGGAATCATTTTCTATTTTGTCATTACATAGCAGATAGTTTTGATATATAGGATATAATCTTTGGTGAATACAATCAGAGAGAAAATTTCCTATTCTTCTTCTATTTTCCTTTCATTTTCTAGTCGGTATAATAAATTATAGGCAGTTATATACATATACTATACATGCGCTTTTTAGTTTAATCGGTTGCGTGAGCGGTTATTTAGATTAATTCTTTAGGTGGGTTTTAACATTAATTTTTATTTTGATTTGCAGTTGACAATGGTGATTAATGAATCGTTAAGGCTTTACTCAACTGTGCCAATACTAGCTAGGGAAGCATTTAAGGACATGCAATTTGGAAATGTGAAAATTCCAAAAGGTATGAATGTTTGGACAATGGTAATGGCATTACACACTGATCCAGAAATTTGGCGACAAGATAGCTATGAATTTAATCCACAAAGATTTGCAAATGGAATATCAAATTCTTGCAAAGTTTCACATGTTTTATGCCTTTTGGAATTGGTCCTAGAGTTTGTGCTGGACAACCTTTGGCTTTGGCTGAGTTGAAAATATTGATCTCCCTTATTGTCTCTAACTTCACATTTACGCTTTCACCAACTTATGTTCACTCCCCTAAACTTGACATTGTTATTGAGCCTCAATATGGAGTTGATATTTCACTCAACAAGTTAGAAACAACGCGTTGATCACTACAGAAATGTTGGTAGAACCTCGTTAATAAAATAAGAGGGAACTTGATTTACTTTTGGGATATAGTGCATCAAGTCGTTTCTCTTTATTCTCTATATATCTCTCTATCTTGATTGAGATATTGAATCCTAAAACTGCTATTTATAGAATGCTTACATCAAGGATAATTGATATGGATACACTATTAGATTTTCACATAGTAATATTTGAAAAATCTTTTTATTAATACTTTGCAAAATTGATGTATGCTCTCCATCTAGAAAGCAATTAAGACTTTTGAACACATAAATATTTACTTGCTTTATAGAGTATCGACAATGATCTTTCAGAAGAAGCTTCTCTACCTGTACAAGGTATGAGTAATGTTTGCGTATACATTACCTACCCGGACCTCAATAGTGAAAATATACTAAGTACGATGTTGTTGTCGACAAGGATATAATGCCATTCAATAAAATAAGAGATGAAAAATCTAAGTGCATTTATACACCCAAATGCGATTTATCGGTCAATTAAATGGATGAAAACCATAGTTCAAATCCTAAAAGGACAAAAAATATTAGGTGATATTTTTCTATCTGCCTAAGTCTCGGGTGCAGAGTTGCTCGATACCTGTATTGGTGAGACAATGAAGATATCCGGCTTACCAAAGTCTTTGCACTTTGTCATACCCCATATGATCGAGCGTAAACTAGTGTGAGTCTCTGTTTAGGAGGAAGAGATCATCTCTGCAACTGTAAATAAGAGGAGTAAGAAGTTTAAGGAAGGTAAGCATCCAAGTGTCTGAAGTATCTGTCAATGGTTATTCACCAAGAAAACTAACCACTTTTGCTTCTTTGTACAATATGCAGGAGAGTCGGTTTAAAAATAAAAAGGCTTCGAGCCTAACTCAACCTCAAAAGCTAGCTCGTGTGGATTGCCAAGATTATGTAACACCTCCCCTCTCCTCGCACGCCTAAAATTGGATATCTACATTAGGTAAACCAAGACCTTTGAGTCTGAATCTCATACCCTGTAAAGACAATGAACATCGAAACTAACTCAATCTAAAAAACTCGCTCATGAGGTGATGGTTGTCTAAGATCGTATAAGTCGACAATAACCCATACCCTCAACTAGGGGTGTACAAAGAAAATCGATAAATCGCACCAAATCGGTAATCCGAGTCAAACCGAAAAAAGAACCTGATCATGGGTTGGTTTGACTTGGTTTGGTGTTGGAAAAAGTAACCCTACTATAATTGGTTTGGTTTGGTTTTAACTAACAAAAGTCAAACCGAAACCAAACCAACCCGATATTACATTTATTCAATTTTTACAAATATTTTATACATATAAATATTTATTTTTAATACAATTCATAAATATTTCTTAAATTTTTTCACATTTTTATCTTTAAACATATTATTTCAAGTTTGGAATTAACATTCTTGAATGGTCCAATAAATTTTATAGTTCATAAAGGTAGTAATTCAAATAAACTTCACATCAATACTAATGCCAACTAAGAAAATTCATTTTCAATACTAGAAATGACAATAGTGTGGATATCTATTTTTTAGTTTTACATTGTTTATATTGAAAATACATAACTTAGTTTATCTTTTTCTTTAGTGCTTAGTATGTAACTAATATACTTATATTTATACTTATTTAAGCATGACTTATATAGTACTTTTAGATTATGTTAATATTTATTATGGTTTATTACTTAGTAATATTTTCTTTATGGATTTTAGTATTTTTGTAATTGAATATTTTAGTACAATGTTATAATGCACCTCATATTATTGTATTATTTTCTTGAAAAATACATTATATAGTTGTATCCTTGTAGGATTAGAGAAGTATGTGGAGCACAAGTTATATATTTGTGCTATGAAGACTTATCGGAAAAAAAACCCGAAAACCCAAATAAAACCCGAAAAACCCGAGATTGAAAAATCCGATTTTGTTGGTTTGGTTTGGTTTATAGATTTAAAAATCCGACACTATTGGTTTGGTTTGGTAATTGAAAAATCCGAACCAACCCGGCCTATGACACCCCTACCCTCAACCAATGTAGGACACTTAATAGGCTCTTCGGACTTTCGATTTTTTTTTTCTTACATGCGCAAATTAACTCTTTAAAAGTAAGCTTGTGAGGTGTGGATTTTCAAGATTATCTAAAGAAACTCATTATCTCAACCAATGTGGGACACTTTACGCTTGCCCTCTCCTCGCACAACCAAGACTGGATATCAAGTACGAATTTGACTCTCATACCATGTAAAGAAAATGGACATTGAGACTAACTTAATCTCAAAAGCTCGCAGGCAACAATTCGTTCCCTCAATCAATGTAAGACACTTAACAGGATAAGATTGGTTAAGCTTTAACATTTCTATATCCCATCCTTCCTTCTTTCTTTATTTTGTTGGTCAGTTCACAGTTGTATTACAGGTCTGGTTCTCTACTTTCACCAAGTCAATCTTTTATTGTTGAAATCAAATACAAACTGGAGGCACATGGAATTCTGAGAGTTCCACTAGATAAGCTCAGTACAGTGGCATTGTAATTGCCTTAATGTGTACACTCAATAGTAGTGTACATATTATTGCTTATTTTTCTTCAGGAAATTGGAGTTACAGAGTCGAAAATATCAACTCAAATTCAACCAGTTTTCCCTCTCTTGGTAACTTTTCTAGGCTGGTGAGCGATAAAAACCAACAACAATTCTTAAACAGACAGCCATCTATATATATATATATAAAAGTGGGCAATAAGAAAGTGAGGTGGCACATCTCTTAAGCCAAGAAACATATTTATCTTTTTTTTTTCCTTTTTTTGGGTTTTCATCATTTTTTTCTATTTATTTAGTCTTATAAATTCAATCACCATAACTCACACCTCTTTATCTTCATAACCTATATTTTTTAATTATCTCAATAACTCACATGCCTTTCATATTCATAACCTCTAAGTTTTTAATGTGTAATTTTATGACTAATTATTATATGTTCCTACATATAGACCTATATAAAGACTTCTATGTGTTGAAAAATTTGATTGACACTAATTTTATATTTTGCTTATAATAGTTTGAGCTATCTCTATGTCAAAGGTTGTAGTGGAAAGAAAAATTACACTAAGATATGATATAATTTCTATTCTTTGTTTTTTGTTTAAGGTAAATGCACGAAGATATTCTATGCATGTGTGAATCTTAAGAAGAATGTTTAAGAAGAAGTGTCAAATAATGAGATGAAGATCGTAGTAAAACATATTTCACAATTCTCATTATTGATCTTTGATTTTGTCATATTTGGATTGATGTTGTATAAGTTGAAGTAGTGATTGTTTTCAAATAATATATACATAGAGATTTTGATATCTGTTTTTTGTTGTCTATATTTATACTCTATAATTGCAATAACTTTGAGTCGTGATTTATCCGATGTCGAAGTGAGATTCTAATGTGTTTTCCTTTTTCTATTATATATAGATTTATTTTATAAATATATTTTCTATTTGTTCATAATTCTTTTGCCTCTATTTTATTTTTAATGAACTTTTTTGACTTAGCCATTAATCTATGACCCCTCAGAGTTATTAAAAGCTGACATATATAGGTCATATATGCTTACTACTTCCATTTCATGTAATACTAATATGTTTACTCCTTCCATTTCATGTAATACTATTGCTTCAATAGTATGTTAAAAAGAGAACAATATATTTATATATTTGAGATCAACTAATTTTAATTTTTGGACAAGCTTTCGGTGATTTAAAAATTACAAGACAACGAGTTATTAAATTTATGAAATAATGTTTTTTTTTGTGATATACTATCGATGATTGAAAACTTGGTGAAGTTCATAATCAAGTTGCAAACAATACTTATTATTCTAATGTTAGGATTTATATACAATTAGTTTTGATTCTTATCTTATTAAGTGGGTTACTTTAAGAGATTTTTTATTAAAAAATTAATTGTTCATGTGAATGCTTGGGGAATTTTATTCTTTAAAGTGTAACATTATCTCTAATTTAATATCGCAGTTACTCAATTAAACGTATCACATATAATTATGCTTTAACTACCGATATATATATATATATATATATATATATATATATATATATATATATATATATATGTATACATATATGTATATGTATATATATATATGTACATGTGAGGTGGCACATCTCTTGTCACAACCCCAAATCTGGTCGTGATGGCGCCCAGCACATTGCTAAGCCAGCCTGACCAATCAATATAAATAACGGAGCTAGAAGCTCTCTTTAGCCCATTTAAGCATATCAAATCACGAAGCAATAGCGATACATAAGTATACATATATATTGCTCTTGAAAAATCATCTATGGGGTTTTGCGTTATGAAATAATGGTGAAAAGGCGGTCTAAATTCGTTTAAGTATAAAATTGCACAAGTGCGGATATGGGAATTGCAACTTTTGTTCGCAATCGCGAACATGATAGTCCTGGCTTCAGACTTCGCATTTGCGAAGTCCTTGTCGCATTTGTGAGCCCTGTCCAAATAGGCTGACTTCACATTTGTGAAGTCTTTGTCACATTTGCGACCCCCGTCCAAATAGCCTAAGTTTCGCATTTGCGAGACCTGCGATCGCATTTGCGATCCCTACCTAGGCCACCCAGCTTTGCATTTGCGATAGATTCTTCACATTTGCGAAGCTCGCATTTGCGAGGCACTTCTTCGCATTTGCGAAGATATCAGCTGGGGAAAAATACCAGCTGTGGTTTTTTTCAAAAATTGCTCTCGTGACCTATCCAATGTTCACCCGAGTTCTCGGGGCTCTAAACCAAACATGCACACAACCTCAAAAACATACCACGAACTTGCTTGCGTGATCAAATCGCCAATATAACATCATTTTCATATAATCAAGCCTCAAATTCATCATTTCTTCTTTTAAACTTCATAAACTTTCAAACATGGAACTCATAGTTCAAAACATGTCAAACGACGTCCAATTTCCGTCAAACTTTGCAAGAAGTGCTTAAATAATATATAAGGCTTGTACCGGGCTTCGGAACCAAAATACGAGCCCGATACCATAGCCTTTTAATCAATTTTCATTTTCATTTTCCTTAATAATTTCAGAAAACAATTTAACAGAAAAATTTATATCTCAGGCTCTAGGCCTCGGAATTCGACTCCGTGCACACGCCCGAGTCCCATACTTTTCTACGAACCTTCCGGGACCATCCGAACTCGGGTCCGGATCCATTTACCAAAAATGTTGACCAAAGTCAACTATATCAATACTAATATCAAAATTCTTCAAATGTTTTATAGAATTCACATATTCTAACACAAAAATTTTCCGGCTACACGCCCGGACTGTGCACGTAAATTGAGACAATATATAAATGAGGTTTTCAAGGCCTCGGAAGCATTGAACAGATGAGAAAAACAAGTAAATGACCCTTTGGGTCATCACATCCTCCACCCCTAAAACAACCGTTCATCCTCGAACCGACTAGAGAAGGAAGTACCTGAGTCGGGGAACAAATGTGGGTAACGGCTCCGCGTATCAGACTCGCACTCCCAGGTTGATGCCTCAGGAGGCAGACCTCTCCATTGAACACGCACGAAAGGAAAACTCTTCGACCTCAACTATCGAACCTGCCGATCTACAATAGTTGCCGACTTATCCTCGTAAGATAGATCCCTGTCCAATTGGACAATACTGAAATCTAACACATGTGTAGGATCGTCGTGATACCTCCGAAGCATAAATACATAAAAAATCGGATGCACAACTGATAAGCTAGGTGGCAGTGCAAGTATATAAGCCACCTCTCCCACTCGATCCATAATCTCAAATGGACCAATATACCTAGGGCTGAGCTTGACCTTCTTTCCGAATCTCATCACGCCCTTTATAGGCGATACCCGGGAAAATATCCGCTCACCAACCATGAAATTCACATCTCAGACCTTATGGTCTACATAACTCTTCTGTCTAGACTAAGCTGAACGCAACCTCTCTTGAATTGTCTTGACC